>JAMPIV010002008.1:0-79439 GCA_024509875.1 Oreohelix idahoensis
TTACTACTATCACGCGTGTTAGGCCACATGCACTAATTTTTTTTTTTCAGACGGACAGTGATAAAATACACTACCCTTTCCCAGAGTTTAGGTTTATATATAAAATCATAACAAACTCTTATTAGAAAAGACAAACATTAGATGGGTTTACGTTTGAACAAACATAACAGTACCCAGACAGCACATCTTCGAAACAGGAGGTAAGAAGAAAATTGCATATTTTGAACGCAGCCACGTAGCTCCTTTAAAATTTGTAATTATTTTTGGGTTCCTTAGGGCTTGCTGACAAATAATATGTAAAACGTTACGCAAATAGTCCAGGAATTAATAAATTATACCCAAAATAAAATATTGGGGGTGCCTGACAGCATAAAATCATTTCTGCTCATGAGATTTTTTTTTAACGTGTTTGAAAAAAATTTACGTTACAGAAATAGCCTACCATGTAAACTCCAAATTGATTGGAGCGCAACAAATGAAAGCCTAACCACGATTGGTCGGGCTATAAATACTATCTTGGTTGTTAGGGGAGACGGGAAAAGATAACATTTTTTTCAAACACTTGTCGAAACGTGGCTCATTGGCCAGTCTCGCTGATATACACACTTGGGAGCGTTAGTTCGAAACCACTTGTTTAAAATAGCTTGATAAAGCATCAGTGCGTTGAAGCCAGCTCATATATTTTTTGCTAAAATAAAAAGCCTGGAAGATAAGCAGATGGAAATTTGTGCCAGTTTTGTGCCAGAATTCATTGCTAATCAACGTATCTGTGTTATTCGTATGAATTGTGGTAAGCTTGAACCATTTAATATTATTTTTAAAATGAAAAATTGAATGTGAATTGTTGATTTATGCCTGTATATATATGTGTAGTTCAGTGGCAAACGTGAGGTAAAGCCTAAAATGCTCCAGCCTGAACAGAGGGTGTCGGAGAAGTAAAACGGCATGGAATGGCCAAACAGTACACTGACACCTGGATGATTGACTAGAAAGAAATAATGCTGGAAGTGCAGAGGCGTAGTAACCATTAAGAAGGGTAATACTGGAATAAAGTATTTCAAATGAAGCTGACTGTTGGCCTAACGCTCTGAACGCAATGTTTGTGCTGTATTGTGATCAGTGTAAAAGAGAATATAAATTAGTTATGAAGTAGAAGGTACATCCTTCTTGATTTCAGGGACAGTGGTCTTGATGGTACTGAGCAGCACCTAGTCAGAGCTTTGCTGAATCCAGTGTCGGACAGCATACTCCTTGGTCCTTTTAGCTATCAGTGAGGTGTCTCCAGAGCCCAGAGGAGAATTCGAGCAGAGGAGTCCTTTCCTGCCGCCATCACTCAAGATAAGCTGATTTGGCCAGCTGAGCTCAACATTATGTCCCCTCATCTTGAAATGACTTTATAAAATTAACATTAAGAGGGGAATTTACTTGTCTTAAAATCAGGAACTGTGAACATCTCCAATACTAGTCCCTAAAGACAAACTATTGAAGTCATGATGACAAATACCAACAGAGCTTGAACAAAACAAAACCAGTATTACCTCATTTTACTACTACACAACTGACACACATAGGATATTTGTAATAATATATGTCACTACAATATTCATATTAAATACATTCTGTACATAACTTGTAATTTAAATTGATTGTGATTCCTGGTTCCCTTGTAGTTGAATCAGGACACATATTCATTCATGCCATTAATGAATACATATTGATATTTGAAAAGTTATCAGTGACTCTTTTAAGATATCCTTGTAGAGTGTTATATGTATGTGAGTGTCACAGTGTTGTCAAGAGTAGTGGATTAAATTAAATTGTTTATCTGTCTGTTGTTGTGACTTACACTTCATCATACACATACCCTAGACACATAACGTAGCATCACACTATTCCAGAATAATTCTGACTGAGATATATATATATATGTGGTAGCAAGTAAGGTTATCTATAATACACTACTCTTAATAGATATAGATACCTTCACAGCTGATCTCAGTCAGTACACTAAGTCCCCTATAAATATTATAACATCCCACTTCACCACATATATTGGGGTCTCGCTCTTGGGATTTTGAATCTTTCCCTATTAAAAATATTGGGGGTAATTCACTTCAGGGAATATAAGAATTAAAAGGTATCCTTGGGTGGAATTAAATAAGGTTGAGCTCACGGTGCCTGTGTTGTCCATTAGAGATTGAATTGTTGGTTAGACATTGTATAAATTTACCTGATAGACAATGGCGGACCTGGCCAAATTTCGATCTGCTGCAGTTCAGACTGCAAAAGAGTTAGGATTAGATGGGCAAGTTATGGTTGCCTATGTCACAACGGAATGTGACAAATTTATTGAACGCGAAGAAAGAAGATTAGAAAAAGAGGCCGAAAGAAAATTTGGTTAAGGTTAGAGACTGAGAAAGGGAAATTAAGAAGTTACAATTTGAAGCTGAGGCTGAGAGACTAAGAGGTTGCAGATTTGGACAAAGCTGAGGCTGAAAGAAAAGAAGGGGCTGATGAGAGATTGATGAAGAGCAAGAAGATTGAGCAGACAAAGCAGAAAGAAATTAGGAAGAGAAGAAGAAATTAGCTGCAGAAAGAAAGGAAGAAAAGCTGAGAAAAAATTAGCTGCAGAAAGGGAAGAGAAGAAGAAATTAGACATGAAGAAATTAGCTGCAGAGAGGAAGCAGAAAAGATATAGCTGCAGAGAAGGAGCAGAAGAAAAAAGATTACAAAGGGAACATGAGTTACGACTAAGGGAGTTTGAGTTTCAAGGCCATGCTCCTGAAAATGGTGCCAGTCCCTTTGCCTCTGATGCTACGGTTACTCAAGGAGCCTCAACCTCAGCTATGAATTTTCATTTAGATCATTTTGTTGAGAAAGACGATGATATTGAGAGCTATATAAATAGGTATGAACTATTAGCTACCACGTATGGGTTAGAGAGAGAAAGGTGGAGCTTAAAGTTATCTCTGGGACTTCGTGGGGCAGCTTATGAAGTTTTTGCAAAAATGAGCAGAGGTGATCAGGAAAATTATGACATGCTAAAGCAGGCTCTTTTGTTAAGGTATGAAAAGAATGCAGAGTTTTACAGGAAAAAAATTTAGGAATGCTAAACTACTGTCAGGTGAAACCTATCACCAGTTCTCTGCACACATAGAGACATACTTGGAGAAATGGACTTCTCTGGGGAAAACCCAAGATCTTAAGGAAATGGTCCTTATAGAGCAACTAAGAGAGTCCATGGCTCCAGACCTGAGAAAGTTTCTCATGGAACAAGGTGCAGAGAGGCTGGGTGAGTTGCTAAATGTTGCTGAAAGGTATCAAGCAGCTCAAGCAGAGGTAACAGGTAATAAAAAGAAACAGGTGGATAACTTTAGGGCACCACAGAACTTTAATAAATTTGATCCTAGGGATCAAAATAAAGGTAAGCACCAATTTGATAGGCCACGGTATGACAATAAAAATAAATTCCCACAATTCGATGAAAGGAAATATGATGAAAGAAAATCTTTCAACCAAGGAAAAAGGTGGTGTGACACTTGCCAGACGGACAATCATGCCACAGACCGTTGCAGAGGGAAACCTGTGTATATGGCAACACCCTTCAGGTCAGGTCGACCTCAAGACAGGAGGAGGATATTATGTTAGATACCACTCCAGAAGAGATGAGGAAGGCACAGGCTGGGGATAAAACACTCAAGCCTTGTTTCAGAAAATTGTCAACTTGTCATACAACTCCAGGCAAGGGAGATTTTTACATGAAAAACAAGTTGATGTATAGGAAGACTGGAGCTAGATCCAAATGGTCACGGACAGCTGGGTTCTTCCAAAAAAAGATATAGGGCAGACAGAATTAAAAGGAGCCTACATGTGAAACCAGATGGGGACCATGAGAAGATATAGGTACCATCATTCAAAAGGTGGCTCACAATTATTATTGGCCCAAAGCAAGATGGGACATTGAAAATTTTTGTAGAAAGCTGTAGCATAGCACATGAGGGAACACCCACAAGTGGGAACATGGATCAGGACCTGGACACGCCACGGGGCAAAATTAGGCCTGATAATAAAAAGAAAAATAGATTTGATAAAGTGGACCAAATGGAATGGGAAGCCCCTTTTCACGGACAAGCTTCACTTAACTGTTTTACAATGGCCACTATGCGGAGGTGCAAAAAGATGTCTTACCCCAGGATAAGCCGACAATCCCTCAATCGGACTTAAACAAACTGGAGGAAGAGGATGTAGAGAGGAAATCTCTCATCAAGAATTTTAAGAGGGGAGAAAGCCCCAAAAGAAAAATTGGTAGCGGTCGTTTTGTGAATGATAATTCTGGGAGGAAAAATCATCACTATAAAGCTTCGAGTGGAAGAGACCATACCGGTGCATGGACAAATAGGTCCACACAATTAAAGGTCCATATGTAGCTTTGTTAAGAACGTGGACTGATGAAAAGGCAGAGGAAAACATTACATCTTCATACCAATATGTGAATGAGCTGACCACTCGGTTGAAAACTGGCTGGAAACTTGCCAATGAAAATTTGAAACAAGCCAGGAAGAAACATGCTGCCTATTATAACAGGAAGGCGAAAGACAGAAATTTGGCTGTGGGAGAGAAAGTACTGCTTCTTTTGCCTGGGAGTCAGAATAAGTTACAAATTGGATGGCAGGGTCCATATACAGTTCTAGAGAAGGTGTCTAGAACAAATTATAAGATAGATAAGAAGGGGAAAGAAAAAATCTATCATGTGAATCTCCTGAAGAAATATTTGGAAAGAGAACATCAGGAAGAGACACACTTGTTGACCTTGTCCATCGCCATGGAGATGAAAAAGGAACCACTTTCATCATTTGAAATATCCATTACACCCCTGTGAGACAGCAGAGGATAGACACTATCTGTATGAAAGGAAGGAATTATTCGCACAGTGAATCTTCGTATAGTTCCGGTGTTGTACTCTTAAGGAAGCCCTCTGGAGAACATAGACTCTGTATAGATTACAGGAGACTGAATGCTATTATTACAGAAAGGACAAAAGGTGGGATCCATTGCCCGGATACACAAATCAAGCTGTTTGCCCAGACTAAAAAGCAACAAAAACTAATATTTCCTCAAAAGTGGATCTGAGTGAAAAGGAAATACTAATCAGATTCCAGTAAAGCCTGAGTTTATTAGACCATTCACCTAGCTGCTTTTAGTACCCTCAGAAGTGACACATATAGAGTTTAATAGATTTGCCATTATTTGGATTTGAAGAATGCGCCTCCCAATGTGTCACCTTCTTCTAGAATGATAGAGAAAAATTATTGGAATCCTCTGAAATGGGTGGGAATAATGGGGGGGGGGGGGGGCCCTGTATGGGGTAACAAATTTTATAATTGGGGATGATAAAACCCTTATACCGCTCAGACAACTACAAAAACAGAAACAATTTTGAGGCATCTACATTGACATTGCCCCACCTACCTCTCTGAACAATTGCTTCGCTGTTTGATCGACTTAGGGAGGGCAAAATTTAACAGAGCCCCTACTCAACCAACCAAATGTTGGCCCGATTGGAATGTAAAAGAATTGGAATTTTTATTGGTATAGACACCACAGTTTTCTCCAGGCAGTTTTTTAATCAGGGATAAACATGACATGAACCCCCCCCTGACCCAGGAATTTAAAGAATTTAGAGAAAGACCCTTTAAACAGAAATTGTCGCGCCCCCGAGACCCCACAAACCAAAGAAGGAGTTGAGATACATCTGTCTCATTATGGTGGTTTTTACCCCCAAGTAAGAAGATATAATCAAAATGGGACTTTACAGTTCACCCCATTAAATGAGGCAATGGACTTAACCAAAGAATTAATGCAACGGGAAGTGTCGACACGTTAAAAGGTAACATCCACAGAGCGCCATTACATGTGACCACCCGACCCAGTAATGTTGAAATTATGACCTAACGCAAGACACATTTGAAGGAAAAAAAAGCTTCACCCACGATAGTAACCCAAACCGCCCCTGCTAACTTTGGAAATTCCCCTGAAACTTAAGGTTCAAGAAAATTCATCAAAGTAAGGTACAAGAATGCAGGTAAGTATGATTGGGTACTTAGCACCACTCACTCTGAGCATGCAACACTATACTACATGAGCATCAGAATCAAGATGCATATGATGGAATTTGGAAAGTTAAGGCCCAGTGTCATATGCTAAATGCTTTCAGCTCAGAAATTTTTGAATAAAAGCTGAAAATCAATGCATACTGACCTCAACTAGCGAAAAAGAATGTCTTGCAAGTAATATTGGGCAATAAAGAAAATTCAATAATTATATACTATAACTGGGAAGGCTATCTTAAGACTACGTTCACCACAAACTGGTAACCAACACAATCAAAAGACCTTATTATCGATTATTCAAAGCACAGTCGGCTATTATGCATGAAAAACAGTCTAGGTTATTGTCTTACTGTCCGTAATGGTTCCCTTTTTTTTTGTCTGCAGCTCCAATAATAATTTCTTTATCTAAATGCATGAACCTATATATTCTCAGGATAAAAACGACCGCAATCCTGGGAGCGGGAATTTTTTTTTAAGTCCCGCCATCGCGTGGGGTGATGAGAATCACTCGATAAATACCCCAGAAATAATAATAAATTTCTCCATATGTGTTAATAATAGAATAACCATCTGGACGATGACAATTTATAATGTCTGTTTTAAGAAGGGGAGGGTGTGTCACCATGAAATATTTTCCTAATGCGTGCACATAAGAATAGAATAAACATTTATTAGGTAAAATTAATTGAAGTCCTGAAACAAATAAAATTAAATATAAAAGAGAATGAAGCCTAAAGAGCAAATTGGTAAAATAGCAACAGTATGCAGTGATCTGTCACAAGAAAAATGTAACTAGACGTCGAAATCCCCCTTGTTTTCTGCTGCCTTCGTTCTTGGGGCAAATTGTAACGCTTTATCCACGCTTTGATATAAACAGCTGTACTAGAAAAATTATTACCCCGGCCTTCCCCATTCAATAGAAACGTGTGCTGCATTTTCTTAAGAAAAACATTGAGAGACGAGCCAGACATGTGCGTAAAATGACCTTAAATTAATCCTAACCTTTTTATAATTTTTTGCTATTGACATTACGTTACCAGAGAGCCGCTAAAACCGAACGAACAGATGGACAAAAGGATAGCGAGAGGGGATGGACTGGCCCAGAAAGAAATCAGGAACGCGCATGCAACACGCGGAGCCTGCGCGCGATATAACACAATGCTGATCATCAATGACGCCCGGCCGTGTAAGTAACTATCGTGTAAGTCTACATGCACTAATTTATTTTCAGACGGACAGTGATAAAATACACTACCCTTTCCCAGAGTTAGGTTTATAAAAATCATAACAAACTCTTTTACTGACGAAAGAGAAATGATACAATAAGTATGGGGTTTCACGTTTGGAACACAGTAAACATGTAACCAGGTACCAAGACAGCGAGTCTTCCATTTGTGAAAACAGAGGTATAAGAAAATGCATATTGATTTGAAACGCAAGGGCAAGGCCGACGTCGCCATCCATTGAAATTAGGAATTTTTGTAGGATTATGCCTTATGGTGCAGTTGGCTTGGACATAATTAATAGTGGTAAATACTAGTTAACGCAATTAGTCCAGTAATATATAATAAATTATACCCAAGAATAAAGGGGGGCATGGGGTAGATTATTGGTGTGGTGCCTGACAGGCGATAAATAATCATATCTGCTCATCCAAAGATATTTTTTTAACTGTGGTTTAGAGAAAAAATTTATAGCTACAGAAATAGCGCTATTCAAGTAAAACTTCTAAACTTTGATGTGGAGTCGCAAGCAAATGAAAAAGCCTAACCGCACGATTGGTTGGATCGGGTAGCTAAGTAAATAACTCGATCTTGGTTGATTAGGGAGAGACGGGAAAAGATAACATTTTTTTTACAAACGGCATGGTCGAAACGTGGCTCATATTGGCCAGTCCTCTTCTGATATACTACATCTTAGGAGTGGCGTAGTAGTCGAAACCAAGCACTAATAGTTTTCAATATAGCACTTTGATAAAATCATTCAGTGCAGTGAATGAGCCAAAGCTTATATATTATGTGGCTCTAATAAAAGCGCTGGAAGATAAGGGCATGAAGGAAAATTTGGTGCGCATGATTTTTATTGCCAGAGCTATGCGAGTAGTGCGTAAATCAACGTATCTTATTTTATTTATCGTATGAATTGTGGGTTAAAGCAGCTATGAACCAAATTTTAATATCATTTTAATAGAAAATTGAATGTGAAATGTTGATTTATGGGCCTGTATAGTATAATTGGATGATAGGGATTCAGTATGGCAAACGTGAGGTAAACCTAAAATTGGCGGTCCAGCCTGAATGCGAGAGGGTGTATCGGAGCGAGAAGTATAGAAGACGGCATTGTGGAATGGGCGCAACACAGTATTCCATCCTGACACCTGGATATTGACTAGAAATGAATAATTGCTGGAATGCAGAGGCGTTAGTAACCATTAAAAAGGGCTAATACTGGAGATAAATGTATTGTCTAAGAAGAAGTGCTGACTGATGGGCCTACACGTGCTCTGGAACGCAATGTTTGGTGCTTGTATTGGTGATACAGTGTAAGAACGAATAATAATAAATTAAGTTATTGAAGTAGAGAGCGGTACTAGTCCTCTTGATATCAGGGACAGGTGGTCTTTGATGAGGAACTGAGCAAGGCAATTCTGGAGCTTCGACAAAATAGATTTTTGGCGTGAATCCAGAGTCGGACAGACATGACTCCTTGGTCTTTTTATGGCTATCAGTGAGGTGTCTCCTGAGGCACGCCAGAGGAGAATTTCAGATGGCAGAATAGGAGTTTCCCTTGATCCTGCCCTGAGCCATCACCCCTCCATCCAAAGATAAGCAGATGGCCATCTGAGGAGCATCAACGGTACAGTTATGTCGCCCACGAGTCTTGGAAACTAGAACGATTTTTAAAATTAGACATTAAAGAGAGATGGGAATTATACTTTGACTTAAATTTCAGGAAATCTGTGAACATCTCCAATACAGAGTCGCCGTAAAGACAAACTATTTGTGAAGTCATGTTATGGACTGAATAATACCAACACGTAGTCAGCGTGGGGTTGTGAACAATAACAAGAACCAGAATTACGGGCATCTCCTACAATTATACTTGAGATGTTACCTTAATTACGTCACACAACTGAACATCTACCAAGGAACATTTGTAAATAATATAATTGGTCACACTAACACATAAGTTTCATATTAGAATAGCAGTTCTTTTTGACAGAAAACTTGTATATTATAAAATTAAGATAGTAGGATTTCCTTATTCCCTCTGAGAGTAGTCTCTGAATCAGACACATATTCATATATCAGGACTGGCCAGTGAGATGTATGAAATACATATTGTTATGTTATTTGTGAAAGTTAATCGATGTTTTGCCAGACAGAGTCCCTATAAGATATATCTTCATATAGATGGTTATAATGTATGTATGATGGTGTCATCCAGTGTTTTATCAAGATAGGTAGTTGGAATTACAGTAAATTGTTTAAGTCTGTCATAGATTATGCGTTGTGACTTACACTTCATCAATAGAATACCAACAATACCCCTATACAGAGCACATAACGTTGAGCATCGACAGTATAACACTCGTACCACACTATTTCCAGAAATAATTTCTCTGGAGCTAGATGATAATAGAGATGATTTGTGGATAGGCAAGTAAAGGATTATCGTGTAAGAATACATCTATGTATTCTTAATAAGATATAGTTTTTAAGGGATTTGGATACATTCACAACTGGATAGGGCTCGAGTCATGATACACTACAGTACCCCTAAAACAGATGATTTTTAGTAAGACGAATCCCGACTGTCACGCAAACTAAAGCGATTCATATTAACTTGGTACTACAGTGGCAATCGATTGTTCTTGTTAGATATGAGTCTACTTCGCTTTGAAGAGTCATTTTCATAGTGCCAAGCGCAGTTCATGATACACAAGTGTGCTATGATATAGATGACAAAGCAATCGAGCAAAGTAAGGTCCACAAGTTGAATATATTAGATGAAGTGTGCAGGTACATTGATGGAATTGGCATATTTGCGAAGAGAAGAGGGGCCTGGCAAGAATAAGAGGCCCTGTGCGGTACAGTCTGAATAACTTACCTTCGAAGAAATCAGATGGCCTAAGATTGTTGTGAAAGCACTAATCTGATTTCGATACGTGGGCAGCAATGATTGATGAAGTTTAGTGGATACTGAAGGCCTATACAATTGAGAGGTTTTATACCCAATCATCTATTAGAACAATAAGAGTGTGGTGCAAAATCATGTCAAATGCTTTGCTATGAAGTCGACCGGGAAAAACAGCACCACAATAATTTCATTCATATTATGTTTCGACAGTGCCAGTGTCTAGCCATTGTTGGTGTAGAGCTCGTGTGAGCAGGCAATGTTTGGGTGCGTGAGAACCTGACTGCTATCAGTGAGCCAAGTTTATGTTATGTTATGTTAAGTGTTTAATGTAGGTGTTTGTATAGTGTGTTTCTGCTTAAGTGGTTTTGAAAGTAGATGATAGAAGGGATGTATTTGAGACTGAAGCAAGGTTGGGAATCGTACTATGATGAGTCCAGATTTATAGAGGGGGCGTATCATGCTGGAACTAGATTAAGCAATATCACGAAGACCCAGTATGGCACTAAGATAAAATGATATATTGTGAATGAGAGATGAAGAAGTACTGAGAGAGATAGAGTAACAGACTACAAAAGTAAGGATATGAACCATTAGGTGGGGGGGGGGGGGGGGGGGGGGGGGGGGGGGGGGGGGGGGGGGGGGGGGGGGGGGGGGGGGGGGGGGGGGGGGGGTGGGGAGAAACTATTTAATTAAGTGTGGTGACGCAGGGGGGGGGGGTTGGGGGTGAAGGTTACGGGCGCACTCAGGACAAGGTAAACAAACAAGAGAAGTCATTAATATCAAAATATTAAACAAACAAAACCAGGAAGCACCTCAATGCCCTAGGCTCATGAAGATGATATCAAAAGAAGGATAAGCAGAGAAACATCAAAATACGACAAGTAAGGGAAGTAGTATTAAGACAGGATAATGGCAATGGAGGGGGGCAGAAGAAACCATGCAGGCTGGTCAAACACTAATGGAAATATGTAGTTGGACCAGTACAGACAACACTAACGCCGTGTGTTGTGGTTCGCGGGGCCGGGAGCCTGCAATAGGGTGTGGGTGAGATGCAGGTCGAGAGGAGAAGGGGAGTAATTAGGGTACCACTATGCAGCGCGCGGATTGTATTTTGGCGGCTAAGTTTGAGTCATAGTCGTAAATAAGCGAACTAAGGAAGGGTAGGTTATGGCGGCATATCGGGGCTGTTTTAATACCTGCCATCTACCGAGTAAAAACTTCGTGCGTTACACGTAGGCGCTGAACAACCATTGAGCGTTGTCCAACCGAAACTGATTAGCGGATAAGCAATGCGATAGATTGTTTGGATCTTTTTTTGTTCGGGCACACTAACAAATAAGGTAGAGATAAATAAGAACTTGCCACTCCTAAGACGATAGGCGTGCGTGAGGAAACAGCGATTAGAATTGAATCAAATTTTAGCATTGTACTTGGCCTTGCCGGGGGCCGTAACAAAGGTAATTACTGCCACTATTCAGGCGTACTCATAAATCTGAGCTCACATACTTACAGCTTTGCCGTGTTGGATTGGCTAGGTATGGGATAGAAGAAGAATAAGAGAAAACAGAAGTACATAACAACATCAAAGAACTAAATCGCGAAATATAAGCAAGTAAACAAACGGCCTCATATAAGATAAGAATGGACAAATTGCTTAGTTATATTATAACAAGAACAAAAAAGAGATTTGTAACATAACATTTTGAGAGATACTTCTCATAGAACAGGCTCCAACTAATCCCCTCAGAACATACCAGGCGTAGCTAGAAATGAGGTAAGTTCTACTAACCACCTTGTGAACATACCAATAGGAGAGAAAATCGAAATAAAGAATAGGCCAAAAAGCTTCTGAAAAGATTGGTGAAAAGCGAGACTGGTCGCAGTATGGAATTCCGAGCAGAGG
Organism: Oreohelix idahoensis; assembly: GCA_024509875.1. Lineage (NCBI taxonomy): Eukaryota > Metazoa > Mollusca > Gastropoda > Stylommatophora > Oreohelicidae > Oreohelix > Oreohelix idahoensis. Next base: position 12,154 of record JAMPIV010002008.1, read on the forward strand.
CCATCAAAACAGATATTAGATTCCTCTACAGAGATATTAAAACGAACTATCTGGCAAAAGGAAGTGTCGGCGGATGAGAGAGAGAAATATAACCAGGCAGAATGAATAAGGATAGTTTATCTGGTCAAGTTGCCTAAGAATGGAAATCTTACTATGAGTAGTTGCAGCAAACTATAGAGAAGATTAATGTTACACCTGCAAGATTTAATAAGGGTTGGGGAGTTTGTGATCCACCTCCAAAGTCTCCCCGAATATCGAATCCCTTACGGGTAGTCTTTCATTCGCAATCTCTCCCCCTAGGGCTGGGCCAGTAAAAGGCAATTAAAGCAGGAATCATCCTTGAGGAGTATTTACAAAGAGTCGCTACAGATAAGCAACTGAGAGACGGAAACGAAGCAAGTTTTCAGACAAATTAAGATCCTGTTACAGAGACCGATTATATGCCACATTGGAAATAATTAGTTGAACACAAAGTCTTGACAATGGAATTACACTGCAATACATCAGATTCGTGTGACTATAAAAAAAGGCAATTGACAGGTGTAGACCAGAGAATCGACATCTTTGGAAATGTGATGAGTGGCCTTATGTGAGTTGCCTATGAAAGATCATTAACTTGATAAAGAAGACGCTTTGAAGACATGACATGCAGAGGTAAGATTGTGTTCATGAGGTACAATGTACAGAGCCATTTAGGATTTAGAATGGGAGTGAGACATGGATGCCTCTGTGTCTCGCATGTCTTTTCTTTCCCAGGAATGGGAGAATAGATTGGGTTAGTAAGAAAACATTCAGCATCACACACAGAAATGGAGATCCAGTTGGGAAAATGTGAATCGTGACAAAACATTGTCTTGTGATCTTGGAATTGTGCAAGATGACTTGCTTTTCTGTCGTTCGCATTACTATAATACAGGTATGCCAAGACAAAATGAAAATTCTAATGGAGTAGAGCGGTTCACCAACAAGTGGGTCTAGAAAATACACAGGGAAAGGAACAAATTAATGATGAGAATAAATGTCAAGAAATGATAACCACGGTAGAACTTGAATGAAATCTACCACCCGACTAAAAGAAGTAGAATGCTTACACATATCTTAGGCAGTAAATGATATATGAGAAGTAAGGAGGGACAAGACGTAAAAAGATATCGAAATAAGAATACTAAAAGCAAGAGTGAGCTTTCATGCATTTGGGAACAAATGGAGAGCAAAGAGAAATGGATGTCAAAACAATAAGTAATCTTCAACTCAATCGTGAAGTCACACCAAACCTATGTTGTGTATGGCTCTGAGACATGTGACGATGCGAATCAAAGAACAATAACCAACAAAGCTGCAACTTATAAAACAAACGGGGTGCAGGTGTTAGAAAGAAGGACTGAAATGGTATGACATTTAAGTCACAAATGTGAATGATGACAAGAACCATGAGTGTACAACTGCCATAGTGGAATAAGAGTTGAGAAGAAAGACGCTTGGCGATGGAAAGACACACCACAATGAAGGATGACAACTTGGTTGATAGTCATTAGCAAAGGCAGTCCTATTGTTACTGGAATCTGGCCGCACAGGAGAAAGTAGTAGGGCGAGAGGGTAGACACTCAAAAAACAACTACTTGGAGAAGAGATGCTGGCTACAGAGAGGTTGAAAACAATGAGTGAAAAACATAGGATCATCGAAACTATGAGTGGTAAGACACAAGGTCAGGAAGACTTTGGCATGTGTTGTTGAAGCGTCTTAGTACTCTTTGCAGCGAGCTAAAGGGGTACTTGATTGATTTGAATGCACTTGAGGCTTGTGCTCTGGTATCTGGGCTCTCGGCCAAGAAATCCTCAACTCGCGTGGCAGTTATCATGGTTTATGATCACACTTCCAGATACCTCATCATCTGCTATCTTTCCTATTGAAGAATCCTCTAGCATCGCATGGCCACAAATAACTTCAGTTCAAGAGACCAATACATTAACAATTCTGTGGCTGTCAACGAGTAGATCCCAGCCGCCCCACAGCTTAGTTCGTGCAATACTGGGTTCTGCAACATGCCGTGCACTATCAGGAGAATTGTGATCGTGCTGGAGCACCAATTTGATGCAGCTTTAGGGGTCCATGTGAAGGCTTATTTAGATCTGACGGTCCATTAGATTTGCATGAGATGAAATGTGTTTGTTGAAAACTCTTATGCATTCTCCTTGGCAGTAATGAGCAGGTGGTGGACTGTGGGTTTTCGAATCCTGCAAACCCCTAGAAAGTAGACAGATTTTCAGACATGTTTTAGTGCATCTTTGGGAGGGTAAAGAGTGTTTCTGTATCTCTCTGAAGATATGTAGCCTAAGGTATAAGTTTAACGCTGCTCCAAATCCCACACACGCAGAAAGTCACGCCTGCAGGGTTCTATGGCCAGAGGGTTTCATGCTTTGGTAGCTCTAGGCATGTAACCTAAAAAAACATTCAAGGCAAAGGATTTCATCGATGTCCATGAAATGTGTGCCCTTTACGATGGGGTATTCCATTTTCATCAGGAGAGCAGGCGCTCTTGACTAATTTTCCATTCACCCAATCTGTTTCAGTATATGCTCTGGCTCCCTATCCGTTACTTTGGGACGGGTGTGTGTGGTGTTAGTGATACCAGGTTTATTATTGTAGGGGTTTTTGCTTCCTCTAGATCTGCATTTTGTGTATTCAGGGGCTGGGGATTCACACTCTCCAGTAGACGCAGCATTAGCGGCCACCGCAGAGGTGAGGGTGTAGCTCTTCACCCGTATGCAATAACGATACCGTTGGGTTTGGAGAGGTTATAGTCTAGTACCAAGAGGCGCTGACACCAAAACGAGAGGAAGGCTCCTTTCGATGAAAAATAAGTTCACTAGGTCCCTATGGGTGACAGCAAGGTGAGGGATCTATTTGGAGGTAAAACGTCTGCCTATATACTCCACAACAACCAACACATCACCTGAGATACTAGGAGTAAAAAATTAAGTATCTGTGAGATCCTGTTACAGACCCAATTGAGGTCACATTGAAAGTATGGTGTTAGGACCCGACATATTTTCCGACCATAGTGAGCGCACCTATGGTTGTTATGTTGTTCAGCTATCACGCCGGGCCTACTGATTAACGTCTTCCCTAGAAGTTGGCTCTTTAGCCTTCATTTGGGGCCTAAAAAAAATCCGCACTATCATCTGGGATCGATACCATTAGACTCACGTGATCTAGGAAAGACAGTGCAACAAACCACTATGCTCTGGCAATTCCTGCAGCTTCCCTGTCAGTGATATCAACTTTATGACTCGTCCAATTATCAACCAGTTAATATAGCGCTTATATTTTGTATGTGCCATGTTTAAACAAAAACTATTATCAGGACATGTTCATAACCATATCATGTTGTACGCGAACCATTTGATTTAGACAAACTTAATATCGCCAATGTTAATTAACCCTTATATGTTATCTATATGTACTCTATTTTAGGGTCTTAGTTCGATGTATAAAATAATTGTGTGCATCTGTATAAATTGTGATAATGGTGTGTGCGTTTATAATATGTGCATGAGGTGATTTGTGTGTGCATGTAGTAAATAAGTGTATCGTGTCTTGTTTGGTAATCGTGCTTAGTGAGCTAATGATCTTTGTATGTGTGTACTGAGTGTATAGCTAATAATGAGAAAGGAAAAAGATTAAAGAAAAAAAGCAATTATTTCCCTACATTTTAATATTGTGTCTGAATTGACGAAGAGAGTACATAAATACAAATTTAACGAAATCAAAGTATCAAACAGCAAAAAAAGGCTCAGAACTGCAATCTCCAGAAGTTCAAGGGGCCATTTCAATATATTACTCTAGTTTATAGCATTCTGAAATTCCCTTCAGTGTTAAAAAAGTTAGGGAAGACACAAAAAACACACGGTAAGAGAACACTGGATACAAAAGATCAAAGATATGAGTCTGGTCATGGAGACAACAGGACCGTTGTAGCTGTTGATATACAACAAGAGGGGAGTTGGGCTTAGACAATTATGTTGAATGAGACGGCTAGAGCTATTTTATTGGAGGCTAGAAGTGGATAGATGATGATATGTTGTCATACTAATGTGCCAGGAATATGGATCCTCTAATTAATGTTTCATGGGCTGATTATAACAACAGTGCTGTACTAAAACATGAGATTGATCAGTAAACTGACTATCTGTTGAACATTTTGCATAGTGAAAGGATCAACAACAGTTAGCTTTTATGATTTGGCAGATAAGAAACGTGTATGTATAAGAAGCAGCAATGTTATTATTTAAATTCATATTTTAGGCTACATAAAGTTTGACAGAATTCAATATCTGATACAGTTGTGAGATTTAATACTAATTGTCAGGACGTAGTGGGCCTTTCCAATTAGAGGATTAAATCTATTTAGCAAACTTAAATTAAACTCTCCATAAGATGTAGTAACATATTGGACGACAGAGGCTAGGTTACTGCAGCGTTTGACCGTAAGTCAGTAACCAGGGTTAGTTCATTGTGTCACACTCTCAGGTCTCATGGGTTTTTAAAAGTTCGAAAATGATGATCTGTGACATACTGTGATAACTGAACACATTTATAGAGGCCTGAATTCTTCATAAATCTGGTAGTAATCTACAGTAGCAAGATGTCATCTCTAGTCTATAGGCAAGAGGCTAATAAGGAGTGGCTGACGACGAGATAAAGACATTACAGCTTCACTACGCATCAAACATAGCAGGGACTACTGGTCCGGCACAGGGAGAAGATAACTGAGAGACAAGTTAATGATCAGTCTTTTAGAAAAAATACAGACACTACTGCTTAATAGATGAATCAATCTAAGGTTAAGATAGACAGGAATGTGGCCACTATAAACATCAAGACTATAGCAGGTAGAACGTAGTGAGAGGAGAGTAGCCGACATTATTATATCAATGCAGTGATGCTACAGTACAAGTAAGTCCATTCATACACTTCAGCATCTTGCAGAGGGGAGAGTCTTAGCACTCAATGGTGTTTAACTCTGGATGTAATGACGTTGATTCCTAAATCAAAGTGAAATAGATAACTTATCAGGATATTGTGCTTCTGTGTTTTGTTACTACATTTTTGCTAATACAAATTTAATACTGAAACATATAAAGAGACATAGCATTTTCATTTATTTATCTTTTGCAACAATTATTTGTATATTATCTTACAGGTGTTTATTCTTGTCACACTACTACCTATGTGCAACACTCAGATATTACTTTGGTTCTTCGATACAAATGATGTCCTGTGATGAGCATTTATGAACCAACAGTACAATCATGAGATGGAGGCCTTGGAGTTTGATAATAAATGCCGTGAGTCTATCAGAATGTGTTACGCAAGTAACAGCAACAAGTGGAAATACACATAATGTAAGCATTGAGAATAAGATTCAGGATTGCCAACATATATAATGATGTAGCAAAAAGTAGATAGAAAGTCAAAACATCGAACACATGAGACTCACTGGCAATGAAGCATCAGTGAATCCAACATCAAACAGTCAGGAATAGACTTGCTATCAAGTTTGACAACCTACTACAGAATGAATTAGATGATTAAAAATACAAGTCTGTACACATACATTGTAGTAAACAATTTTCCTGAGCCATTTTAATATGGATTTTTTGTTGGAGATAAATGTTCAACTTTTGTGTGAGTTCGGAACAGAGGCTGTTAGATAACTAATGTGCATGTGATTTAAGCATCCAGTCTCCGAACGTGAAAACTAAAGGAAATTAAGTCCTGACAGGTGATTATGATTTGTGTAGTTATTAATTTTACTGATGAAATGAAAACCATTACAGCAAAATTCCAGAATATATACACGAAGAGAAGCCATTACAAAGTGTGAATTTGTGATGCACGAATTTAATCAAAATTGATAGCCTAAAATTATTGAGGCATAATGAATAACATACATGTGAAGAAATTCCTTATAATGTGTGACTTCTGGTAAGTACAGCATTACTCATGACATTTGTCACGCTGGTCAAAGACATAAAAGAATACACACAGGAGAATAAACCTACAAGATCGATGGCTTGTGGAATGCAGCATTTACTGTAAGAAGTCGGCTGAAAAACATAAACCAATGGGCATACTAGAGGTAATAGGGTGCCTTACAGTGTGGAATGTTTGTGCTGAGGGGCAGGGCAATTACTGAGAGTTGGTAGCCTACATAAGGACATAAAATCAATACATACAGGAGGAAGCCCTTTACAAAGTGTTGATGTCTGTAGAGGGGGCAGTATTTACTGATGAAAGGTTAGCCCCTACCAAATTCAATATAAATAATACAAACACGGATAGAAGCATTACAAGTGTGTATGTTGCTGTGATGCAGTAGTCATTTTAAGCTAGTAAAAAGACGCCTATGAAAACATAAAAACAAATACAGTACTGGATAAGGCCTCTACTAAGTGTGATGATTGTGGAGCATCATTATACTGAGAGTGTGTAATGCTTACATAAGAAACATGAAAATAATACATACATGGAGCAGAAACCTTTAACAAGTGTGGAGATGTCTCTGGTGGGGGCAAGCTATTTACTATGAGCAGGATAATCTACTAAAAACATAAAAAGAATACATACAGGATAGAAGTGCCATACAAGTTTGATGTTTGAGTGGGGCAAGCATTATACTCTTAAATAGGTCACCTACACACATGTCATTAAAAGAATACAATACGAAGAGTAGAAGAAGTCCGTTAACAAGTGTTGATGTCTAGAGGTTCAATACGCATTTAGCTTACTTAGATGGTAGACCAGTAATGTCTATATATACAAATTCATACAAGAATACTACAGGAGAGAGAGCCATTTACAAATGTATGTCTTGGGGGTGCAAGCATTTACTCAAAATGATTCCGCCTACAATGTCATACAAAAAGAAATACAATTCAGGAGAAGAAAGTCCTTAGCAAGTTGAGATGTCTGTGTGCAGCTATTTACTCTACGAATATGTGTCCCTACTAATAGGTCATAAAAGAATACTATACAGGAGAGAAGACCTACATAGTGTATGTCTGTTGAGCACAAAGCTTTCTTATGAAAGTCTCTACACAAGGATCCATAAAAGGATATACATATCAGAGAGAGAAGCCTTACAAGTGTGATGTCTGTGGTGCAGCATTTTAATCTAAGTATACAGTAATCTAGGTGCAAAGAAACTTAATAAAATAGATCACATGACTAGAGAGGAAACCTTGACAAGTGTGCTGTCTGTTAGGGGCGACATTATAACCTCAGAAATGTTCTCCTACAATGTCATATAAAGAATACATACAGAAGAGAAGTCCTTAGTCAAGTGTTGTGTTTGTGGATGCAATCTAAATACTCTTAGAACAGGGTTCCCCTCAAAGATCATTAAAGCAATACATAGCAGTGAAGTAGAAGCCTTACAAGTGTGATGTCTGTGTGGGGCAAGCTTTTAGCTATGAAAGGTCATCTTACAAAGTCATAAAAGAGATACATCCGACGGAGATTAAGCCTTACGTTGTTAGCGATGTCATGAGGTTGGGGGGGGGGGGGGGGGGGGGGGGGGGGGGGGGGATGTGCAGACATTTACTGTTCAAAGTTAGTCCTACAATCATAAATATAATAACGAGGTGACAAGGATAGAAGGTCCTTACAAGTGTGATGTCTGTGGGGCAGCAATTAACTTAATACAATGTCATCAACAAAATCATAAAAAGAATACATAGAGGAGAGAAGCACGTATAAAAGTCTGATTGTTTTGTTTGCCTCAATTTACTTTCAGTGTGGAAGTCTACCAAGACATCAAAAGTGAAAACATAGCTTATGTGTGATGTTGATAGTGCTCGGCTAGCTGCTTGCAGTGGATGATTAAATTTGGGGGATGGTCATTTTCGAGATGTCCTCACACGATAATTAGAGGAAGACAATCATCTAGACAAAAGTGGTCATATTTATGGTGTAGTTTATTTATATGAGGAAAGAAAACCTTCACAAAACAACAATAAAGAGAAAAACATAGCAGGGGAGAGAATCCTTTACTTCGTGGTGATAAATCAATTAAATGAAGAGAAAGATAACCTACAACACATGAAAAAAACTATACGAGGTAGAGAATGCCTTACTGGGTGTGATATATCTATGTTTTATTGAGAAGCGATAACCTAACAAACTAACATAAAATAAAACATATAGGAGAGAATCTCTTATCTGGTGTGAATAACATTTTTTTTTATTTGAGGAAAAGATACATCCTACAACAACATAAAAGAAAACATACAAGAGGCAATCCTTAGCTGGTGAGATAAAACATTTATATGAGAATAGATAACTCAACAACAACATAAAAGAAAACCATACAAGAGATAATCCTTTACTAGGTGTTGTGATGTAGTCATCTAAGTATGACGAAAGGATAACCTTTTACAACAACATAAAAGAAAACATACAGGGAGAGGAATCTCCTTACATTGTGTGATGTTTGAGATGTATCATTTATTGAGAAAGATAACGCTACAATCTAACATAAAAGTAATGACATATCATGGAGAGATATCCTTACTCTGTGTGATGTTTGTGATGTATCCATTTATTGAGTGAATTGATAACCTGACAACAAACATAAAAGAATACACTAACAGAGAGAATCCTTACTTGTGTGATGTTTGTAATGTATCATTTAATATGAGTAAAGATAACCTAGCAAGCAAGCATAAAACAATACATAGAGAGAATCCTACATAGGTGGTTGATTGTTTGATGATGTCAGATATTTATTATCATTTCTTTATCTTGTATGGTTCTTTGGTGGCAGACTAACAAGTTGTATTACAAAACCTACGCATCCGTGGTGTGGCCTTGTAGTGGGGCAGCAACAAAACTTGTGTTCTTACATGATTACACTACACCTCCGCATCGGAAAGGGAGGTAGAGAGCAGGTAGCTAGCTAGGCCATTAATAGGTCTGTCAGGATGACTTTAATGATTAACTAAATGTCATTGTTATACTTGTTATGCAATACTATCTCAATCCATGGCTTCTAAACGGTCTAACCCTAACAACATTGGCATGTCGTACATGGAATAGAAAACGCTTCGCATATACAGGCATCGAATCTTCAAGAACTGAAATGGATCTACTATCCAGATCCTGATCATGCCAAGAGGTACGTAGTAATGAAAGAGCTTCCCAAGAGCACCCATGAAAAAATGGTGCAGTATTTGCCAATGAGGAAAAGGATGTAAATACTGAGGGCAATTGAATGGTTCGGATGCCTGTTTATAGATTGACTCATAGATGCAAATAGGTGAATCGATTCAAGCTAAGACTGCAGGAATTAATGGCACCAAAATCATAAGTACCAGCAAGGGAATGGACGTGTTGTGGAGAAGGACAGACGTCAACCCGGAGTATACAAACCCAGATGAGAGCAACACGGGTACAATTATTATAGCAAAACAAGGTAATGATAGAAATTTTGGGACAAACACCTGCTTCAACACATTGCTGTAGAAGGGAGTGAGTACCAACATGGGTTGTGCCCAGAGAGCAATGGCGTCCAATTCTGATTAACAATAGACAATGAACAAACTTTTATTAACTTTAGCTTTGTTTCAGGTCTGCCGGAATCTTGCATGTGGTGCCCAGCCTCTGGCTTCATTAGGCTTAACATTTCAGCCTCCACAGTTCTCAATCAGGTGACTTTTATGGCCATCCATAAGCTTTCAAACTTCTGTCTGTGATGGTCCATAGCAAACGTAGTTCTGGTGATGGTGTATCAGAGGATTCTCTTCTTGAGGATGTGGCCCACCACATGTGTCCAAAGTCTGACCCTGCTACAAGTATGGTGTACACTGTCTTCTTGGTGGTCTAGCGATTGTGCAGTTCTTGGCTGGTGATGGTTGTATCAATGGAGTGTTTCGCGTGTGAAGCTATGTTGAGAATGATTTGTTTAGTGTTTTGTATTGAGATGTATTTTTGCACAAAAACTCGAACACCTACCTCGTCTAATCTATGAATACAGTTTTCACGATACTAACACTGTTGTTTATAGATTGCTGATGGTTTTATCTTAAATAATGGCTGATAATTAGCGTTCATAAACAGTCATAAACATGATGCAACACGAAGTTCGTGGTTAGACGGCGTGTTTCACAACGATCTCAGTGTATCTTTTATGATGATGAGTTTGGTGAACAATAGACCTTTGAGGCGAATCATTGTCCCTCTGCAAGGCTGTGTGTGGTCCCGGTTGCCGGGTCGCATCGTCCAGCGGCAGTAGAGGTCTAGTGAGTGGGTAAACTGTGTCTGTGCCAAGACTCGTCCCTTTTTTTTCGAGGACCTTGCGGTCCAAAGGGTTTTGGCTGGACGGAGCATCTGGGAGACATATGGCGAACTAAGGTTTTATTCTAATATATCTGAGCAGGAGTAGAGTACACAGAGAGGGCAAGTTCGGAGGCACAGCGGATTGAACTACCTGCTTTGCAAATAGATCACATTGAAGCACAGTAAAAACACCACACTGTAACAAAGTCATTTGAAACCTAATATAGACAGCCCAGGCTAGGTGTGACGAACAACGGAACGATTTCCTTGTTGTCCCTTAGCATGACGCGCAAGGTGTGTATGGGCCGAAGACTGCTTAGTCGGTACGCTGTTTTATTACCAACCCTCGCTCACCCCGGTCAGAAGGAATAATAAAAATAATAATGGAACTGAAACAAAGGGACGAGTCAGGGTGATTTTCATTTTTGAGGCAAGCTAGAGGCATTCTGCTTCATCTGAGAGGTATGTGTGTATGGCGCAGCATGCCATTTAGCTAATTCAAGAATCTAAAGGGGAAAATACATTATCGAGTTATGTAAATCTGCTAACTTGAGAATATCTGTTGGAGTTTGATAGATTCAAGTAAGCCAAGGTATGAGGCTGTGTAATTCAGCTCATGATGGCTGATTGCAGTGATGTCACGTTTGTTAGATGATACAGTTTTAATAACAGCGGAATGAAGTACATTATCTTCAGAGAAACTACTACGGTTTCATAATTATAGTTTGGGACCCTTCTGTCGGTGAAACATAGTCTTATATTATCTACGAGAGTCGAATTCACCTCAATCCGTTGAATCATTGAATCTCACGTAGCGAATTCTTATAATGTAGTAACAGTAGCGATTGACTAGACTTTACAAGGTGCTATCCGCTCAAAATATCATTAGCATTTCTATACTGAAAGAATTCACTAGGCAGGGATTTTCTTGAAGTGCAAGTGTTCATTATGGCTACACATTGACATATATTTGTAAATCTGTTTGGAATGTGTTGTATGATCAAAATATCTGTAAATTGATGTGAATATAGTTGTAGAAGTCCTATCATGCCGTTATGCCAGGGCGTCGCGAGAACATTTGATTTAAAAATGGTGATTCCAGAAGTGTTGTGCAGTCTGTAATAATGTTGGCATTTGGCCGTAGTTTCACTAGAACACCTCTCATACACACATTCAAGTTAAAGAGAAGGCCAATCACCTTGACAACAAGAAGCCTTACAGACGCCACTTTCGTTGAACTACACACACGTAAAGATTCACAACCACGCTGATTTCCGCAACATTGAAATTTATAAAGAACGCCCGTGACATCATTAGTGAATATACTCTATACCATTAATCCTTGTTGCAACAATGGATGTTCAAGAGTCCAGAAAATTTGTTAAATTTTTCCTGAGTGCAACCATTACTCAGACTCTCAAAGGAGATATGGAAAAGCGGAACGAGCCAGATGGCATCTCCAGCATGGAGCCATCTAAGCAGATATCGACATGGCTACAAGAGATGTTATTTAATAACTTGGTAAAGTCTGGGAAGAGCGAAGAGATATCCCAGGGGCAGAATGGAAGGAGTGATATCTGATTAAGTTGCCTAATGACGGGAAATTTACTCAGAGTACACAAAATTATAGAGGAATAATGTTCTATCAAGGGAAAGAGTCCAAAGGATAAGAAAATCTGGAGTATAATGTGGATGAAACAAGCTGTGTTTCGACAAAATAAGATCTGTACTAAACCAGGATAGTCATCTATGAGAATAATAGTTGAACAAATGCTGGGAATGAGAATTCACCACTATACATCCGGATAATTGTGGACTGACGAAAAGGCATTTTGAGCAGTGTCGACAGAAATCACTTTGGAAAGTATGAAGTGGAAATTATGGTGTTCGAACCACTGAAGATCATCGTTAATATTACATATGAAGGAACCATATGGGGACATGACATCAGAGTTCTTCAACGAAGGACAGCTAGCTTTTACAGAACCGTTTGCGATGATAGAACAGAGTTGCCGACCATGGGATGCCCTGCTTAGTCTTCGGGCATATTCTTTTCTTACTAGCATTATGACATGCGGCGTTATGAGAATCATTACGACCTTACCACACATACAGAAATGGCGAATCCAAGTGAGAACTCTTGACCTAAGGGCAGTTGGTCATGATCTGGATGTATGCCCATGATGACTTGGACTAGTCTTCATCTGTCCCCATGAACCACTGGTAATTATCAGATGGTCAGGACAAATTGAAAACACCTCAAATGAAGAAGCGTCACTCATTCAATTGGATGTCTGAAAATACACAGGGAAAATGACAAATATAATTGAGCAATAAATGCAGGTAACTGATTAACATGGAGGATTTGAACGGCGAAGAAAACACCAAATACAAGATGTAGAATCGTACAACAATATCTTTGCCTGGCAGAACAATATTAGACAAAGTTGGAGTGAACAGCGACGAGTTGCCATATCTAAAATAAGAAATTACTAAAAAGTGGGGCAAGTAGGAGCTTCGTTCAACTTGTCATAAGGGAAATCTAATATGCGAGGGATCAAGAGATAATCAACGGACTCAACAACACGAATAATAAGAATCTTCACATCTCAAACGTACAAGTCCCCCCGATAGTCTAGTCTGTTGATTGGGTATAGCCTCGGAGACATGTGAGAATCAACAAAGACAACAACCAACAAAGCCTTACAGACTTTCATTAAATGGGCTTGCCTTGCTGATAGAATAGAGGGATTTAAAATATGGTAGAGAGACAAGTGTTACCAACGTGGGAGAGACTTGTAGCCGACAAGAACCTCAGACAAGATTGCCCAGTGGAACAATAATATGAGAGACAGTACAGATGCAGGCAGATGGATTGACGACACGAAACACTGCGCGAAGAGACTGCTTTGATAGCATTACAAAGGTCGGTCATTAGTTCTGGAAACTCGCCCAGGGCAAGATGAGGGCAGAAGGTATACAAATAAGCACAAAGAGAAGAGAACGTAGGATACAGAAGTGAAAATGTGTTAAAATGTGGAGAAAGACCTTTGGAGTCCGGCAGGCTGTATGGCACGATGACATGAGGGACTTGGGCGTATGTTTGTGTTGTGAAGGCGCCTATGCTCCTTTGGGGAGTGGAGGGTTATGATGACTGATAAAGGATGTTTTCAGGAGTACTCGTAAAGCCTACAAATAGCAAGGAAGTCAGAAAACACTTGGACAACAGATATTATATGTATGATGCAATGTCATTAGGGACCCCCGCTGAGTCGGCACCTGTAAGCAACGGGTATCGAACCCCTACCTTTCAGGACGATCGCGTACTCCACTAGCTAGTGTAAGCGAATCACAATGACCCCACGGGCAAAGCTAGGCAAATCCCAAAAAAGAAGGATGCTTTTGCTGACTATTATTCAGATGAGAGAAAACGCACACAGAGTAACACCGGAAGTATACATGTGGGCTAATCTTTGGGGACAGCCTGTAATGAAGCGAGATCACTTCGGTTGTTTTCCTCCTATTGAACAGTATGTGTAAAACAGTCCAAATCAGGGACTAAAAGAAGCCTTGATACTGGGGTCTGACAGTAAATAGTAGGAAAGACATTATCAGCGAGATAGTCAGCACAAAAGCATAAAATTAAATTTTGTGGAGACGAAGCCTTAGCAAGTGTGACGTTTGGGGTTCAGATGTGATTACGCTAACTGTGCAAGCCTAGGCGGAGTTGTACGTACGAAAAGAGAATACGGGGTTCGAAACCGCTGGGTAGCCACATGGTTACTCGTCTGTGGGTGCTGCATTTATCTGTTGTACAATCAGTAGCCTAAATCTACCCAGGTAACAATTGTTTTCTAAACAGTGCGCTGAACAAACATGGCGTTTTTATGGTGGCATTGTCTAATATTGAAGTACTACAGGGCCAGCGTGAGTGATTCATGCCTTATTATGTAAAGGTTCCCGTAGCCGATCAGCTAGGAAAGTATAACTGTACTTTGCTCTTGACTCTGAAGGCAAAAGCACTTGTTTAACTGTGAACCTACAGCATAAGAAATAATTTGGTTCGAAATTCCCCAGCTCACTTGGCTTGCCAAACTTTTGTTACGTAGTATTGCCATGGTTTCAATGCAATTCCTGAAAAGCAGTTTCGCGTAAAATAGCATTTCTAGATGACTTAAACGGTATCAGGCAAATATATTAACTTTGAGGCTAAGTTCCTGCTTAGACTTGTTTATCATATGAAATACATTGTCTCTGTAGGCATAGTGGATGACAAGACGTTATTCATGAGTGGTAGAGCGAGATCGTGCTAGATGTAATCAAAACGATGCATGGTGCCAACGATGATTAGTAAATTACAAATAGGCGTCAATTTCAAACTATGGAGCAAAGTAGCCGCTAAGTTGAGAGTAAAACCACAGGGTTACTCTTTTTGATTCGTGGTATAGCGGCGCGTAGAGAAGTTCATGTGTTAAAAACAGTTCATGACAATCAACGGCAATTCATCCTTTCAGCTAAAAAAAACGTTCCGTGAGGACTTGCTTTACCTCATGTGTAGTCGTCTACCGTCAAGAATTCATTAGGTACACGTTGATTTCAAAAGCATGAAATCCGTAGAACGTAATAATTTGACTCCAGAGGCGATCAGCATATGAAATTGCACTAGCAATACTTTTCGCATAAAGCAGACTGTGCTCCCACGATACATGGACTATGCCAATTGAAGTATATTCCAAGATTCAATGGTAACTGGAGACAAGTATGAATCGTATCTCTATTGTCTAATAAATAATTTAGTGCAGTAGGTTCAGAGCGAGTTGACTACATATAAGTAGTCAGCTTGTTAATTCAAGCGGTGGCCATAATCTACGGAGGCTACGAGAGAAGCTCAGATCCGGCCGCTTAACGAAGTTAGTTGTGATCCGGCCCGCCAATACCTGTTTTGAACAGTTACGAATGCCTCTTATGTGAATTGTAGTTGAAACCCAAATCTAGAACCAATGCCTTCCTATTAGCAAATGCTAAGAGTTGAACACACATGGTAATGTATGTTTTAAAGATAAATATATTTTTTATGAATGGTAGCTAAAGGCACCAGTATACAGTCAATATAAAACTTTTCATAAAATGGAAACTGAAAGAAAGACATTTTTTTTTAATTAGGTATTAGTGAGACGTTGTATGAAAATTTAAGGTTAGTTGGAGCTCAATAACATAGGTTTGAAGTACAAGTGTGGAAAGATGCTACATACTTTATGATTTTTGTATTTGTAAGCTTGTAAATAAAAGGTGGTATATTATAAATGACACAGCTGGATAGATGCTATAATTTGTAAGTTTTGAATGTAAAGTGGCGTGAAGATCATGAGCACATGAGTTGATTGATTTTGCATTATAAATTATCATAAAAATAAATTAAAATAATTGTTTTAAAATGTCAATTGAATTTCTTTTTAATTCAAATATTTATTTATCTCTCTATATCATTATGTCCCCTCGATGATGTTCTATCTCCATGTGCCATCTTATTGATTATTACGTTATTGGAGTCTTTTCTTGTTTTGATTCAATTTTTAGATTCTTAGTATGTTTACTGGTTTAGCATCTTGGAAGGTGGCAGTCATTTCCTTATCTTACGTGTATCATTCCTCATCTTTCGAATGTGTAGCTAGGTCCTTTAACTGTCTTTTAGTGAAGTAAGGTTAAAGGGATACGAGTGTAAGTAAACACACCCTATAGAGGCATAATTGGGGAATTTATGGTGCATAGGGGAGACGTGTATATGTATTCTTGCGACCTCGGCACAATACTAGGGTTGATGTGGTCAAGCATCACGCAGTCAGTCCTGTAAAACTCTTCACAGAGGTTTGCGTCCTGTTACCAGTTTTGGTGGGTCTGGGACTCAATCCCTAGGAGCCGTTTTGTCGTGGCCATGAAAAAATCCGGCAGCTTCATCTTGGTGGGATCGAATCATAGACCACTGAGCTTAGAATAAGGAAACAGTAGGGTTTTTAGTGAAGAGTACCAGGTTTTTTATTTTTGGTATGCATAATTTAATTAGAGTTTCTTATGTGTCCTATCTAGCCCATACGTTCCTTCATTTTCCTTTCCTCCTGACGAAGGTCCTTGTGGGCTACATACATTGGGGTTGACGTCTGTTCCTTTGGTCTTTTCTCCGCTGTAAGTGCGAATCCCCCCCTTGGTCGTCCTCCCGTTAAGATGAATCTCACCTTTTCTGCCCTGTAAGACTAATCAACCAATTTCCACTATTACTAGCAGTTCCCAAATTCATCTTCTTTGACTTAATATTACATTTGTATTTGATCTGCACCGCGCTGTCTTTTATCTGCATGTCTTAGATCTATCTATCCTGGCTTATCACCGTTCTTGCTCCTAATCCTATCTGAACCCCCCATGTTTGTGGTTATCATAGTGTCCATCAAGAAGGTTGTTTGTTATTGTAAAAGTATAATATGGTATTCCTGAGACGAAAAAAAGATTGTATCTGAGATGAATCAACCCTAGGATATGTGCACATGGTAAGAAGACTGGTCTTACAAGGGAAATACGCTCCTCTTGTTCAGGAAAAGAAGTAAGGGTGTGTAATTGACATAACACCATAGTGAATAGAATCCAAGACTGTTATACAACCCTCCATGGAGGTGAGATGAGTGTAAGAAAGTGTCCTGGAAAGTCCCTATTTGCTAACCAGTTCGCAAGATCCTCCCCTTGATTATTGAATAGTGTTATTGATTGTTGGGTTGTTATTATGGCTAATTAATGCTAGGGGTACTAATTATTGGTCCTATATATAAGATCGCTATGAAATGATATACGGTATGACAATACATACCTATGGGTGATATATACACACAAGTATATACACCGCATATATACTATCCGATACATCTATACAATATTAATATCATATACTGTACCATATGTACACCATCTGATAAAACATATTTACATCACATTTACCCGACAATAACTACCCTGCATACCAGAAAGCCTTCGCTTTTTCGGTTAGTAAACCATTAGAATGAAACTATCCACTGTATTTACATGCCCCATACCAATTACTAATACGGTCTGACAATCCCGACGCCAACCCCCACACCCCAATTATCGCAAATACACGAAATCGCTCCGTACGCATAGCCGAGTTTCATTTTTTCAAGAAAATCACGTCGACCTTAATATTATAACACCAACCCACTAGTTTGAAAACTACCCTAAGTTTATGCCCATATCCTTGATTGGAGTACCGCGAATCCACCCAATTAGATACCTCCCATTCTGTCGCGAACGAAGATTCATCATACAACTGATATTATTTATCGCTTTTTATGTATATATATATTCTTTAGAGTCTGATTAGGAGCTGACTCTACAGTGCTTTTCTTTCATGGTCACATCTTATCTTCATATGTACAGATAGTAACTCCATCTCAATCACATACTGCACAGTGGACCTACACGCCACCGTCATGTAGAATGTCCCCCTTCATATCCAAGTGGAGTCAGCTGGTCATCAGGTGATAAAGTGCACTAATGACTATAATGAGGGTCACATAATGCCACCTATCAGAGTTCCAACAGAGATAGATTGAATTTTCTATTCTTCTGGTAGTATTGCAGAATAAAACCTGGAATATACAAATAATCACAACCCCTGTATGGTCCCGTAGGCACTAATTTCTCAGTCCACGGACGATAACAATGGTAGCAATAGACAAACATGTGTCGACGAATGGTGCTGAACAAAGAGTCACAGGACAATTTACCCCAATACCCCTCACAGCCATGTTCAACTTGTGGATCTGACACTTATTCGCTTATAAATTCCCTAAATTAGATCCAGATTGCTCCATGCGATCCCCGCCTTTCATAACAATGATTTTTGGTCTATTATAACGAAACACTAAGTAATGATCACATGATCCAGTAACATTTTTAACACAATCCTGTCCATCCGTTTCCTATAATGTTCCTGATAATTGTGTCGTGTCCTTTTAAGAAATACTCCTTGTTAAATACTTTTATTCAAAGCTTACAGATCGTACATTGGGGCCATCATTTGCTACAATTACTTCTACACATTTTACAAAGGCCTGGCTTTTTTTAACTCTAACTTTACACAGGAATCTATGGGCAGTGCAGTAGCCTTCCTGTAACACACTCGACCTGTAATTGTTTCGTTAACACAAACATACGTCACAACCGCCGGGCCCGCCCTAACAAGCACTAAGATGAATATAAAAACACAGGAAAATTATCATAGAATAAGTATTCATATATATGATATTACGCAATACAATACCAAGCTCGGTAGGGAGTCAATAATTAACCAGACAGAGCTGTATACCAGGCTGTTAATGGCAAGCATAGATCGTGCCAGGGCAGATTTGGACTGTTCAAAGTTACTGATGGACGTTTTTACACTTTACATGTACCACAGCTGGGCATCTCTCTGTTTCAGCGGGGGGGCTTATGTTTCGAAATTTTGGTGGCCTCAATTCAGCCAAGAAGGTCTTTATATAACTTTAGCACACATCAACTCCAATCATCGAGATGGCATGGGGGAAAGAAAGGTATTAAAAATCGTCAAAATCTCTAAAAGTGGAGGGCAGCACAAAGAGCATCGGTTCTAGTATCAAATTAATCAAAAATTTAAAGTACTTCATATATCTTCCTTAAATTCCTCCGGTCGAGGTGTTTGGACCAACTAAAGCATTGAATGAGATCTGCTTAAATTATATTCTGAATTGATCTAATCAATACTAATGTAGTTAGTATTGCAAAAAGCATTTTAAATCATATGCAATATGCTTATTAACTAGGGCTAAAGTTAGGCGTGACTGAACCACATGAAGGTAAAGCGAAAAGTGGCCCTTTCCCTCGAGATATTTCTATCTTATCTAAGAGGAAACACTACCTCGAGCTACTATGTTTTTACACCAACCTCAATACTGAACGTAACATTCCCGCCGTTTATTGAATTGATCAATAGAGACCTTAATCTCATGTGAGTAGAACTTAGTCATTTATTAAGAACCCCCCTTTATGCCCATTCTAAAATAAATGTCCGCAATCTAGTGATAGCCACCCCCCATTTTACCTACAAACTAGGCAGCACCTCCATAAATTCAAGGCATAAGAGACGGGGTTACACGCAACACACACCCCCATGCCTCAAAATCATTACCCCATGTATCACATAAGAGTTGCTCAAGATCGATAACAGTGCAATGCGGACTAATCACCAGAATAACGTCCATAATGATCCACGGCCCCAAAACCAGTGAATATGCTGAGACAGACCACCCTGACACGACAAACTCAATGCTCATACATCATTTAGAATCAATTACACTAGCCAAATAAGAGATAAAACTGTCCTACCCCTATACTCTTTCCTTCCTACTCAGATTTATATTCCTGGCACTCAAATTTTTCTTTATTTTACTTATACTTTTTTTTATTTATGCTTCTAAACAGTTTCTTCTGTGATGCGCACTTTTCTTCTCCGTGGTTCTTTTCCCCACTATTGTGGCCCATCTGTTGAAGTACTACTCGGCATGTAGTCCCTATCACCACCAGGCTTGTAGCTCCCCTGCCTCCTTGTAGCACATAGTCTTGAGCCGGCTATTGACGTTTGTGGCATAATCCGAATACATGGTTTGTGAATGACGTTGTGTTTGGATTTTAGGGGGCGAGGGTAAAAGAGTGTAGTAGAAATGGTTTAGGAAATATGGATGAGGTGTACCATAGATTAATTTATAGCTTAGTTCACAGATGTGTTCTTAACAAATTTAGTGACTGAGGGGATTCTCTCTCTCTCGTTACCGTCCCATTTCTATTCTCTATTCCGATCAACAGGGGCTCCCTATATTTGCTTCCCCGACTCCCGTCACAATTATTAAGTGTATCTCAATCCCTGGGTTAACTCTACAACGTAGTAATCGGCCCTCATAACGTATGGTTTAACATACCAACATTTGAGGAACCGTACAACTTTCGGGGGGGTGGGGGGGGTCCATGTATATTACAAATATGACTACAGTGAAATCCCTCCCCTATATAGTAACGATTTACAATGCTACCCCCTCCCCTTTCTCACAGTTTACGTAAATTTTACCTAGGCGGTATATTTACGGGAAGTCGAATCTTTCGCCCCCTTCTATCCATGTCCCTAACAATCATGCGAGCAAGCTACCTAAAATGTAATTTGATGTGTTATTTCAAGACGGCGTGAACGTGAGAATAGTGGCGTGGGGAGTGCCCCCGAAGTTAGCAGGTTTGCACTTGCTGTGAATTTGGGACATCCGGCACTATAGAATCGCGCTCCCCGGCCTGAGTGATAGAAAACTATACGTTTTTCGCTCCTCGAATAAGCCGAGTGAACTTAGCATATTTGAAGCAAATAACTGCTGCATACATCGTAAGTAGAATTTTGATTTAGGGTGGTGTAAAAACGATACTCAAGCGTAAGGATGATCTAGGCAACATGTGTCTGTGTAATAGAAAGAAGAGTAGATAAGGAAAATGGGCAGCACAGATACATTAGCTGTGATCATTAAATATAATTTATACACGGCAGAACAGGATATTGTGGAAGATATGTATTTTATTTACTAAGGAAAAACATACGTCCTCCGTGAACTAATAGGTCCTCTCCTCTTCGTTTACCAGAGAACTCAACTAGGTCGTCCCCCCCCACTTAACAATGAATCCCCAAAAAAATCGATCTATCACTCACTTCAATTGTTGATATGTCTTCAGTCAGTACCGGGGCAGGTCCTGAGCAGGTAGAGCATGAAACAAGAGACTGCACGAATACAAAGTCCGCAAAAATCCATCATCTTATATCCTGGTTTGGCCACCTCATTAATTCTCTGACAGTGAGATACAGCCAAATGATAACATATGAAGAAAAGAAAAACATGAAAAAATCAAAGCAAACAGTCAGCTCGGGAGGATGAGACAAGGAAGTTTCTATCTACCTGGAAAGAATTATTAAAAAGATGACGAATTGTGATAGCTGAGAGATAAGCAAAGTTAGTAAGTAGACAAGAGAATTTCAGTATTTATGAATTATATGAAAAACTTTTGTTTGTCTGAAGAAGAGAGCTTGTTTGTTATGATGGGAGACTAGCAAATCTAGTTTAGATAAAATACTATCCTCTTATGACAATCTTCACTGCTATTTAACGGAGCAGCCGATGACAAATTTTTTCCGGTTGAGATCAACAGAGATGATAATGAGAAATAAAAATTATTCAGTCTGAGAGGAAGGTAAGTTTGCGTCACAGTTTACCTTTATTAACATAACTATATCGTACTGAAATGGCAGAGTGGACTGGAACCCCTTCCAAAGATACGATTCTCACCGTGCCACACTTTCAATGAAAACTCAGATAGCTGACTGGCAATCAATCTCGCCACTTTTTAAATTTGTCGAACCTGCTCGCCCCGTTGACCAACTAAGTGTCATAAAGTGACTTTTCGCTCACCCATGAATTCCCTTTTCCAACCTTTCCAGACCATCTGCTGGAACATTCAATTCCAAGGGGAATCTATCGTCCTCACAACAATGGGGGATGTGAACGTCGCCAGGTGTTGTACAGCTTTCAATGAATGCGCATCCACAGGGCATCATCTAGCCAGTCACTACCACCCGCATCTTTTCGTATGCTGAGCGGCGCCCAACTCGGTCCCCTCGGTTTGTGGCCACGGTGCCCTCAATCTTACGTTGTCTCACCTATCCAACACCTCTCACCCCCCCCCCTCTCATCGTACTAGATTCCTATACCATACAGTCTACGCACTATCCACGACATTGAAACCCAGAGCTGCATGAGTCAGCCTTTTCACTAATAAAAAGTCGTATAACAACTAATCCACCGTCCTCCTTCTCCCTACACCGTCCAAATGCTATGTAGCTGCCAGCCCTGCCGCTTCTCCCATCCTCACACTCCAACCCAAAATCTCAGGGTAGTCAGGGCATCACCTCTCAGATGCTGCCCCTCTCGTGAGAGGAGAGCTTATTCTGTTCCTCCAGTAAGGAGGCGCTATAAAGTTTGTATCGCTTTCCTTCGTTCCCTACCCTCGGAACACATACCATCTTCCAGGATGTTCAATGGGTATCTACAACGCGATATGAGGCAGAAGTTCCATTTTAGAACCATGAAGGACAGCACTTCCATCAGGGCATGAATCTAACATCTTGTGCACGTTTTTGGTCACTCACTCTTTAGAAACGCCTTCCTGCCACTTTTCACACCCAAAAACCTTAAACCTGTGGCTTCTCAACACCATGGACCTGTTATATTTAAGAATCACTCATCCATGAAATTGAGGGTGCAAGGACGCAACACAACACTCCGTAAGATAGCATTAAGAGCCAAATCACATTTACCTGTCAGAGAGATCCCTGTTAGTGCATAAAGATAGCCCATGTGCCTCAATCCACTCCCCTTTCTTGTGGCAGTAAGTGGTCCCAACAGGTGACCAAAAACTTTAAGAAGGTATCTAATAATTGGCTTCCAAGGTAACATAACCCTGGTGCACCAAGCAATTTTACAGGCTTAGGCCAGAAATGTAGAGTGCTAACCATCAGCTGGTGTGAATACCGGAGATGTGTTATATGTATGTGTGGAGGTGTTTATGATGATAGCAGATGTTGTGTGTTTCTGGTAGATTACGCATAAGGTACATGACCAGGTAGGTCACCTTCGTAGAAGGCTCCCTGATTAGAAACGACCGAAGAAATTGAAGTACTGAGTTAACATGGAACACCAAAGTAGCCTGGCTACTCGACGCTTAGTGACTCTAAATCCGGTAACCTATTATCAAGACATAGTAAAGTGTATGAAAGCTGATAGCGATACGTACAATAGATCTAGGAGTTTAATGCAAAGTGGGGTGATGTTGATGAGGTAAGTAACTGGACATATGAACACACACGATCAAACCACAAATTATAAAAAATCGCAATGGTGATCAAAATCAACCAACACGGCGTTGATTAAAAGTTATTAATATATCCAATTTTTTCTATAACGAATAATTAGATCGTTCTAATACTTAAGATTTATTTTGGTTTAGGGGCAGGGACTGTATCAAAACTCACACGAGATCTAATTTAAAATATATAGCATATAATATATAAGTTGCCAAACATAACAATAATTCTAAGAAGGAGGGTGACAATTTGTCCATTAATTCAAGATTATATAATTGTATAGTTTTATAAAGCGGTAATAGGTAAATTTTCTAGCTATTTCTCTAAAGTTGTTATGAAGCTGCGGCTGGTTGGGGTGTATAACAATTCACGGGCCCAGTCCTTATGTGTCACAATGTTTCTTTCTCTTTTTGTAACAATTTAACGCTCGTCTAGACAGTATAGTCTTTATTTATATTGTCCTTTTACAAGTTTATACGAAGTTGGAAGAAGTAAGCATAAAATTCTCCACGTGTTGCCCAAGGGGCTTGTTTAACTTTATACTGGGCACTTAGGAGAATGCACATCAGTAAGAATGTATGATCTAGCCAAACGAGCCACTGAAGATTCTTGTCCCGCAAAAAATAGGGTAAGCAGGATGAGTGGACGTCCGTCGGTAGTTAACCTTAATCAAATACATCTTGTCTGGAGTAACTTTTGTTCCATCTACAGGAATCTGGTCACCGTGACAAGTGCCACCAAACAAAATACCACCTGTAACACTGAAAATATGATTTCTGTCTTAGTGGGGGCATAATAAACCAACTAATCCATTCAAGCGTTTTACCAAACAAATACAATATATAAGCCTAACAAGACCTGGCAGGCAGATCATCTCTGACCAATGTCCAGAATGTATTTCAGCGAGCATGCTTCGGCAAAAAATGAGGTAACCACTTTGTACTAAGTTTTGTCATATTACCTCATCCCACAGGGGAATACGTCTCAACGCCACTGCGGGGTAAAAAATTCAAACTCAATGATCATTTCTCCATACAGTGTGATAGGTGAATGTGATTCCTGGTGACAACCTATAAATCATTGGATACTATACTACTACCCTCTCTGGTAGCTTGATAACTATGGTGGAGCAACAAATAGGCTTGTAATATAAAGGAGTCTATACTAATGACTTCTTTACTTACACACAGTAGTAAAGGGGGGGGGGGGGGGGGGGTTTATTCGTTTCTCACTAACGCCAAGTCAAACAACAAATAATTACCCTAATATATAATAATGTTTAATAATTTACGGTCCTTGACAACCGTACAATTTCAAAGAATACACACACAGGGAACGTTGAATTAGTCCTAGATCCAACCACAATCCCTCAGATGAACGTAACGCTCTCTTGCAGGAGACTATTCTGCAGGCGCCCTTATAACTTTTTATTAATGTATTATCTGAATAATCACAGGTACGACAACACATCTCAAACTGACTCTTAAGCGTCCTGCTTCTAATGAACCAAGTCTTCAGTGAAAATGGCACCGAGTCTTTCAGCTCTTCCCAGTAATCTAAACGTCTTTCGACCAATGAGATCTAACTAATCAAAAGATATTTGGTGGGCAATCCTCAAAGTTCTTCTTTTAAAAAATCATAAGGTCCTAATTTTCGTTATCGTCCAAAATGTATTAGTTGTACTTCCCTTCTGCTCGAGTTCTGATAGGCCTCCCGTCCTAAACTTGGGTCAATTACGACAAAATAAAAGAGGACTTGGGTTTTGGCCTACAACTCTACCCAAAACAAAAATGATTTCATGTTTGAGCCAATTCCCCATAATGTCTCTACTACCGCCAAAATACGTTACGTTCTCAAGACTCCAACCAGCCTCTCACAAAATCACTCTATTATATTATACGCGGGATCAACTCCGTCCTAACTGTTCGACCTTTCTTTTGGACTTTGCACAAATTACTATACCTAAATCTCACAGTTCATGCCTCTTGATTCAACAACTCGCATAGCAAAGGCAAATTACGTTAGCCGGCAGAACACGTGAGGATAACCAATTCCCGTGCTATAACATGTCAGTTGTAGTCTAGTCACATGTGTTCAGGTAACTATACTAGTATTAAGACCCAAATCTTCGGGGCTGTTCCACCACTTTCTTGTACTATTAGGGTAAAATGAACAAACCATATTATTGTTCAGATGCTACACTATGACTATGGCACCGAGCTATATATCATTTTTTTAGAGCTGGAGCCTATGTATACAAATGGTATCAAAATTCCATAAAATTGATTTTCCATGTTATGTCTTCAATAATATTGAAATCTATAAACTAACCACACTGTTTACATTCTTTTCTACCTAATCGCCTATTTTTCAACAATGCTCAAAACCACACGATAGTCCTTCCGCCTACTTCCGTCTCATCCTCAATCACCGTGATTACGTCAAAAATGACGTCAGTTATTTATAAAGAGCTGCCAGGATTGTATTGCGCGTAGACAACCCAATTGCCCGAACATATTTTTGAAAATTATTGTGTCGTATTTCCAAACGGCTAACGCGAAACTATTGCGGTTTTCGCTAGGTTTTTAGATTCATCAGACGCACCGTCGCAGGACGAGTATTCATTTTGCTTGTCTCAATCCCTCTTCACACCGTCAGAACGAAGTAGGACTTTTCTCGGTGTCATGTTATAAATAAGTATTTTCAACTGCAAGTAGACTAAGGACTAGAAAACGATGGTACAATCTTTTTCCCAACAATACTGTCTGGCTTAAAATCAACGCGCTTGTTCGGCGTGGGTGAATGAACGAAACTTCATAACATCCACTATTTTCATTTCTAAACCACTTATTTTATACTTCTACATATTAATAATTTCTATTCGGTGTATCAATGTATGCAACATCACATGTATGGCGAGCTTGTGCGTACCCTGAAATTACCCCAGAGACTATGCCAGTATGGCGGGTAGTTTTATTCCTCGGAATGATCTACCAAGCTAGAGCAGAGTTTAGGCATCAGCGCAGGAGGAGTCAGACTAAACAGACTACCTTGGAGTCCGCTCTGGCGGATTGTCCGGTTGGCGGGTCTTTAGCATAGGGGCTAGAACAACCGCCTTGTCTATGCAACTCTTCGGCGACATGGGGGCGAATTCTGATATGCCGATCAGGGTCAGACAAGTAACCACGCCCCAGAAAACTCTATCAAGAGTTTCGGCCCAGTGCTCCACTCAGGAAGCAGTCCTCATATCAGGGGTGGGGCGAGTCCTATGCCAAATATAAGATGATCGGTGAAGGAAATAAGAAAATAGGAGTGGATACTAGCGCGGAGTGGATGAAGAGAAAGGAAAGAGGGCCACAAAAGAGTACATGTACGGCGGAAACTTCTACAACACGTTTCGTCCACATTGCGACGAAATTTTGAAGTTTGGGGCGGAAAACGGCAAGCAAATGAAACAAACTCTTTGCTGCGTGACGGAGCATATCCGCGGAGTCTGAGGGGCTTGTATGACTGTTCAGTGTGGTGATAGCCAAAAGAGGTAGGAAGCCAACTGACATGAAAACGGACGTCGCTGAATAGCAAAACATGATACAGTCAAGAATAGGATTTTGGAATGTCAGAGACAATGGACGAAGACGGGAAAAACTAAGACGGTCACGCAGAGAAATGAAGAAACCTACAAGGTACACCAATTCTGAGGGATAATGACGAAGAGCAGATTGGAGCAGGGGGCAGGAAAAGTTAAAACAGGCAACAGTGGTGTTGAGATGAAACAATACTTTACTCTGGAAGAGAGGATGGATAGCACAATGAGGTGTAGGCCATTATTCTACAGAAGGAAGATAGAAATAGAGACATTACTGGAATTGAAACGCCAATCAACATAACAGACTGATAAGTATTAAGAATGAGAGGAGATTTACCCAAATACTTACTATAGATACAATGCTGAACGCACCACGAATGACGAGCTGATGAAGAGGTCAAGGATGAATGTCTATGAACAACTGCGCAAAAAGAAATGGAAGACAACACCCACCTAGATATGTATCCTATTATATTATGGAGACCATCATGCGAAAGCTCGGTATCATCCACAATACATGTAATAGAAAGAGTAATGGGTTAAATGTAGTGCAAACGGAACAGCAGACTGAAAATGGGGGATTGAAAATAAATAATTGTGTTCTGTCTAGCATTAACAACCTGAGTTCATATTGGAGGATAACACTTTTCCACAACATAGATATAAATTCACGAAAGATAACACGAATCACCGAAATGGTCGGCGACAGAAAACTCAAAGATAAGTACCCGAACATCATGATTAACGGTAGTATGGAGTTACAAGCCCTTATATGATGTGACGGTAAGAATGAGAGTTGCAGTCAAGGTGGAAGTGACACATAATCTTAGTAGTAGCAAAACTTGAAGTGAAACTAAAAGAGGGTCTTAGGAGAACCAATTTGTAACTAACTACAGGAAAAGGTTGAACATCCTGCAAATTGAAGGACGCCTCCTTACTCACAGAAAAATAGCTTTGTGCGGCTGACATAACGAATACGATATGCAATTGCCAAAAGTCAGGGTAAAGAAGACATTGACTGATATATAAGACCAGAAAGTCAACACCATTTCAAACAATAAATAAAAGAAAAGCAGCAAATACATCGCTTGGGATTTCAGGAGAGAAGGAAGGAAGGGCAAAACTGGATAACTCACAACCAGTGGAAACATTAACGATGAGGAAAAGGAAATGAAAAGTAAAAAAAACAGGAAGCAAAGTCCCAGAGCCAGGTTAAAGCAAGCTATATAGCGAAGGCAGTCACAGTCAGCTGGACAAGGAAGTTGAAAACGCGCCAAACCCGAGCCAACAAAAGGGAATTTTCCTATACCGAACTTGGCCAAGACAGGCAGAGGAGGGCAGGACATGAGAAATTGAAGCAACAGGTCACAGTATAATCAACATGACCTAAAATTCATTGTCAGGAGGAAAACGGAGGTGCAAAAACCAATATTACACTATAAGCTAATGAGATAAGACAAAGGGAAATCTCCCCACGACACAGCTAGAAGCACAACATGTAATTCTATGGATGGGCCAGAATTGCAATTTCAGAGAGAAACTCTGAACAAAAAAAAAATGAACCAACCAACAGAGACTAAGCAATTTGAATGTTCCCGAGGCTGGGAAACTAACGATCTAGATGTAAATACAGACATCCCACGAAAAGAAGAAATCATACAACCAGCAATGCAAAAGGGTTAAAGAATTGAAAAGCCTCTTTGTGCCATTGATAAACATAAATGTCAGAGCTATTTAAGACAGACCCAATGAGCTTGATGGGCAGCAGAATGTAGTTAGAACCGCGAGGACTATTTGGGCAAGCAAGGTCTGAAAACAGTGTACATCTCCAAATACAGAAGTGGAAGGCAAAAGAATAATTGTCAAATTGTTCTCGCAAGAAGGGAGATCTTTGGCAGGAATGCAATTATTGGAAGAGAATCAATTCTTTACTCTCAGTTCCCTAGTCAAAATTAACAAGGCGAGTGGATAATAATTACAGAGAATTTCAAAAGATCATTAGTACCAACAAACTGAGGAAAGAACAGAAGCAGGTATTTGAGAAAGAACAGAAGAGTGTAATGTTATATTATACCTCTCAAATCCTGCTAGAACATATAGAGCAGTGTGCTCATAAATGGCAAAGACAGCTGTACATTAATTTCGTTGATATTTAGAAAAGAGGCTTTTGTTGACGAGTAAGAACCATAAGGGACAGTTAATGAGAAAATAGCTGTGAGGGCTTATGGAATTCGCAAGTTGCATAGATGACACATCATAAAAAAAAGCCTCTTATGGCCAACTTTAAGTGTAGTGTTGTGCATCATGCAACCTAACCCTTTGAGGTGAAGACATGGAGTACTAAACAGGAATGCTCGTTATCAACTACTTTATTTATTACCATAAGTCATACGCAAGACTCGGGTGATGCACGCAGACAAGAGGTGAGGGCAGCAAACAGGAATTAAATAAATGGACTAACATTTTCTAACATTGGAAGATCTGAATAATGCAGATGACTATTACACCACTACTGACATGCACAGCCACATTCGACATCAACTACATCTGTTTTAAAGAAGATTAATATGTATACTAGCATGTTTGGCCGTTCTACTTAGATGATATTGAGGCATGTTTTCATTGACGCGGTAAACATATTTATCTGAAGTCACATGATGTATTGTTTGGCAATATATTTTATTGTAAGTGAACCGGTCGATTATATATGGTAGACCACGGTTCCTGGGTGAAACGATAGGCGTAATGAGGAGTGCTGCTCTAATGCTTGCAAACGGGTGCTTTCTTGGCCATTATACGTCGTTTGAATCCTTCATGAGTAAGACGTTGGATATTACTGCTTCTCGCGTGATTATTGAAGATTACTAGATACTCCTATGCGTGGTTAAAGTAGTTTTGAAGGTCCCCACTTTTTATTCTGACAACGAGCAGTATTTGAGCATCCTATTTTGATGAGAGTATTTTTGAGGAAGAGTGAAATTTATTAAACGAGTCTATTTGTTAAGATACGAGGGGAGCGTTCAGAACAGTATATTGCACCAATCGTTTTTCTTCAGCGTTCTAATAATCGAAGATAAACCATGAATTTGCAATGTCATTCTAAATACGGCATGTGCCAATATGTAGTACCAAATTGCATTGCAACGGCCAAATAATATTCTGCTCGTGCCCTAAACCGTTGAATGGAGCGTGTTAGCAACATTGTCGTTATAAGGGCAGCCGAATTGTGATAAGAATTTCTCTCGTTGCCAGAGTAAAGAAATTGTGTGTAACATTCACATAATCTCTTATGTGATTTGTAAGAAATTTTGTCAGTCAACAGAGTACAAGTCATTCTTCGTGGGATTCACAGAATCAAAGAATGCAGGAAAGTGGAGATACGGGAGCTGTCTTGAGATCGGCCGCGCTGTTGGACGTCCTGCCAAAAAGATCACAGCACGCAGTATATGTTAAAACGCGCTGAAGGCATTATTCTTTACTGATATCGAATCACTTACTCAACAATTGGCCTTACAGCTGTCATTCAGCATTGGTAATACACAATTGCGAATACAGTTATAAATACTTAGCTCGGGATTTTCTAAGGTTTGCAGCAAGTATGGTTCCTTCGAAGTCTCACAAAATGACCGGCACCATTGCAAAGAAGAGCTAATTCTTCTGAAGTTGTTGGAGAGCGTTTTAATGCTGATAGAGAGAACTTTTTGGCTAAGATCTGTTCACTGGGTGACGAAAACCGGGGCACATCATTGTTTGAAACCTAGAGTACAAAAAAGACATATAGATCATATAATGGAGATGGGCATCATCCGCAATCACAACGAAGAAATGAAATTCAAGCCACAGTTCTTCAGGCGTGGAGAAAGGTCTCATGATCCACTGTTTTTGGGACATTCGAAGAGGTGTGATTCTTGTGGACAGCTATGGCCAAGAGGAGGTAGACAATCCAATTTCAGCAAGCTTACATTAAGTATACATTGAAAAAATAAGAAAACTCAATCAAAGTTTCATTACCCCCCCGTCTTACTTCCAAAAATTATCGTGCAGGAGTTTCGGTCCACAGCAAGATATCCAACTAGTACCTAGTTTCTTGCTTTCTCCTATCACGACTAATTGTATGCCGCGACCTACACAAGTCCCTGCTGTAGTCTGCACACGAGGAAGAGGCAATCACACAAATTGGGTTGGACAGTAGCTACCAATACCAATCCACCGGCTATATTCCCGAATTCGGCGACCCTCTGATTTTCATCTATTTGGTCCAACATTAAAAGATACATCTTTCCGATGGGACAAGGTTAAGGTTTGAAGATGATAGAATTAGGAGTGATACATATTTGGCAGCTAAGAGGAAGATGGCTAGCGATGATCAAGCGAGGTAGTAAATCTGGTATGATCGGGCTATAGAATACATGCATGTCACTTTGTTTTTCGCGCTGGTGCTAGACAATAGAGCGCGTAGCAAAGTTGATCGTGGATTATGTTGAATAATGACCGATGTTTTAACATGACATATCCATGTATGATTGTATAATCAAATTATCCATGCATTTGTTCTTAATAAACAAGCTCTCTGAGATTAAAAACATGTGCGTGGCATTACTGACTTTTCTGGAACGCCCTCTCGTATTAGACTCTATCGCCAATCACATCTATCGGTTATCCGACACTACTTAGAGAATCCCTTGATTGCATCATCTAGTATACAGACGCCATTACATGCGACGCATGAAGTATTGACTGTAGGAGACTTGATACCCGATGTAGTAATTAATACTGAATTCGCGATGAACGCTGATGTGATGATTATCGTTAGAATACATGTACCACTTGTCATAGGACCCTAGCGGCGCACAGAACGATCATGTTGTCAATTCGAATTTCCATTTATATTTCACTTTTTTTGGATCACCTACACGTTCGCATATAAAACATCAGCACGATAACAAAACCAAATCATCATCTTACTCAACTCCAAGACTTGACGACAGTGTAACAGAGTGGAAGGGGAGGGAGGAGGAACAGAATTGGCGGCCTAGTGATGGGGAACGATTTGTCCTGAAATTGTTCAAAACAATTTCTACAAGAAGAGAAGAGTTCTATTTCAATCGTAATTTATGGCACTTTTCGCGGCGCTTTGTCAATTATTACATCAAAGCATCCGAAGTTTTAATGGCACAATGCGTGCTGTGGAGATCCTGACAACGCACCACATTTTTTACAAGAAGCTATGTCCAGTGTTGAATGAAAGCGTCCTATCAATTTCAATTTTTATCCACCGTCGTCTGCAAATGGGCTGCCGATATGATCGACAGAGAACTTGCTTCTCTAGGATGTGCCATGAAGCCTGATTCAAGTCACCAGTCTGTTTCCTGACGTTTCCGTTGTGTTGCATCAAACGATGCGTCCTCCGAAGGATTTGTTGTTCGGTGTGAGCGCATCAGTTAAGTAACCATTTTGTTGGTTCCCCACCTTGTAAAATTTTATTCAAGGCTATCAAGTTGTAGTAAGGCAGATCCATCCACGCTAAATTTCTATTCTTGTTATTGGTATGTTATATGTATTTTAATATGTATACAGATGTTGGGAGTTTAATTTTATGTGGGACTGGTTGGTAGGCGAACCGTTATATTTTTCTCAATTACCCCATCAACTCGTAATGGGGCGAGTAAAAATTCATGGTCCCTTTCGGTTAGGGCCTTATGGAAAACACTTTCAATTTTGTGAGGCAGATAGATTCTGATCATGAGATGTACTCGTCCCAAATATGCTGTCTGCTATTGAAATTGTTCAATAATATATATGTTTAGTTTTATACGTTTGTATAATCTACATTGTAAATTTTCATGTGTACGCTCGTTGTTTCATTTTGTTTTATTTTGCGTCATTTGTTTCGATTAGATCATTTGTACTTCTGCCTGACTAATCGTTTGTTTCACAAAAAAAATGTCAGTTTTTGTATTGGGAGCGTCCTGCTGGTGTATATATTTTTAGATTTTGTGTTTGTGGTCTGACGCTATAATTTAAAACTAAAACTACCGGCCTACCTGCCGGTCCCAAGCCCAGGATGAAAAAGGTATGAGGGCAGGCCTGCTACTGGATGCCGTCGAGGTGGCATTTACCCCTCCACCATCTACACAGGACCATTCACCTGTTTGTCTTAATACTATGATTACATCAGAGCAATAATAAAAATAATAAAAGGCCCACATTCAGTCATAACCCTGACTATAGGGGAATGCGCCCCTGAGTTGTATCAAGTCCCTCAGACTGCTTATTTTCCTGGTGCTAACCCTTTCGACTATTTTCCTTCTCACCTCCTGCTTCTTGTGTGAGCCTTCTCCTTCGCCCAATCTGAGGTGGCGGGGACGGCCGCTAAATAGCAATCGCCAACTACTAGTGCGATCGGATCAGCTTCATCCTCCCATGATTGTCTGACCATCGCATGTCCAGGTGCCACTCATATCTCTCTTGACACATCTTCTTGAACCTCCATGGGCCTGTGGTTCGCAGCCAACTGTTCATCGTCTTTCCATTCTGCTAATTGTCGCGTAGAAGGATATCCGTTTTGGATGGCGACCCAACTTCCATTAGCGGCGAACAAGGCCAATGCCAAGCCAGCGAATGAGTCTGCGCTGTACTAAGACAGGGACGTATACATCTTTGAAGGCCTTAGCCTGTGACAACCACCTCGACATTAGTCACTATATATCATTTTCCACAAAGGATGCCGAGGTATGCGGCGTAGACCACCGCAAATTCGGAAGGTAACAGAGCTGAGCGAACTGGATCGGAACTACGACTTATAGGAACATGGAAACAACAAGAAAGTAATAAATGGGATAATGCATAAGAGGAGGCTGATGGACGATGCGGGGAAAGCACAAAAAACTAGAATCTCTGGCTTTTTACCGAAATATCGCATATAGAAGAATAGGGCCAAGGAGTCAATCTGGGATCCTTCGAATGGCAACCACTTGGCGTATATGGCGCATTGGTGTAAGCCCACATCCTGAACAGAGCTAAAGTGGGGGGGCGTTGGGTTCAATTGTGTGGCCAAAAACCAGAAAGTTTAGTATCAATGGGATGGAAACTTTGTCTCGGAGTTCGCATGTATGGTTGGTAAACACTAAAAGAAAAGGAGGAGAATAAATACCCATAAGTCAACCTGGTCCCAAAGTGTATGGGACCATAATATGAGGATGTAGAGATAGCTATGAGTGAGGTCTAAGGAAGAATTCCTTCGAGCTGCTATTCACAGAAGGACAGTGGACTGGAGGCTGCCTAAGTATGAAAAATTTTATCAATAGCTCGTTATGGATTTCAATGCCAGAGTTGGAAATGACAGCATTAAAATTGGATTCTATAGAATGGGGGGTGGAGTTATCGGATGATAATGGAGACAAGATACTCTTACTCAAATGACAGAGGAAAGGGCGACTCCTCAGATTCTTCCAAGGAGCAGAAATTTGATCATGACGCAACACAAAGTTCCCGAGGCCATCAAGGCGTCGTATAACATGCATACACTAGGTGTGAAAACGACAAAGAATTGAGAATTCAGTGAATCGACTATGCCTATTGTTAAGGAATAGGAGGAGGCTTATTTCAAAGTATGTTCCGGGATGCTAGAGTCATTGATGGGGGGCCAAGAGATTGGAAGATGATCACTCCGCTGCTTACAATCAAAAGATCAACTGAATATGGGCCTGGACAGTTAAGGTAATATTCAACGTGAGCGATTACTCGCAATCTCTCACAAGCATGACACTAGTGCCTCAGTATTTGTTTCTGACACTATATCAGACAGGTAGTTGAACGCGGATACATGAGGAAAATAAGCAGATTCAAGCTAAGAAAATATCCGTCAACAGTTCTATACCGTCACGAAACGCATAATGCTTTGCTTATGTTAAAAAAAGCCCCCTGCTTGCAATCGCTCACTGACTGCCCTATTTTGGTAGATTACAAACTTAACATAACGATGAGCACTAACAATTACCAGTTTTCATTTATTAATATCATATTTAATTACTTTTTACTCCTTCTTCTACTTTGGGAGTGTTGATGTTTGCCGAGAGTAGTTTCGCCATGGTTATATATAATCAGCGGTCTTTTTTACCCCTCCTGGCTTGGTTGTTGTCCATTGCTTCTGTACTTGCGAGGTAGATTATCTGATTTATTCATCTCAGTGAACTGCTGGGATTGTTTCAAGAGGTCTGACGGCCATGGCTCTTGGAGTGCCCATTTTGTGCTGTGCGACTGATGCGTATGCCTCCAATTTGTCATGTGTCATGGCCTGAATGACCGTAAAACTGGGACTATTCCAACTTTGAAAGCTCCAACAGTTTGCATAAGGTTTGCGAAGCCGTGACCATTTGGTGCTGTTACTTACGGTCCCACCTTCCTTAGTGATCTCATGTCTGATGGGGGGGGGTTTTGGAACTGGCTATTTTGTGGGGTTGTAGTCACTCTCCATAACTACGGCATCCAGTAAGTCCACAACTGGAAAGCATAGTAGGATGGCGGTATAAACAGCCTCGTCATTCTTGGCCATCTATTTCCTCTTTTGCAGAGCATAGATCACTCGATTTTATGGCCTGAAGAAAACCGTCACAGCTACTGCCCTTTTGATATATCAACTTTCTTCATACGGCTTCATTATCGCAGTCTATATAGATAGCTCCAAAGTATTTCAAGTGGTTTGAGACCTGGTACTCCTAAACATAATCGTAAGTTGTCTTTTTTTTTTTTCCTCTTTCGTGGAAAATCATCCATGGTCTTTTGAGTTTTTTGGAGCTGCTGATGACTATCCCCCACTTGTCGTCCTCCAGCTCTTCCGTCAAGACATGCAGGTTGGAATGAAGATATCCCTTATTCCCTCAGTGATTATATTAAAATTGATGTAATTCATCTGAATTGAAAAACATATGAGGTACAAGAGAATTGTGCATCTAAAGTTTGAGACATTTTTAATTGTTACTCTTACAGGCCAAAGTGTTCTAATATCAATCAAGTACTATGGTAACTTATGATGTGAGTGTTGGAATTATAGGCAGTTTAAAATTTTCTCAGACTAGAAAAATAATTTAAGCCTACTATGTAACCTCCAACATAAGAGCAGAATTTTTACTCATCCAGCCATGCGCTATCTAACTATGTATCTTGCTAAATTCATCAATCAGGAATATGTTGAAATACACATTATAAAATGATTTATTTTTTACCCGAATGATAACTTCACTTCAAAGAAAAAAATCGCATTATCTTACAATTGTGCATGTTTCAACGAAATTTCTTCTTCTTTGATTCCTTTTAGATCCGCCGACCTGTCAACAGGCAGTCAGTGGCCATCACGCCTAAGTGTGTCGTCGTTAGTATGGGGCATAGACAACAAATTGATTCTCCCACACTTTGCTCAATCGGTGGCCATACCATTCGTAGCAGGTGCCGCCCCATATCTCTGGTTCCATTCTTTTGCATCTCAGCCTCGCACTTAGGTACCTCCGTCCAGGTTGATTTTGGGTCGGCCTCTCTTTCGTATTTCGCTCAGGGGCCCGGATATGGCCCAAAGGCATACAGCTGTTCGTCTTGTGATCGAGCTAATCCTGGGTCCTCTTCTGAGAGATCATATTGGCCAACCAGCTCCAGCGGTCTGGCCAGCTATAATGGTGTGCATGTCCTCATTAACCTCATTGCTTGCGCAGCCGATTAAGCAGTTCACCGAATAAAGTGAATTTTAGATCATTTCTCTTCAAATATTAATATGAAGTAATTAACAACAACATAATGGCAGATATTGTGGAAATTCGAAGGGTCATTGTAAAAAAACGAAACTTTTCCAAAGTCTTATAAAGTTTAATAGCAATTTCCTTTTTTTTTTAATCATTAAAAAACTCCCTTAGTTTGTTGCTTTACAAAGTTTTTCTTTTCTCGAGTCACTACGGCATAAAAAAAGTAAACTCGGTCATCTTGGATTCCAAAAGGCAGGCACGGTAGGCTCCAAACTCATATATAACCTAATAGCGAAGATTAAGAAAAGCAGGCCCAATAGTCCGGACCATAGCGTCTTCGAGATTATTATTATACTGCTCTCATGGATATGTTCGGGCTAAGGTAGGTCTACTGCCATCTCGCGCAGTCATTCTTCCACAGGCAGGAGTAGAGGATAAAATCTGCTACCAATAGTGATTCAATTCACTTGGTTTGGGGTGAGGCTGTACTGTTCATGCTCTCAGAAAGTATGTATTTGTTCGGCATGTGTTTTTTCATGTCGCCTTCATTGCCTTGACAGGCCTATTGTCGCAGGTCCAAGCCCATCTTAGCAACTTTGTTGATGTCGCTATGGTGTATCGACCTTAGTACCCTAA
This sequence comes from Oreohelix idahoensis, assembly GCA_024509875.1. Classification (NCBI taxonomy): domain Eukaryota; kingdom Metazoa; phylum Mollusca; class Gastropoda; order Stylommatophora; family Oreohelicidae; genus Oreohelix; species Oreohelix idahoensis. The sequence goes on from JAMPIV010002008.1 coordinate 49,413, forward strand.
TGATACTTTTGGCACAGCCATAGAGCACAGGTGTGGCTCTCATGAGGCACAGGGGGCTATGCTCATGCAATCCGACTTTTCGCGCAATTTCTCACAAGGTTGTGGGTCCGATGTAAGGAATTATACATTAGATCTAATTAAATGAAGTCAGAGCCGCTAAGAGGTACCATATGCCATATAGTCATTCATGTCAAGGACCTATTGCTTGGCTACTTTCCCCATTAAGTTCCGCTTGGGCCTTGTTGGACCTGCTGCACTGCTTATTTGCAAACCTCTTATCATTCTACGCAAGGCTGAGCCCTTCGTATCCCTAAGAGCTACGCATGTCTCATGCAAACTCCCGGGTTTTAAGGTTCTTTGGACCACCAGTCGGATGTCGCAATGGCCCAAATCGCCTCGACTATTTCATCTGTGGGTAGTCCGATTACCAAGTCCTCAGTCTTGAGGCGACTCTTGAGTCAGCATTAAAATCAGCTTCTATCTTCTTCGCACTTTCCATTCCACTTCCATTCGACCTGTTTTTCAGTGTAGAGCTGAGTGGACTTGATCCAGCGTCAACTGCTGACTATCCGCACCATCATTGTGAGCCTTTCCTGTCCCATTATGTATCTACTTCAAACACTGACTTTGAGAGGAAAGCAGAATTTTGACTCTTTGTTGCTGTTGGACAGAGCTACATCTGATAGAAACCTCGGCAAGTACTCCTCAGGCATCTTCCATCAATCAACTTGTTGACCTTTGTTCCTCTCTTCTTCTACAGCTATCACGTTGATCTGGAGATTATTTCTATATATAAGCAGTGTCCACAGTAAAAAAAAAAGCACGAGGCAATTTATGGTATCAAACATAAGTCTTGAGGGCACCACACATTTTCTTGAACTTTCCTAGGAATCTGCTTTTGGTCTATTATATAGAAATAGCATTCCCAGCATATCTTTAATAACCTTCCCATTCCTTCTTAAAGAACACGAAACCATGGCTTCCTCGAAATATTCTCTTTCTCTGTCTAACTCTCAGTGGTCATTCCGTAAGTATCACCCAGTCTTCTTTTGTGCTAGAAGTGTGTAGATACAGACCGCACATGTTGATTACATCTCCAGAATGTAGACAGGATCGGGGTGATAAGTATAATGAGTCAAAGCTTGAAACACCGACACATGTGATGATAGTTGAGTGAGAGTGTATATGACAGGTTCGCAATGCATGAGACTGTTCTGAAAAGTTTGACTTAATCAATCAAGGCACACACTCACGTCATAAGTTAAGAGTCACTGACGTGTACTACAGTGGACGCATTGTGTTCATAGTTGTATTTAAAGTGAGAGCACGTACTGATAATTCGAATCCAACGGTCTACAGTCAATCTGGAACCGGTTGACTAACAACATCGTATACTTTAAAAATAATGTTTTGGGTCAATTTTCAAATAGGCATGTCATGGTCAAATATAGGTACAAGACTGTACATTAGCCATACAATGGCACATATCCCTGGTCCTAGTTGTCTGGCATCCTCAGGCCCAAATCTGACTAATGGTGGCGCATCAGTTAGTGTTATCAAAAAATGTTTTATGACATATAAGGCTCAGTACCCTGGTAGGTCCAACCTCTTCTTGTCTAAGTATTAGCAGTTCGTTTCGTACTATTAGGCAAATTAAAAGACAGACAATCTTCAACACATCAATATAGATTTATAATAGAACAGATCTCTTGTAAAGACCTAGATAGTAATGAAAGGCACAACCTGTTCTCTGGGGCGATAATCGCTATGACGCAAAAGCGGTCAAACAAAATGGCTCCATCTGCGTAAGCTATCGCTCTCACAACCCGAAGATGAATAATCGAAACCTAATTAAAGGCTCTGTTCACTTATACTAAAGTGGCATATAGGACTCTGCATGTCCAGAAGAGCGTTTCAAAACTCATGCTTCTTGCCTATATCACAGCTGTTGTGCTGCTCAGGTATATCATGGTGCCGTCCTTTATATAAATATTTCAACAAATCAAATGGAACGGACGTTATCACAATACGTCCGCCCACCTAGGTTAGGAAAGAGGGTTAACTAAATGTGTCTTCATAAGCCTTAGTCATAGAAATAAACACACTATAGCTAGCACATATCACACACACCGCCATCCTTGGCGTCAGACAAATGATACAGCTGGGAAAAAACACTTCAACATAATAGACATTATCAGTAGAACACAATCTCCTTCGCCAGAATAGACCAGCTAGAGATCAAATCTTCGGGACATTCCTATCTCGAAAGACAAGACGTTTCCAGCAGATACCGACATGACGGTAAGCCCTGACGACCGACTGATCCTCCCGTTCACAAACATCGCTGCAGTAAGGCCTAAGCAACTCCTTAGAACCCTCCCCAAAGTTTCAGCTTGTGCCTCGAAAATAGGACACGTGAAGAAGAAGAGGTACGTTAGGCATTAAAAAGATATAGAGATATAAAGACCTAAATCGCCTTAGAATTATTTAAGGAATAAACTTAACTCTACGGGTTATAAACCTTTTCAAGCAAGACCAATCTGTTTCTGGCCATATACCTTAGAGAAGCAAACATGATCGGTAAATCCTAGTGTATCATGTCGCCAGGTTGAGACACAAGAAAAGATAACCCATATAACTGAAGTTAGATATTAATAATCATCGATCGCAATCAAGGTTATTTTCGCCTTAGAATTAACAAATAAGTAACTCCCCTTTATCATCAGACAGATCGAAAAACTTTAAACATATATTAAGCCTACTGGAAGAATCTGTCTTGGTAACAAGTGTGCGACTCCTTTTTAATACCAATCCAATTCCACACTGAGGGCATGCGAACTGCATGCTCATTTGTCTTTTTCTTTCTCTCGATTAACGCAGTGTATACGCGCTTTATAGCCACAACAGACTCTTATCTTATCTCGTCTTGCAGAGGCTGGCGGATGCTTGAACTTAATCTTTCCAGAATTTCTATGGTCAGATTCTTCAATCAAATCAGCCGATGTTGCTAGCTTATGTAAGTTTTAAAATGGGGCGTCCCGATCTAGTTTTGTCTGCCATTTTGGACTCAAGTTACGCCATCAGGCCAAAGTTAGGAGCACCATAATTGGCAACCTGTAACATCCATTGACTTTTCCCCAAAGATTCTATCGAGGCTCATAAAATCCGATGATATGCATAGGCGTTCATACTCATTGCTCTTAAAGCTGACTTAATCTTTCTTTATTGATTTTGTTACACACGCACATCCTATACTACCCGCCAAGACCATCCGGCTCCATCATGTCCGACTGTTTTCGTATTAACTAACATAAAAAATCAAATGATTTACTATTCATTGCTATAGTTCATAAGTCAACAAGTTTCCTTTTCTAAGGCACTGTGTTTTTAACACTCAAATAAATAAAAGTGGCAACACTGCACACTTTCTATAAACTCTTTTCGCAAAGAGACTAGAGCACCATCCATTGGGTCTGTAAGTTTTGAAAATTGTCTTTAACTTTATTAACAGATCGAGGGAAATATAAAACGCAGCTCTTTGTCATCTTTAAGATAGCCGTGCTCGAGCTAGCGTATGGTGACACATGACGGTTCACTATATCTTCTTCTCCGCTCAGATGTTGTTTATCATCAGTTTCTTTGTTAAAGGAGAGCGCTCTCAATGTTGGGATTTTGTAATTTTATTTTTAATGCGACCCTCAGTGTTTGTCCTGGCTTTTTTTGACAAGCTGCTGAAACCTGGCGTTGGGCGAATGTTCACTCCTTTGAATTCCCCCTATGTAGTTTAGAATTCTCTATATTCAATGACATCATATACACCATAAATTGCCAAAGCAATTCTACTAGTATTGGAAAACTAGAAATCGGTGTTACGGGTCTCTTTTTAAGAGGGGCATTTTGCTGAACGACCCTGACGTGTGGCAAACTGCTGAACGACGGGATATAACAGATAATACATCAGATTTCACGGTGCAGAGATGGTTGCAAGTCTCTGAAATCTTTTACCTAAGCAAACCCTATCCTCATAAATTGAGCATTATTAACAGACTCACATATCTGCTATTCAACTATATTTCAAGCTAGAAAGTAACTTTACTGGAAAGAATGCAAGTAGAACCTGAATGATAGCAGATAATATAATGTACTGGAAATACTTTCTGCTATGGTTTCCACTAGGATGTTCTGTTCTGATAGGATTTGGAATACGCATGTTGCGGCAAAGAAGGAAATAAAAAGAGCGATAAATATGCTAAGAAAATGACAAATATTAGAATATACCAAATAAATGGTTAGGGATGAGTGAAACAACGAAATCAAAAGGCTTAAGTAAAAGAAAAAATAAATTGAGGAATGGACAGTCAGAGTGGGATGAAGTCTGAACTGGAACATAGCAATGCATGTATAAATTGTTCAAACAGCTCTTACAGAATCGAGTCAGATATCTAGAGGACTATCAAATTTTTCCATAAGCATCTAAGGAAACATCTTGTTCTTAGACTTCTAGGTCAACTAGGAATCTGGCTAATATAGTAATAGAAGACCTTACTTGTGGGCATACTGACCTTGTGTCTAGAAAAAAAAAATGATATAGAGGCATTTCTATTAAAATGTAGAATATGAAGCAACAGAAAACGCAGTATTAGATTATTATATGCAATTCACATCCAAGACTGTTTGAACAGGGATATTTGAGAATAGAACAGACCTAGAGAATTCACCAATTGGGGTCTTAAACCAGTACAATAATACATATATACTTAAATTAAAAATTATATAAGAATCCAAATGATGGTAGGGCGAGAAAAGGTTTATGTCTGATGGGGTACTTGTATGGCTGATGTCAGATAATATAGTGATTTGAAGCAGATCTCTCAGACACTAACCACTTCCTTCTCACGCCATTTTTATACACAATGTTTAACAAACAGGGTGTTGTGTTAGACTTTCATTTAGTTTTTTTTCTTTTTCTCTGTATTTGTCTTAGTCTTTCAACGGCTTATTTTTATCTGTTTATATTAGTTTCCTTTTTTTTTTTTTTTTTCATTTCATTTATATTTATTCATTTGTTTTAGTTATTTATTATTTGTTTCATGGAAAGGAGAGGTTCACACATATACATTCACACCAGTTTTGATTATTACTATATTTGAGACTGACATTGGGAGGGGAGAAAAAATACTATATTTAAATATCCCGGAAATCAGACTTCTAACGTTGTCCATAGAATGTTATATGACGACTATATATTTTAATTAAATACGCCATCAAGGGTTGAACGGCATACTTTGATTTAAAACAAAAAAAACTTAACACTGAGCTTTGAGCGTAGCTGGCAGTCTTATTTCTTTTCCAGTGACAAATTCCTTTTCAGGGCTGTCATTGATGCTCAGCAGATAGATAATTTAGATCCTTTTTAGGGACGTTTTCAAAAGATGCCTGATCATCCCCGAGTTGGGCTAGCATACCTTTCTGAGATATTTTCATGGCTAGCTGAATGGAAGATAATATGTCAATTACTGACTTATATTTCATCAACACTGCACTTCACTAAAGCAAAGTACGCTATATATTTTTTAATCGGCGAATTGCGCTTAGGATATAACCACACAGACATTTAGTCTACGGTTGAAAGTATACATGTCAAAACACACCTCTTTAGAAGACAAAACCTTCACAGCTACATTATCTTGAAAAAATCTTGCATACCATCATAGCTGGTCAGAATAGCTGGAGTCTTGGTTGTGCATTGTACTACCAAAGAGACGCCTCCGATAGGCCATCACAGAGAACGGCTATGCTATGGACCCACTCACTTGAATGAGAGAAAAAGAAAGAGAGTCTTGATCCAAAAACAACTTTTGGCGGAGGACTGTGGAGCGCAGATGCAAAAGAATGAAGTCCAAAGTTGGGGCATTACTGTACGAAGGTATTGCCTGCCAGACTCAAGCAAAGTGGAAATCAATTTGGTTCTTCGGCCTACAAGTACGCCACCATGGGCGGTAAAATTTGGCCCAACTGGACTGCTTGATATTAATTATAGTGCGGTGCTTTGTATTATGTATAAAAAAAAGAAATAAATGAAAATTCTTGTGAACAATGCTTTAAATCAAATGCCATAGTACATGAAAATGTGTTTGTTATTCCATGTGAAGTAGCAAGATGGATACGATTAAAAAAGTAATTAAAAAAGTAAAATTGTGTCCTTCACTAAATATTTCAGTGGCTCATATTTTAATTCTATGGGGCAATAAAATGTTCATGTGATATGGTCAGATACACATTTTGTTTCGAAAAACATATGTGTGTTGACATAATTTGTAAATCACATTATCAATAACACTATCAATAACATGAATCTTTATATTAGAGAGAACCAGCCATATTTTTAAAATAAAAAAGTGACTATGCTTAAAATGAGTTAATTATTTTTTCTAAATAGTTGATTTTAGCAGAACAAGGAGCAATAATAAATATAGGACCTACATTGAATCAGTATATATAGCAATGGCTACGTGAAGTAAAATATGGGATAAAGGGCTTAGAATCTTGTGAAATGTTCTTTTAAACTATTTTTTGTTATAGTTGAAAAAAGTGTTGGTGTCTTGTAAAGATGGTAGGTAAACCTGACTGATTGAAAATACACCATAAAACAAAAAAAGTTAAGCAAATGTGCAATGACCATTTATAAAATTGTAAAATTACATTAACCCTTTTTTTTGTCACAATCACATTCACAGATATAATATTTAAGTGTGTGATTCTTTTTTCCAGATCACACATATTTCTGCAAGAAACGCAAAACGGGGGGGTAAAGACGAAAACTATTATAGTAAACTAAATATTTACTTTACAAATATACAAATACCAAACAATTTTATTTAATGTGTCCGCAGAGCAAGGAATTTTGGGCCTAATTCACTATTCGTTTAATGGTAGTTCATAAATACATATGTGGAGCTGTTTATGACAGCGCGTGACAATAATAATACTTGGGAGTGTCTGCCGAGATAAGCAGTGTGTCTAGCAGTAGGATCACAGATTCCTAGTCTCTTTTTTTGTATAACATAATCCAAATGCCTTGATGTCACACAAGGTTTTCAAGCTAGAGTGCTGCTTGAAGTCTAACTTAATATCAGTAGCTACATATTTCTTGGAATGCTTAGTGTACTCAAAAACAGGCAAGAAGTCATCAGATTATTTGGATGGAAGGCAGCATTTCTCTTGAACTGTTGTGGCATCTGTATGAAAACAATATAAACACTTGAGAAGCATTGCGACCTCTGGGTCGACTAATAGGAGGGTTGGAGCATGGGGCGGGGCCGTTACCCTCGCTAATCCCGTAGAAAAATTTAAATCCAAAAAATACACTCAACAAACATGGAGCAAGTGATTTGAAAGAAACAAAACACAGATCCATTCCAACGACAGGGAAGGATCCTCTCTGCAGAGGAGGTGCGAAATGATGCAACAGTTACAGTAAATCAAGCCAAAAGTGTGGATGTCTGATGTTTATATTCTGACTAATCTATCATTCTCTAATGCACTAACTTCCTAATGTTTGGCACGAGCATGTCGAATGTTTCAGACTGTTAAACAAACACAAAGGGAAAAGGACACCCAAGTAGGCAGCAGTATGATCTGAATGAGGCGGGAATATAAAAATCGAGGTTCTGAGAGCACTGTGTGAAACAAGGTGGAAAGGGGTAAGACAGGAAGAGAAACTTATTCACCAGGGTGAATATTGGTTGCTTGTCCTCAGGGACATTGACGACCGATAAGCCATTCCACACCTGACAACAGTCTGAAGGAGGGGGATTTAGTAGCTCTTATGGTTATCTAAAGAAAGCACAGAATAGGCACTCATTTGATAGGTAAAGCTGTATGGCATCCAAGAATATAACGCATGGCTCTTTAAAAACAGCTCTAAAGAAGAAAATAAATGTAAAATGTCATCTCAAATGTTATGCCATCCAAACTAAGACAAAGAATGAAGTCGTGAAGAAAGCATTTATATACTGAGACTACTAGGACATTTATAGGAAAGAATTAAAAACAGAGAACATCAACACAATCTTTGGATGTTGGTGACATGATAAGGCAAATGATCAGGTAGACCAGTCAAGCACCAGCTATGAAGAAGCGATCTATGGAAACAGGGGCTAGGAAATATAAATATATCAAGAATGTGTGAACAAAACTGCAAACTTCTGATCTTCATCAAAACAATGCTGGCTACAGAGAAGAATTCATGTTTCCACATAAGGATAAATAACACAAGGCAGAACATAGGATATCTCACATCAGACCATTTAATGAAAATGAAATATCGAGATTGATCAAATACTAGCAAATAGAACACAGAATTTTAGTATATTAGCGAAGACAGATAGTGCGAGCCATGCAAAGATCACCACACGCTTCCCTGAAGAGCAAAAGTAAAAACTTGAAACTCAAGAGATATTGCAACAATTGCCTAAATTTAAAGACAAAACAGAATTTTAATATAATAGCGGAATCATCTACAGAAATCATAGAAACAAGAGTACACATTTGGCGTCCACAATAACATGCCATACAATATTCCAAGGGCTCCAACAACTGGAAGATGCAGAGAAAAAGAAGACTATTGGCAGCAAATCAAAACGGTATGAGTAATGAAGACAGTGATGAGAGAAATACTGGGGAAAAGGGGATATGACTACAAAAAGCATAGATTATCAACAGTAACGGCTAGTCAATAAGATAAAAGACATGAAAAACTAAGAAAGCATGATTTAGAACACAAAGCAAAACCAGGAAAGTTCCAAAGCCAAAGGCGTCAAGAAGTGTACACAGAAGCAAAACAAAGAAGTAAAAAGAAGTATCCAAAAAAGACATAGAGGAAGTGTAGTTGAGGAGGATTTGGCAAGATAGTGACAGGAAGAATGCTGTATCCAGAAAGTAAAATGATGAGACACTTGCGTATAAAAGCACAAATGGAACTAACTGAGGAGGATAATACAAGGCAAACAAGTCTTGGCCTCATAAAAAGAGCAAGAATGGAAAACTCTCATACAGATATACAAGAGACAAATGAAGAGAGTGGACAGAAGATAATTTGGGGACCTATTTCTCAATCTATGGACGCCATCGGGCTCCAACAAAAGGCCAAGCCAGACCACATCCTAGCGCCAGCGAGAAGTATAGAGGCTACAAATTAACTGCGCGTATAAGACCAACTTGAAGGAAGAAATTAAGAATAGCCATAAAATGCTTCTATGTCCGTAAGAGGATTGTGGGAAAAGGCGTCTTGGACCTGATGGCCATTCTCCAGCCAGTAGAACCATCAAAGCTACATATCCGACACGGCTCACAATTATAACGAGACATGTTATATAAAAGGTACATTGGATAAAGTCAGGGAACAAAGGAAGAGATACGCAGCTAGAATGGAAGGAAAGGATATCTTGGTTAAGTTTGCCTAAGAAGGTGAAGAATTTACAAGAGTATACAAAACAAGTTATAATGGAGTTGAATAATGTTACTTTCACGTGCGTTGTAAGTGACTAAAGTATCTTAAAGCAGAATTAATCCTGAAAGATTAAAGATATGATCCACGTCATATCAAGGCAACTGAGATATGAACAAGCAAGGTTTTCGACAAAATAGAATCCATGTAGCAACCAGTATTAGCCACCTTTGGAGAATAATAGTTGAATCAAGAGTCTAAGAAGTGTGAATTACACCACTATAACATTTGGATTATGTGGACTAACGAATAGGCATTGTACAGTTAGACAGAGAAATTCAACGCTTTTGGAAATCTTGTATGAGGCATTATGCTAGATTACCCACGACTGAAGAATCATTAATTTAATACAAAGAAAACATATGAAGAGTCTTTCTTCATGAAGGCATACAGCATTATACAGAACCGGTGTGGAGTAAGAACAGGAGGTGCGACAGGTGATAATGCCTCTTGTCTATCCATTTTTCTTTTCTTACTAAGGGTCATATTAAGACTGGTTTACGAGAGAACATTGAGGCAACACACAACGAGAAATGGAATCCCGTGTACTCTGATATAGCGTTGGTAAAGTATTCTGATTTTGCTGCGGAAGAACTTATCTCTTCTGTCAGCATATATAACGCTTTAATCAGATGCAGGACAAATTGAGAGGAAACCAGAACACGAATGAGAGGTCAACACGCAATTCTGGCGGTCTAAAAATACACAGAATATGTATGGGTAATAAGACAAAGATAAGTGAGAATATAATCTCGCGATATAATGTGGATAACAGCGGTTGATCTTGAAGAACATAACCAATTAACAAGATGCTAGAATCGTACACATAATCTTGGCAGCAATATAGGACACAAGTTGGAGGTTACTATTGTGTACAGTGATATCAAAATTAAGAATATCAAAAAAGTCAAGAAGGAGCTTTGCATTGGGCATTTGGGAAAATATATGAGATCAAGAGAAAGATGTGATGTGATCAGGCCAACACAAAAATAGACAAATCAATCAATCTCAATTGTGAAGCTCAGAATTTAATCATCACCTATTGTATATGGCATCTGAGAACATGGAGTAACAGACAAGAGACACACTACTCGAAAAAAGCTAGCAACTTTCAATAAATGGTGTGGTCTACTGCGTAGAATAGAGGGATTCTAAAAGGGTACATGAGCAAGGTATAGCCGAACAACCATGTGGAGACTTGATGACTAAGAAACTATACAAGTGCTCGTGAAGAGGGGAACAAGAGATGAGAAGAAGATGAACGGCGAAGGATAGGACACACAGCTGAGGAAAACTGTTGATAGCATTACAAGGCAGTCCTTGTTCTTAGGAAGTCGCCCTCGCCTCAGGGCAGAGAAGCGTCAGGGTAGACCTCAAAGAAGCAGTATTGGAGATGATAGCTGGAAACATGAGGTGAAAATATAAGAGAACAGGTCACGTGGAAAGAACTTGAGATGATGGCAACGTGACAATAGGACTTGAATGTAAGTATTGTATGAATGCCTATGCTCCTTTGGGAGTGGAGGGTTATGAAGTGAATTGAAATTGCACCTCCTCCTTACTTTCAAAGCAGATGAGAAAAATATAGTTTCTAATTATTTATAAAATTTTCTATTCTTTACAACCATAATAGCCAACTCATTGGTCGGCAGAAGGATAGAACTCTATTCATTAAACTTTCTGTGATTCCTGGAGTATAATTTTCAGCTTTAACAACAGTGTGCTTTCCATTTGAGATTGTGGCTTCTACTTATGGCGCCTGAAAGAAAAACACAAGAATATACAAGAACTTTCTTGGGCCCTTTTTATCTCTAAAAGGCTGTACACAATCATCTTAGCTATGTTTGTGAAGTCGATGTACTATCTTGTAATTGCAATGATAACTAAGGGGGAAGAAGTCTATCAGTTTAAAAGCAAAAATTCTCTTATAAGAAAAAATGTTAGGAGTGTGCGCTTGTAGATTGCGTCGTTCTTCTCCTCTCATAAGTAAGTTCTCTTGAGTGTAATTCCGTTCCATGTAAATTAAATGATGCCGATGGCCTGTACGCCCAAAGGCTAGTATTAGCGAGTCTGAAAAATCCTTTAGAGCTTGGCCACCTGTTTGAATCGGCACTTCAGTGATCAATGATTTAATCTAATAACAAAATTATGTTTAGCATGTTTCGACCACCATAAATTCATGCTTGCTGAACATCAGCATAAACCCAAAAAAGATCTGTTTCTGTGATATCCTGCTATGGTCTTTGGGGATTATGTTTGCGTGTATTTGCCATCGCTGCTTTTGTAACCCTATGCTTCATCCAAACGGAGATTGTTGGAATAAGTGAAAAGGCTATTTATGAAATAATGTGTAAACAAAAGTGTTCTTAAAATGTTCATGTTATTTTCTTTTCCTTGTGAATGCTCATCAGAGACCATGAAGACATAAATAATGAGAACATTACAATGACTGCTTCACTTTCAAATCTTGAAATCAACAATGTGACTAAACCAAGGTGTAAACAATATTCTTGTAAGATGTAGACGCACGATAGCTTCCATGCATTGAATGGAAGGATCCTTCCTGAAACCCAATATTTGATTAGGCAGCATATAATTTATAATACCAGTTGCAGGCGTTGACTTTGGATCGCATCTCTGACATCACATTGAAATAATTGTTTTGAATAGGGGAATATTTTGTTTGGAATAACGATTGAGTTTGGGAAAACGCAGATAGACGTCTATCCGCATCTGACACATGGGTAATTCTTTAATTTCATTAGTAAATAAAACATTATAATCATTTCAGTGGGCGGTGTTAGACATGAGTCAAGCCCTTGGTCAACCCCCCAAGTGATAAGTAAAACACCTTTTGGGCAAAAACTGAAATGTATTCCTAGGTGTTCAAGCCTAATGCAGCAATTTCTATCCACTCTGGACATCTTGTGAAGAGAACTCAACTATGCCTCTGCAACGTGTAGAGCTGTAGCTGATAAACTTTACTGCGGTTGTTCTTGAGAAACTAAGGTTTTTTATTAACCATTTCCTTTCGCCTTATACTGCACCAGAAAATTTAGGATCAGTTGTTCTGCTACCGCATTAAAATATCATCATACCTGTTCATTCAGGAGGAGGATAGTGTGGTTATCAAAACTTCTGCATAGCATAGGGCGGGGGGTGTCACACGAGAAGGTCTGACAGGGTTCAAATCCTGTGTAGCACATCATTGTCTGTTCTGTTTTTTCTGTTGTCTATAGTTCTAACTTCTTTATTTCTTACGTAGTGCCTTAGATAACATAACTTTATATGATTATGTTCCATATTAAGTTTAACTGTTATACCACAGATGCCTCGGGTTTCCAGCTTCCTGTATGTGTTTGATATGTTTATATTATTAACAATACCAAAACCATACCCTCTGTCGCTGTTCCCACTGTTCAAGTCTTACTATCCTATCAAGGACTGGACCACTAGTATATAAGGATCTATTGTCTTGTTGGGACTACCATACTTGATATATACGGGAAACAACAGAAGAGGATTGTCGTCAATTAGAATAAAGTCTGAACACTCTCATGGTAAACTTACTCGGTGTATTGTATAGAGGTTCGCACTAATAGACTTCTGATCGTCGAAACATCATTTTTTGTAATGCGTAATGGGCATGAGGGAGGATAAGTGTGGTTCACTTGCATAGCTAAATGCGGGGGCGTGTCGCAATGAAGGGTCCAGGGTTCAAATCCTGGGTACGAAGCCAGCACTCATGTCTGTTGTTTTTTTTTTTTTTTCTGTTTGTCTAGTGTTTCGACTTGCTTTATTTCTTACAAGTAGCCTTGATAATCAACGTCAAGTATCCTTTATATTTGTTTCATATTAATTTAGTTCCATGTTCATTCAGAAATCCCTGCTCAGTATCCGCCATTAGAAAACAGTCACTTTGCATTGAATATTCTAGACAATGTGAATTAGTCTTTGTGCAAAGCCCTCCATGCTGTATCACTAAGATTAACTGAAAAACTACTGTCACTAATAATTCTCTTCTGTTCACTGAAAAATAAGTCAGCCATCCCACTTTGATCAGTCTTATCAAGGCCATGAGTTAAGAAAGATGAACAACATCTTTCCTTTGATTCATCAAACCAGAATGATTAGACAGACACTAATGTAATTCCGGATATAAAGCAAAGTATAGCGACCAAAATTTCAGTTTCGATTAAATTTTTTTCTCTTTTTTTCCCCGCTCACACCGGTTTGTATATTTGTGGCCAAAACAATTCACGACATGTTTGCCACCAAATATATAGCAAATGATTTGAAACCTTAGCTTAATTGCCCAGTATTTTCCAGATTTTTCTTTTCAATTCAGAACATAATCATGCTGGGCACATCGAGAATATGCCTTGCAGATAAATGATAATGGGGGTCAAAGTGTCGTGTAGTACTAACTTTGTGGGTTAGAGTCGAAGTTAAAGTTGTTTTGACAAAACTCAGAAACTTGAACTTGTGGGTAAGGTTAAAAGAAGGTCTAGCTATAATGGTAGAGTGGCCAATAGTCCATGTTAGAGCAAAATAAGAGATGCAGCTCTCCTTATCCAAACTTCTAATTTTTTTTTTTAAAATGAATTAAATAAAAATATTGAGTAAACCTCAGTTTAATTACTATAAATAGGTTACCCTAGATGGTGCCCTCTAATAGATCGTAATAATTATCTTGAGCATGGGCCAAAACCTGAGTGGCTTCCACATTTCCATGTCGCAATTACATGTAAATAATATCATATTTAAATGACTAAATTTTGGTGAGCTGTTTGCATGTGTGTAGTTTGTCCATTTCCTAACAAAAGGTATCTGTTCATCCCACCATGTCCACAGTGTAATCAGCAAAAAATAATAAAAGGACAAGGAAAAAAGGTAGAGTAATGTGAAGCGGCTTGAAGTGTTTGGTACTGATTATGTTAAGAATGTAGTCTTTAACTTTATTTTCAATCAGCAAGTATTGTACTTTGTAACCTCACAGATCATCATTTTCCCCATGGCATATACCTTCACTAATCATTCTTATAATTATTTTTTTGTTCTTGGCTATAGTTATAATCATATTTATTATGTTGATTTAAATTCCAGTGCTCTAACATTTTCCATTACGTCAACAAAGTCTCCCCATGTCACTTATACCTACCAAGTTGTTGATTACCTTGTCATGGATCACATGTTATTTAAGTTCTCCACACCTTACCTACATACTGATCACACTCTACTTTTTTTTGGCATTCACTCTTCCCCTTTCCATATATTTTTTAACCATGGTCATATGCTCTAATTTGTTTCCCTCTGCCATTAATGAAGTCGTCGCTACTTTATTCTTACTTAACTTTTAAAATGCGGTAAGCTCTATGTTCTCCATGGCCAGGGGGGTGTCATTCTGTCTGAGGATATAATCTATCAATAGTCATACATTAACCTTGGCAATCACATATCTAGGATTCTAATCAATACTGATCGCTAATGCATGTACTGCTCTTATCATAGTGGGTTTTATCTCATGACACACCGCATGATGATATGCAATTCTACTTACGAGGGGGGGGGGGGGGGGGGGGGAAATTTTGTTTTTTTGTTTTTTTTTTTATGTTTATTTTATGAGTTTGTTGTAACTAAAACCTCTTCATTTGATGTGTTTCCAAGCCATTTACATAGTAATTACTGACAGGCATGCTTGATATTCCCGAGGCTCAACATTTGATTATCAGGCAGGTATGAGGTGGCTAAGAAGTATTATTTTTGTCCACGCTCACTTAACTACTCAAGGTTCAAATCACCATTGATGGGAATATATACTACTCGATATCAAAAGTCAAGGGCCACGCTATTATTTTCATACACTTTTATATAAGCGCATATAATGATTAAAATGAAGGAAGTTTTTATAAAAATGGGTGCAATATCTTGCCTCTAATGACAGTCCTCTAGTGTCACGCTTCTTAGCCTCATATAAAACATACTTAACCAACAAACCATGGTTGATCACAGTGGCAATTTGGTTTTGCTGACGCGATTAAACTTCACATTTTTAATTCTGTTTTTTTTCGAAACTTCCGTAGCAACCAAACACTAGGTGAAGTAATCATTGGCCGTGATTAGACATTCATTGTGCAACATGCAACTTTTCGTGAACACTAAGGTTCTTATCTAATTTGTTTTCTAAATAAATGCAGACACAGACTTGGGTTACGTTTCACACGACTTTGCAAAAACCTATAGTCGAACACACTGAGAAGTATAGTCTTGACACTCGATACAAAGATGAGGCAATAAATAGATGTGGGTTGAAAACGTGAGGTTTATCTCTGTCGCGTGAGAGGTTGCTAGACGGCTTGGGCAGTGATCACACTCTAACTAACGCCAAAGAATTTGGAAGAGATAGTCAGGTCCACAGGAAGTGTGGAGGATCGTCCACCCTGCAAGCCAGGTCGCACAGCCCTAGATGACACCAATAGACATGATGGACGTCAGTACCTATTTATCTAACTCTTGTGTCAGCCTTATTGCTGCACACATCGAACAAAAGCAAAAATGAAGCTTGTTCCAGCTCCTTAAGATGTATCTATCAACCATGAGACAAACTGTAAACGTTTAATGCTCAATGTATCAATAGCACCATTCGCACAAGACGTTTACAATGAATTTGGACTGCTGACTCGATGTCGCTGCAGTCATTAAAAGAATCCCTCTTACTACGTGCTGCTCTAAATTATTTCAGCCAAGAGCCCGTGTGATTGCTTGGTAGGCGGCGATGCACATCCAAACTGGACTAAGGCAACAATGTGAGTTCAAGATTCTCATTCACTGGATGAATCTTACTTCTACCCGTAGGTCATTCAATAACGGCAGGATTTGATTTGGAGACGACCAGGAGAGCGATTTAGCTGATGACAACAATCGAGAGGTGTATCGTTCTATGGTAGGGTTTCTGTCATGGGCTGGGAGAAGCTTCTTACAGACACGAGGCAAGGACCGCGCACCTCTACATCATGCCAAGGCAACATGACCGAGCATTTCATATTATCCATATTCCCCAAGATACCAGAACGAATATCTTTGAGACCAATTGTTGCGAGACCTGCTCTGGAAGCCATAGGTGGTAATGCCATCCCCTCCAAGATGATAACGCTCGACGACCCTCCCTCGAGCTTGGTGTGGTGAATAATTTAGCTTTATATCAGCAAGCAAGGGGATCATCAAGGATGGCATGGCCCAGCTCATTCTCACACCTTACCTTATCTCCTGATTGAAGCACCTCTGGGATGTTTCCTTCTGGTTCAACGACGATGATTGTCAACAAATCACCACCTAGCCAAGGGATGTTGGCGCAGTGACAACGATCTGACTGCATTACTTTCTGGCATCAGGAATGGCAGCCTGTTCCTCAATGATACTCTTTACGGAAACATCCTTGTGTGACAATCATGATGCGTCTATGCTGTCTTGAAATAGCCTTGCCGGCAGACAACGAGTGGATCATCACCAATTTTGAAATTCTTATTTCTCCGAAATATTCTAATTAATGGGAACTTTTGAAAAGTTGGGTGGGGGGGGTGGAACACCCCCCCACTTGCACAAGTCGATTCGTATAGCGTTTTCGAAAATTATGGTGTTTTCCCTTTAAACTTTTTACGTTGGGGGGGATGGGGGACCATTTGTTTCAATTTTTTTTTGGTTATTTCAATTTAAAATCCCCAGTTTTGTGGGGGGGGACTGGGATTACCATGCAATTACGTTTATTAACATTCGAAAAATTTTTGGGGGGTTTTCTATTGGGTTTAAAATAAACGGCAAAAAAAGGTTTTTTTCTAAAGTGGGCCCTTGTGGGGGACTTTTTGACTGTGGGACCGAGTAGTATAATTTTATTAATCGGAAATTTTCTTTCTATTCAGAACCCTTGAGGTCCTAATGAAACGACATACACTTCCCCCCATGGTCTCACGTGGGTTATGATATCGTAAACATGACTAGCCTTCTTCGGATAATAACGGGCGAAAAAATAGGAAAGGTCCCCCATGTGCAAATTGCGCACCAGGTTAAAAATCCCAACGGCCAGTTTTGAAATCATAACGAGTAAGGCCTGATGAGGCTAGTGCCGCTAGCAAAAAAAAAAAAAAATAATTTTTAAAATTTATAAACCAACCCCAACAAAAAAAATTTATAAAAACTGAGTCGTGATTCTTATATAACAAACACACAAAGTTGGGATTTCTTGCAAAGTTGCTATCCAAGAGTTCATCTCAACTCGTGCTGAGATCCTCCGATAAATAGTGTGATCTAAGTAGGAGATTGGACGCACTGAGCTTGACTTTTCCGTACTTGCAATGCAGCATAAATGCACGCTAAATAAGAACAAACTCCAAACACAAACCAGCACTCATGATTCGATTACTGACCATGATCGGAACGATAGATGAGTCAATGAGAAGATGCACATAGTCTCTAGCTGCCAGTGTGCAATAGTCAGTCAGTGTTTGTTAAACTGCCCAGACTTCACCAGGCATTTCTGTATGATCAGCTCAATATGGTAAATTCTTGTCAGATGAAACGTCTATATCCATATTGGTGTTCTAATAATTATCTATATGAATACTATGAAATAAATTGGGAGATAAGATGTGCATAAATCAGCAAAATTGTCATGTATTAAAAAAAAGTCCCCCCGCCCCCACCCCCCCACCTCACCAACCCCCCCAGAATCACCCCATTAAGCTACCCCTAAAAAAAAAAAAAAGAATATATGCAACGTCATGGTTGGGAAACTTATGCATTCTTGAGTAGAACTACACTTTTGAGTCATTTAATAATAACATGCTTGACAAACAGTTACCGCCCTACATATAATTCCCTAGCCGAGACTCACTAGCTTTAGATGATCTACTGTGAATTCAGTTCCACTCCATTGAAGTGCTTCTCTAAAACACATAAATGTGACTAAAACCACTGTACTTACCTAGCTTCTACAGTGGAGGCATGTCCAAAAAAGGTTTATAGGATACAGCTCCAAGATATCTATTAGCTCATCCTAAAAACATGAATATAAGAGATTGGCTTGAACAATCAGGCGAGTTTAAGCATTTATTTCAGAATTTCCTTCATTCTTATTTCATTCTATTCTTGATTAGCGATTTATTAAAATCAGTCACTTTCTAGCATAAACCTGTGTAGACTTGTCTGTATATCTGATTTGCAAGCGTAACATAATGCAAAAAAAATAAAAAAATGTACTTATACTTACTAGAAAATGTCTAGCGCAAATGTTTAAAATATATGAAAACTTAGAATCATGCTATTCAATGTGTCACGCAGCTTTAGCATTTTCAACAAACTATGATCTGGATTACACAACAGTTAGTGATACTTCCTGAAAATCTCTGAATCACGTCTCAGAAAAAATCAGTGTTATGCGCGCACAAACTGCCTTAAGCGCAAAATTGCTATGTTACAAGAACCACCATATCATGCAACGGTTGTCATCTTAGAAACACCCAGATCATTTAATCTGCAGAAACATTCCTAAATGCTGAGTCAAATTCTCATCAAGTCTGGCATGTTCCCCTGTTGCCTAGTACTATGTTCCGTCTTATCTATGTCTCTATCGTAACTCTATCCATGGTGCTATGTTTGATGTTTTCTAAACGTCCCTTTCGATACATTTTCATCACCAGGTTTACGTTACTGATACAACTTTAGATAATCTACGATAGTACATTTAGCACCAGGTCCCAGCGAGCATGAACGTAATAAGAATGACTGTTAGGTAAGACCAGACAGGAGTGTATCGCAAATTTTTATTAAAAATGAAAGTCAGCACTCAGGAACATATATGCATCTAGATGCATCTTAGCACGAAGCTCAGTACACCATCATTCAGACAGGAAGATCTTATCAGTACCTGGCATAAGACTGCTATGTATACTGACCTCTCATTGGAGCTTATGTACTAAACCATAGTAAACATGTCAATGATTCTCATTATCCTAAACATGTGGCCAAATCAAAATTGTTTATACTTGGAGTCTATAAAAAAAATATCTCACACCATTATAAGAAAAAATAAATAAAAGTTGAGTGAAAACTTCTCTGTGATATCTAAATATCTCAAATAACCTAGCATGTGAACCAAACTGTCTAAGATTCATTGCTAACATATAACATTTATTTTCCTTTTCAGACTGCAGGAAAAATATGGAACAAAAGTAATCTCCATTACCATGGGATCACTAAAAAATAAAAAAAATACAAGAAAAAAAAATAAAACATTAATATCAGTATTTTTATAATAGTGAAGTATTCTTTTTAATTGCTTATATAAACACTAAATTTTTATACAGCCAAAGTGAGTTAAACATGCAGTAAAACCTGATTAAATATATTGTCCATTTAAACTTTTATATTACTTATTTGCTAAGTCTTCCTGTGTTGGTTTTTTCTCTTTCTTGTAAAACAATGAGTATAGTACAAATGGTAATTATATAAGAAGTCTTCATCATTAGACCATATGGGCATAAAACAGCTGGAGAAAAGAACATTATTTTAAATACAAAGTCAAGAATGTTCATGTAAGTTGTCAAACTTGGTAGCAAATGTTTCAGGACTTGAAGTGGTTTGTCCTCTAAACAATTGAATATGTTTCAACTATTTTGTTTATCAGAGGACACAACAGTGAAGATTAGATTATGCAAACTGGGGCACGTAAAATTGTGTTTTTAAGAAAGACTTGAAGTGTTGTGATCAAACTTGAATGATGTCAATATATTATTGTTTCCACTAGGGATCAGCACAGTGAGAGAGTATAGTTGTCGAAACGTGGGGCATGTGTTTAAGACTGAGTAGTTGATTGAAGTGTCAAACTTAGAATATGTTCAATAATTTTGTTTTCAGGGACAACACAAGCGTAACACAGTGAATGATAGTTGTACAAACTGGGGCAGATGAATAAGACCACTGAAGCTGGTTTGTGTCAAACATGAATATGTTCAAATATTTTGTTTTCAGGTGACAGCACGTGAAAGCAATCAGTCAACTGGGGCCAGTGTTAAGACTGAGAAGTGGTTTGTTCTCAAACTGTGATATATGTCTTACAAATAATTTGTTTCATGGACACACACAGTGCGACAGATAATCTGTCAAAACTGTAGGCACATAGTTTAAGACTGAAGAGGGTTTTTGTCTCAACTTGAGATATGTTCAATATTTTGGTTTTCATGGTACACACAGTGCAGCTAATTTCTGTCAAACTTGGGCAGATGTCTTTAAGACTGAAGTGGTTTGTTTCAGAACCTTGAGATATGTTCAATAATTTTTGTTTCTTCAGAGACCAATCACAGTGAAAGATGAGTATGTCAAAACTGACACACTGGGCAATGTTTCACAGACTAGAAATGTGGTTTGTTTTATAACAACTGAATATGTTAATATTTTGTTTTCCAAGAGGACATCACACAAGATGACAAGATAAGATTCTAGTCATAACTGGGCGGGACAAAGTTTACACAGAACTGGAAGTGGTTCTCTTCTGTGTTCATACTTGCAATATTGTTCAAGATATTTTTGTTTGCAGAGAGCATCTTATTCACAGTGAAGATAGTTGTCAAACAGGGGCAATACAACGTTATTGTTAAGACTCGGAAGTCTGGTTTGTGTCTAAACTTCTGAATATGTACAATATACTTCTGTTTCTCAGGGATCACACAGTGAAGATATAAAGAAGTGAAGGATGAAAGAAAGATGTCACTATGTCTGGCAGGGAGTAGATGATAGTATTGATGGACCAGTTTTTTTTTTCCCCCTCTACCCACATTCCGTAATACTACCTCGACTGTGGAGCGACAATTTACTAGCAATAATCTGCTTTACAAATTTTTAACATAAAATGTAACCTGTACTCAATATGTTTACCACAATCTAAACGAAATAAGTATCATAATAAGCATGTTTCATTATATACATCCACCACAAACATCATATAATTTTAACGGTGTTCTGACTATAATGATATATATAGGTTGATTAAGCGGTTTGGATTTTTATTCCCGTAATGATATCTCACCCAAAGATAGATATAATTTGTAGTGGAAGAAGACATCATCATCATCATCAAGTTGTATAATATCTCTATGGTGTTGTTTGCTCACACTGTAGGTGTATGATTGGAATGTCAACTTGACACCTTATTCAGCGAGTGGTGTGTAGACATGGTATAGAGTGTATAAAGTGCGGAAATGTGCGAATGATAATAAAGGTTGGCCGTGGTGTTTGATACAAAAAATGTTCTTTTCTTACTCACCTAACACTATCGGTAATGGGCGCTTGAAGAGTTCTATACGCGTACGACCATCTAAACGACAGGTCTGTAACCTTTTCTAACAGTTTTACAATTTGGACATTGTCACACAAACTGCACTCTAGACGGCTTTCAGTCACGGATAGTGACCAAATGCACTTCAGAGTTAGGGCGCATACTAATAGCATACATAAGTTAGCAAAGTGGATAAATTGTACTTCGGCACACATATGTTACAACTGGGCACTTCAGGGTGGGGGGTGGGGGGGGGGGGGGGGGTAGAATACAGCGTTAATAAATGTATGCGTTTCTGTCATGTAGGCCAAAGCCACCCCTCAGTAATCGAATCCCATACCAATATTACATGTTTGGAATTCTGACTTCATCAATGACTGAGTTGGCACGTCAGCTTATATATAAAACAATATTTCAGATTGGCGCTCTACAAACCTAAATCTCGTCTAGCGACAATTCTTCAACAAAAGTGTTCAGCAGCAATATATATCTCCTTATAATAATATTTGCACCGGCATAAATACACGGGTTTCATTCAATCTCATGTGTGAGTCAAAGTAGATACTCTTTCTCTAGGGACATAAACAAAGTAAAGCGATAATATATTGCTTTCGGGCATCTCTCGCTTTCTCTCTTGAAAGTCAGCTACATCTTTTTGGTTGCCAAGATTTGCTTCTACCAAACGTGAAGCGTGTACACATCACCCGTTTTGGATACAGATAAAGAATCTGTCCATTAAAAGTTAGGTCATAAACTCATAAAAACATTTTCATTGCTCTGTAAGATTTTGATTCATTGAACAATTTGACTGGACAATTATTTACAGGATTTATAGTGATGCATAGTGACATCGAAGTATCCGATCTTTCAATCGAGATTCAACATATAATTACTCTTAGGGGGACTATTTCAAATTCGTATACTATCGAAAATTGGTTGGGTGTGGGCTTCGATTTAGAGAGTTCAATATGGTAGTATCTTTGGATTTTCCTTGGTTATGAGGGTAAATATGAAACTCAGCCATTCCTTGGGCTAATACTACAAACGATTAAACGAACCACTGGGGTAACAGCATAACACGAATTAAGTGTTTATGGGACGAATTATTCATCCGATCCCCACAAAATTACATGAGATCCACTATTTTTTCTTACCCCTGCGACCAGATAGCCGACATTGGGAGAAACAACCTCCTAGGTCCGTCTATCAGGACGAAGCCAAATTCGACACCCAACATCTCTCAGCGATGAGCATCCTGCCGAATAAGGAGCCTTTCACGAAACCCTCTTATAGAGACAACAGTAACATATAGTTTCGACTTAGATATGTAAAGATAATACAGATATAAGACAGTCACTCGTCCTACTCAGAACTAGGACGATAACAATCTACACACGTTTAAATTCAAGGCCATAGAATTATTTCTGAAGCAAGGAAACAATCTAATGATTATTACGCCAAAGTACAAACTGATCTCAGTATAAATCGCAGTAAAATGGATTGTTATATATCCGCGAGGGAGTTTGATATCGAAAAGAGGCCGACACCAACTTTCGTCAATAGGGAAGTAACTCAATGAATGGACTTTCCCTTCAATTAAGCATTTTTTGCTTTCAAAATATTTTGCGAAAAACAATTACCCCATATGTAGGTCATTAATATTGTAAGATATCAAAGACTGCACGTAACAGTCTTACCACACCTCCCGGGAAAAAAAATGGAACTTTTTTTTTTTTTTGAAATACATCTAGGAGCAACGTACTATAGGCTCACAACGCATGAATAATAGTGCCGCAGATGAATGAAAATATTCAGGAAATATACCTATAACGGCCTAATATGTGAGGCTCTAAGTCGACTTATGGAGCGACTGGTGAGTAATGTGTCTCATAAACTTGGAGGAAAAATATTATTTTTCTAACTTACAAAAGTTATATTTTTTTTCAGGAAGGTGTCAATCGCAAAGTAGTCTTTATTAATACATTTTCGGCAGATTTCCAACAATGCATTATAAAAAAAAAATTTTTTTTTTTTCATTATCATCATTTTCGGCATTAGATATTTCTTTTAATTTATTGGAATTTAATATGAAGAAAAAAAATTCATCAAAAGGGCACAGCGGTGATATAATACATTTTTTCAATTGAACCACGCTATGTATCTGAACCCACAATCAATTTTTAATATTATAATTTTAATTCAAATTTGTGTAACTATCATGATATAGAAATAGGATACTACTATAGAAGCTAGACATTATCAAAGAAGTTCTAAGCCCTAATAGTTATGTGGATATCAATGTGAGGCATACTTGACAGAATGGAGGTCTGCCATCACATAGTATTATCTGATGCACACGAATAGCTCTACAAGAACTTACGCAACAGCTCAGAAATGAACACAGGTCTTGAAGAGTCAATTGGGGCATTCATAGTCGAGAGTAGAGCGTAAGCTATCCCCTAACCTCGAGCTCTACGAAATTTCTTCTTCACTTGGTATAGCATTAAGCAAAGCTTATTTGGTCGATTTCACTCGAGAAATTTTCTATTCTACTATGAATATTAGCGTCCTACAGATAGGAATCTCTGAGAGTAGTTTGGAGAGGATCGACCAAAAACACGCATAGCTACAATAGCACCACTGGTCGTAAAACCGAATCATTCCTTTCATGCTGTCTGACTGGCATTAAATTTTTCCTGGACAATATACATTACAGGCATGCGAGAGATTCCAGTAAGTTACTCTTCTTAAGATGCAATTAGTGCCGATATTAAGGCTCCAATCTCCAGTGCGCGAGTGAACAGTATCCCACATATACTATTACATCTCTCTAACGGCAAATAGAACGAATGTCTTATCTTTATTTCTGGTAGTAGGCACTAACTTCAAGGAGTGTGTTGAAAGACTAGTGTTTTAATCTTAATCCAGAGAGCAATATTAGCATTCCTGAGACAATAAAGTGGATGCATGTGGACCACAATCTAAGCGCGGATACCTTTCTTTCTAGAAGTGTTAACGAGATAAGACTGGTGCCATCGATAGAGGAAAGAGTTCTGAATGAATCTATGCCACTAAAATTGTATAAGAGACCTTAACAGACTTCTCACCCTGTTTTTGTAGTCTTCTCTCAGGTAATGAGTTATGTTAAGTAGACATTACCCTAAGGTATAATACATGGTTCTCCCTCTGTCTTTAGATTGAAACTCGATGAACCAACTATCGTGATGCGGACTGGCTCTACGGAAACAGCGAGTAAATTTCGCTAAAAACCAATATAGCGAAGCATTAGAGGGTTGTGCGCTGTACAAAAGTGTTGATATGTGCTCAATCACGGCAAAGTGTAAGCAGCAATTCATCTAGACCCCGAATATGTGATCTTCCCAGTACTCCGCATTGAATAAGACAGATGTCGTTCATGATATAATTGCGAAATGACACTGACCATAGTAAGAATCAAAAAGATAGGAATTTCAGTTACTGACTCGCATACATAGCGTATCGAATTTGCGAAATCTGGTGACGATATCTATAAGTACCTGATAAGCGGCATAAAAATCATTTGCCCAGATTAATGGAACAAAAACTCTAGGTGTTGAAAAGCCGTGATGTAGGATTGGCGCCGTTCAATAAAGGAACATTGCCAAAATCACTTTAACAAATCAAGTTTAGTGAAAAAATGAAGATATTTGGAAGAGTCGAGTAGATGTATCACTTCCAGTATGAAGGGCATATGTTCGGCATACGAACTTCGATTTACTCTGATTCAATTTTCGATAAGTCAAAAGCAAATAAAGACAGTATTTTATTGAGTCTTTTTTTGTACGCACTTAATAACCATTTAGCTGTCGAAGTAATATGGCAAGGAGGTTGATTTGGTACGATTCATATTTCACGAAATCTATCATCTCAATCCAACTGCTTTCTTTCCTCGACCACTGTGCTTATGAAAAATTTATAGGGAATAGAGATTAGAGAGTAGCTAACCCCTAATAGGGAGTAATAGGTCAGTTATGGGAACATGATGTCATATTTGAATGACATACGTTTATTGTTACCAGGTGGATCGTCATTGAGATACAATACCTGAATATGTTTAGCAAACATAGTGTGTAAATTATAACTTGTAGCGAGCTGTTCTCTCCTAGAGAGCACAAATCAGGAGAGACAGTAACGTTCTTCTTCTATCCATGATTTCACTATGAGATGATAGATGGGATTCATTGTGAAAGAAGGATAATAAAAAGGATTTACATCTGAAAACAACTATGTGTTGCCCGTCATCCTGTAATCACGGACAGTGATGAATAATCTATGACCATTTGGTTAGCTAGGAAGAAATTGATCCGTATGCTTGGAAAATGGGTTGCAAATAATCCGGGACGTTCATAGAATTCATGTAAGAGGGCATATTGATGTGGGAAGGTTGTCTATTGCTTCCCATCAATAATCGACAATATAGTCGACATTCGGAAATTTTCGATTATTATATCGATACGGACACGCTTTCCCCAATGAAAATAAGTAATCTGTTTTCCATAACAAGGTGAGTAATACACAAATGCTTTGTCACCAGGACAAAGTATTTGTCGTAAGCATTCTCTTCTTATTGGCAAATTGCCATTGCCTTCTGTTTTTCGCAAATTCAGAAGAAGAACGTTTGCTAATTTGCATGCGCTTCGATAATCTTTTGTCTCACAACGCGATGGACAAAGCATTATGTATTTTAGCTTAACCTTGTACATAATTTATCGTTTGTTCTTTAGTCTTTTGCTTTGAATTGCTTTGTGAATTTGCGTTGGAACTAACCTTTTCTATACTTTATGTTCTGCATTCTCGCAGTTACCTATATCTTCCATATTTATATTGACTATAGGGTGGGGGCGTCATTTCTGTGTTGTTATTACTTTTGCAGATTTCAGTAGATTATTATTCTTTGATGTCCCTTCCCCTATTTGATTTATTTTGGATTTCTGCAAACGTTCTTTGTATTGTCAGTCCTATTTACTGTACTTTAAGGTATTCTGATGGTTGAACATATTGTGTTTATATTAGGTATACTTTCATAAGGACCGACAATTGCCCGTGACTGGCACATGCATTCTGGATTATTTGTATAGGAATAACCTCAGTACCGAAGACTGATTATTATATTACTATTATACAGAGACCATTATTAGAACAGGCTTGTGACCTCACAGATAATTGGGATAGATATACTGATTAATCAAGAATCATATGTAGGAACTTTGTTGGTTTTTTTATTGATTCCAATGCGTGTATTTATGTATTATTGTTAGACAATCACATAGGATACATTTAGAATAACTATCATTACACCAAGGGAAAGCCGCTTAGATAAGACTGGTCTAACAATTTGGAACAATGGGCATATGCTCTCAAGTATGACGACAAAAGCATTTGCTGCATGAGAGAAAAAGACTCTTAAGGCTGGGCCAAACCTTTGAAGAAAAGAAAAGCTGCCTAGTGGCGGAAAGAGAAAAGATTAGAAAGAGAAAGCTGAGGACTGGCTTGCTGAACATAAAGCATGATATCTCGATATGCAAACGCATGCAGGTCTGGAGGAAAGGAGAGATTTGAAGTGGCTTTAGAAGCAAAAAAAATTAGAAGAGACAGAATACAAAGGCTGCAGCTAAGAACAAAAAAAAAATTTAGAAAGAGAGGAGATCTTGCTTGCGGAAACAAAAAAGCATTAGCCTCAGTGAAATGCTGAAACAAAAATAAATTCTAGAAAGAGAAGCTCATGTGCTGGCAGAACAAAAAATGATTACGATCAGTGAAGCTGAACAAAAAAAGTTTAGATAGACAGGCGAAGCTGAAGCAAAAAGATTAGACAGGGAAGGCTGAACAAAAAAATGATTAAGGATGGGCTGAAGAGATAAAAAAGCAATATAGATGTGAACAATAGAAGATTTTGAAAGTTAGACACATGAAATTGAGGATTGACAAGTATGAGTAATGTAAAATCAGACCGCATTCTAGGTGTCTAATTGAGATAAAAACCTTCTACATTAACTAGGTTATGAAGGTATCGCACCGTTCAATGCAGTCCAGATGTGGACGATTATTACATTCTTTGCTGGATAGATGTTGAAACGTGTTCTTCGTCGTACACAACTGTAATCTAGATGGATAAATCAGCAATACTTCTAATCCAAGATTATCAGACAAACTTCTGAAAGTGTGAATCTTTAGACTAGATAATAATGGCCGTTATTGTACAGTGAGATAGCATGGAAATAGTGATTAATTTATGATGTCAATGTAGGGCGGCTTTTGATAAAAGAATATCAGCTAATGAGTGGAAGGCATTGATCAGCTAATGTGAGGATGAGCTATCCGGCCTTTTATATTTAAAACGATGGTGGCGCTGAGTACGGGTGTGAGAATTCTCTCCCAGCAATTCACATGCAAAGGGCACGTTTCACAGTTGAGCTGCGATGTGTGATTGTGAGTCATTCCTAAATCAGCTAAAAAAAAACGTCATGAAGGACTGGGCACCAGATTGATAAAGAGTTGATAAAGTCGGATTTTATTCATTCGCCACGTTAATGAGTATTCCCAACCAAAAGGATAGATCATAGAGGTGGATGATGGAAAGCAGACATCATTTTATCAGTCAATCAGTTTTTTGGATAATTTTTTTTTTTTTAAGATCATCTATAGGTGTTGTTTGCTCGCACTGTAGTTAGTGTATGGATATTTGGAATGTTCAACTTGACCTACAAAAGCGCAGCGACTTACGTGTGTAGAGCATGAGAATTTCGAGTTGTATAATACTATATGTGGTTAATTGTGCGTAAAAATTGCATTGATAAAGGATTCGTGCTGTCGATGTTGACAAAAAAATGGTCATCTTATTCCATACCAGCAACAACTCATTATGTATGGTCTGGAAGTCCATCGACACCAACGGACTGTGTACCTGTTTCTAAAGTTTAATCTGGACGTACACACATCCGACAGCACAAGATGGAGTGAGACTCGAAATCACACAAGTGTTGCCATAATACAGAATTCGATTGTACAAGTTGGATAAAAATGAGTACCACATCCTGCAACATGTTTACAATGATTGGGTCACGATCCAGTGGTAGTAGATTAAGTGTATAAATAGGATGATGGACTGTCAGTAAGCAAGCACTCAAGTATCGCCCATTAAACATATATTCCATACTGACTTACACCTGGACTGTTGAGCACGTCAGCTTATAAAACATATTTTGCATTGCTTCTAAAACCTAATCTAGTCTAGCGGACGATTCTTAAATAATGTTCAGATGCAGAGCATATTTGCTCCATATACCTAATATCTGAACCGCTAATGAACGGGTCTCATGTGTAGCAGTGAATCTTCTGGACTAAAACAAGCGATAATAATGGTCAGACATCCTATTTCTCTTCTTGAAAGTCACTACATTGTTTTGGTTCCAAAGGATGGCTTCACTCGTGAGCTGACACGTCACGTGTGGATTACAAGATAATGAATTGTCCTATTGTTAGTCATTCATAAAACACGGGTTGCTCATGTAGATAAGGCATAGATCATCTGTACGGATTGACTGCAATCACACAGCGATATAGTGACTGCTAGGAATCGAAGCTCGTTTCTCATCGAAATAGTCATGATTATTCTTTAGACATTCAAAATGCGTATCTATCGAAAAGGTGGCTGTCGACTCTGAGAGGTTCATAAGAGTTATCTTTGATTTCCTTGGTAGACAGATTATAATGAATACTGCCATTCCTTGGCAATACGACTAAGACCTAGGGGTAAAGCATACAGAGGTTTAGACGACTATCACTTCCCCACAAATACTGAGTTCACTTTTTCCCCAGGCGACATGGCCGACATGGGAAAAAATCACCACAGTCCCTATCAGGACGAAGCCCAAATCACACACACTCTAGCGACAAATCCGTCCGTAATGCTTCACTCTCTAGAGGAACGAACAGAAGGATATAGTTGTCGACTTGTACTGTCAGACAGATATTCCAGATATTAAGACAGTACATCGTCCTACTCAGATCGTGAACAATACCACATAAATTTCAGGCATAGTGTTATTCTGAAGCAAACGAAGAACAATCTATTATTACCCAACAACGAATAAATCGCAGTAAAATGGATTCTACCGCAATGGAGTTGATCGAGGAGTGCCGACACAAACCTTTC
>JAMPIV010002009.1:0-240000 GCA_024509875.1 Oreohelix idahoensis
TGAGTTCTAATTGTGGGGGGGGTTTGATGGAAATGGGGAATGGGGATGTTGGGTGGGAAGTAGTTGTGTTTTGAGTAAGGTGTAAAGTGGAAGGGGTTATGAGTGGGTGTATAGATTTGTGGGAATTGGAGATGAATGTGTTAATTGGTTAGTAAGGGGTGGGAGAGGAAGAAGGGTGGGGGGTGTGGGGGGGTGGAGTGTTTGGTTGTGTTGGGTTAGAGGTTAAGTGGAGGGGGTTGTGGTGTGGTTATATGAGGGGGGATAATGGGTGAGGTGTTGGTATAGAAGTGATAAGGAGGGGGGGGAGGAGGAGGGGGGTAGGGGGTAATGTGAGTGGAGAGGATGGGTGGGGGGGGTTGTAGTGGGTTAGAATATTGAAAGGGTGTGGATGTTAAGTGTGAGGGTTTGGATAGGGATGAAGAGTGGTGGGTAGTGGGAGGGGGGGGGGTGTTAGTGGGAATAGGTGGGGGATTGAGGAATGAGGAGGATGTGAAGGGTTGAGGGGTATTGGTGTGGTGGTGAAATTGGGTATAATTTGGTGTGGGTTAGAGGGGGGGGTATGTGGTGGGGGTGTTAGTGGAGTTAGTTTGAACCTACAGATGAGATTGGTTGAGAAAAAATAAAATGTTCTTTTTTTTATTGTTGTAAAATGTTACAGGGGACATCAGGAATGGAATTTATAGTGTGATCCAACTAAACGGCATGAAATTGTGTCTCGTACGAGTAAATACATTACTGCGCGGCTAAGAGTGAGGGATGGGGGAGGGAGCGCCGTATAGAGGCCCCGTGCCACTTTGAAAAATATATCTCTCCCTCCTCCCTTCATCTATCTATCTATCTATCTATCTATCTATCTATCTATCTATCTATCTATCTATCTATCTATCTATCTATCTATCTATCTATCTATCTATCTATCTATCTATCTATCTCTATCTATCTATCTATCTATCTATCTATTCTGTCTGTCTGTATCTATCTCTCATCCTGTCTACCTGTCTAATCTTATCTGTCTGTATTGTATCAGTCTGTTGTCTTCGTGTCTATCTGTCCTATCTACCTATCTACTTGTCTTTATCTTTATATCTATCTGTCTGTATGGTCTGTCTATCTGAAACTATCTATCTATCTATCTATCTTTATCTATCTATCCTTGACATTGATATGTAAAACGCATGTGAGAATAAATGAAACCAGTATAAAAGAGGATAGAAAGGAAGGGCAGAATGTCAGACGGGCCTGCGTGCCCAATTCTCAACCCTTTGAAAATAAAGTTCGTTCTATCTATCTATCTATCTATCTATCTATCTATCTATCTATCTATCTATCTATCTATCTATCTATCTATCTATCTATCTATCTATCTATCTATCTATCTATCTATCCATCCATCCATCCATCCATCCATCCATCCATCCATCCATCCATCCATCCATCCATCTATCTATCTATCTATCTATCTATCTATCTATCTATCTATCTATCTATCTATCTATCTATCTATCTATCTATCTATCTATCTATCTATCTATCTATCTATCTATCTATCTATCTATCTATCTATCTATCCACCTATCTATCTATCTATCTATCTATCTATCTATCTATCTATCTATCTATCTATCTATCTATCTATCTATCTATCTATCTATCTATCTATCTATCTATCTATCTATCCATCCATCCATCCATCCATCCATCCATCCATCCATCTATCTATCTATCTATCTATCTATCTATCTATCTATCTATCTATCTATCTATCTATCTATCTATCTACCCACCTACCAGTCTATCTGTCTCTGTCTATCTATCTATCTATCTATCTATCTATCTATCTATCTATCTATCTATCTATCTATCTATCTATCTATCTATCTATCTATCTATCTATCTATCTATCTGCCTGCCTGCCTGTTTTCCTGCCTGCCTCTCTATCAGTCCGTCCATCCATCTATCTATCCATCCATGCGTTACTCCGTTCTTCTGTCTGTCTTTTTGTTTGTCTGCATGCCTGTCTATTTAGATTTATTTTTACATATATCTGTCCATCTATCTATCATCCAACCATTTATTGATCTACTAGTTCTGTCTGTTTATCAATCTATCTGTTTATCTGCATATCTGTCCGCCAGAATGTCTCTCTGTCCATCTTTCTGCCCATCCATTCACTCTTCCACCTGTACGTCTCTCTTTCCGCAGGTACGTGTACAGGTAAAGTATTACACTTGAGGTTACATTAATCAATAACCCCCACGTGACAAGACACAAAGGATCCTCATAAATCCGCTAATTAATGACGGGAGGTAACTGATCGTCGTCTTCCATTGTGTTCGTTACAGAGCAATGAACTATTGCTGCCCTTTACAAGAAGTCTGCGACAAGCTGTCACATGCTCGTCCAGTGATGGTTTCTATAGCAATCTGTGTTATATAGTGAGGTTACCAACCTCACGCACAACCTCATACTAGTTGCCTTGTACGACATGCCTGATGAAGCAGTATCTTATTCTTTATTCGTCTCTGTCACAGATGTAAATAGTGCAGCAGTAATCATCCACTTTTGCCCCTCCACATCTAGAGTATACTTTTGCTACATGAACGAAGGATTCACGAGTTTAATTAACACGTGGGCCATCTGGCAATCAAGCCCTATGTGAAACAGAGAGCGAAGCGCGGAGCATGGCGTAATAGATTGTTTGATCAGGGGAACACACGGTATTCAGTGAGACGGACCTTGGATTGTAAAACTTTCAGGGGAAAATTGCGTAGCTGATTTTCGGCAAGGCGGAGATGATGAAAGTCAAGAGGTGGTAAAATTACCTTTGATTCAAGAAATCGCACGGCAAATTGGCTCGGGTCTGGCAGTGGTGTGACTTCCGCATTAGAGAACGATTGAACTGAATTTTTCAATATATACCATGTCTCTCCGATAGCCATGATCAGTTGCCAGAAATCTATCTGAATTCACTAGCTCGTTATCTTAAGATTTCTCGTACAGAGTGAGAATTAATAGATTCCGTGGAGTGTTTCATTTTTCTGATTGCGGTAATTTATATACTAGATTTGAAGTGATTTAGTGTGTTTAAAGTTTTCATATATTTCACTGAGATTTTCTGTGCTAATTAAATAACTTATAGCTAATTTTCCAGCCGTAAAGTAAATTTAATTACTCGCTATTTTTCCAGTAAGAGATGTTTTAAATTGACTAGTACATACATTAAATAACTGTCTACTGACGGCATATATTATTTACTTCTATCCATTTTACGTAATTTTTTTAGATGACTAGTGTTCATATCACGCGTTAACAGAATGATAGGATAAGCTAGACACGTGTGTTTTAAATCTAATTTATAACAGAGTGGTGTAGAGGTCCTATTTTAACACGTGTTAGATATGATATTGATAATTTGGTTAAATGTTTATATTCTCTTTTATATAGGCTGATCAAACCTGAGGACTAGCGGCTTGTTTTCTTATGGCCATATAAACTTATGATCATACGAACTTATAATATTATAAGCATCCAAGAATATTTAATATTGATGAGCTTCTTGCTGTGACTTGTGCGGTCCAATTTTCCTGAGAGAAACCAGAATAGAACCATTGAATTATAATATTAACTGGGCCAGAACTACTACCAGATATCTCATCTGCCAACTGTGGCAATATATAGTCAGCAACATTTGTGTAACTTAAACCTAGCATTTCCGCCATCTGAGGCTAAACCACCTAGGAACTGTATATGTTCTATTTGTTCTACATCGGCCATCACCACGAATGAACCTTACTCCAACCAACTGAAGGCATAGATAACTTATTGTATCCAGTAGAAATTTAACACCGACTGTAGCGACTCCTGTGAAATTTGCAGTCAGCAACTACGGAGAGTCTGGGGCTGGATTTGGCAATCTTAAATTTGACACTATATATATATATATATATATATATATATCTATATATATATCTATATATATATATATATATATATATATATATATATATATATATATATATATATATATATATATATATTACTTATTAGTGTATTTCCTTGGAATGCCTGCGACAACTACTGGGGTAAGTTCATCTGAAAGTGGCCACTGCGTGTATGTGAATTGAATGAACAGAGAAAGAAACTTGTGTCTTTTGTTAATCATATACTAACATGGTTTCTTCTTTCTTTTTTTTTATCTCAATAATCTGATTAGTCACGGGACAGTTTACATTAGGAACCTATTCTTTTCCCATACTGACTATTTCATAACTTATTGTTAACCTTTAATCTTTTGGGTTAATTAACCTCTGTTGGGATCGTCCTTTCTTTTCCTTTACCAGAGGGGAGAACCTTTTTGACTAATTTTCATTTTTGTCTGTAAACCATGATCTCTTGATGCATATGATTTATGTTGTGATTTTCTATTTATAATAAACTTTATTAAACCTTTAGTTATTGTGTCGGTCAACCCTATCCATTATATGTTATCCATAGTTTGTTTTCACGTTCGTGCGCATTTGTCACAGAATTGTGTGCATGGGAGTGCAGTGTAACTTGCATTTTCGTACAAGGAGAGAAAGTGCGTCTGATTTAAATATCGTCGTCCAGATAGGCTGGATTAGATAAATGATTCTATGCAGAGACTGTCCTTTCTCTTACACGATCACCCTCGTGATAAAACTATATCTTACCCCTTACTTTCACATTGTCATCACTATCACCTCTGCTCAGACAGGGCTACAAACATCTATTACCTATCTGATAAATCATACACGACAGTCTCATCAGAGACTCCCCCCCCCCCCTCCTCCATATTTTTTCTCAATATGTGTATTATCTATCTCCAGCGTCTTCTTCCACTGGCGCTTGCCTGGTTCTTGTCATCAGTTCCACATTGATGATCTTGTCATCAGTTCCACATTGATGATCTTGCCATCAGTTCCACATTGATGATCTTGTCATCAGTTCCACATTGATGATATTGCCATCAGTTCCACATTGATGATCTTGTCATCAGTTCCACATTGATGATCTTGCCATCAGTTCCACATTGATGATCTTGTCATCAGTTCCACATTGATGATCTTGCCATCAGTTCCACATTGATGATCTTGTCATCAGTTCCACATTGATGATCTTGTCATCAGTTCCACATTGATGATCTTGTCATCAGTTCCACATTGATGATCTTGTCATCAGTTCCACATTGATGATCTTGTCATCAGTTCCACATTGATGATCTTGTCATCAGTTCCACATTGATGATCTTGTCATCAGTTCCACATTGATGATCTTGTCATCAGTTCCACATTGATGATCTTGTCATCAGTTCCACATTGATGATCTTGTCATCAGTTCCACATTGATGATCTTGTCATGTTCCACATTGATGATCTTGTCATCAGTTCCACATTGATGATCTTGTCATCAGTTCCACATTGATGATCTTGTCATCAGTTCCACATTGACGATCCTGTCATACCACTTCAATCCTTCTATTCTTCGAAAGCACCCATTTTAGAAAGTCTGTAGCTTTTTAATTGTTGTTTTTGTTTTTCTCTTCGTTTCAGAGCCATAAAATAGCACAGACGTGACATTTGAATTTAAAATTCTGATTTGTGTGATGCACCTGATTTCATTTGATCTCCATACATTTCCCAAAGCAATGAAAGCTCCTCTAGCCTTTTCTACATAAATAAAATAAAACAGACACAAAGCCAGCATTTCATTAATAAAAAAGTATTGTCGTAGCCTATACTACTGTATGGAAGTAAAGTATCAGAGACTTCAATGTACTAGGTACAGCTATATGAGCTGTATACACACATTGCGATCTTCGCCAGTACTACGGAGTTCGTGAACTGTGCTGAGATCTTCCTTGTGTGATCTAAGGGAGCAGATCGGAGCAGTGATGGAGTTGTTCGTGTGCAATGAAGATAGCCCTTAAAACCAAAAAAGACCAATGTTTGTATACTTCTTCTTCTTCTTCGTTCGCCCTCAAAAGGACGTTGGTTGCGTTGTGCCCGTTTACAGCGAAGCTGCAATATTTGCGCCTTTCGGCCGACACATCCGACTTCCGCACGGCATTTTTTGGGACCGGGTTAGCCTTCCTTTTTCGATCCCTACTCTCTCAGCTAGACTGCAGCGATGCAGCCTGTTTCCAGGACCACCACGTGGAGGTGGAGTAGGGTTTTGGTCAGCTCTGGTTCGCTGACCCTGACGCAAGCAGTCAAGTTACGGGTCGCTGATTGCATTCTCTATTGCTGCGTCTTTGGGTCCCATGTGTGTTTACAAGAATCACACATTCTATTAATATTTTAGTGGTGGGTAGGTTTCCTAATTTTGAAATTTTGCTATGGCAGTGGCCGTGCAGCCTACTCTTTACAATTTCCATCTGCCGAGTGATTTTTAACGTGCGGAACTTGCCCTTATTGTTTCGCCTTTATCCGAAAACGGTAGGCATCCGATCTCACTACCCAGGAGATCAGGAGAGATCTCACTACCCAGGAGATCAGGAGAGATCTCACTACCCAAGAGATCAGGAAAGATCTCACTACCCAAGAGATCAGGAAAGATCTCACTACCCAGGAGATCAGGAGAGATCTCACTACCCAGGAGATCAGGAGAGAGTATGACATCATTAAGAACCAATGGATCTGAAGAAAAAAAAACAATTCCATCAATTATATCCCCTATACTGGGAGCGGGGAGCCGCGCTGGTGTAATGGCTTCGGCGTTGTACTGGCGACCAGGTGTTCATGGTTCAAACCCGGGCGTCGGCGTTTGAAGAAATGTTTACGTCCGGAAATTTGACTGAATAGCCTGAACGGCTCCTGTGATAAACCCTCTGTGGATGGGAAGGAGCGAAGCTCCTGACCGGGTTGGAAGGAAAGTCCTCAGGTTCCCCAGCCTCGCAATGACATGTCATTGGGCCGAAGGGCTGAAAGCCCAAGTGCCGCTGGTTAAGGAAAAAAAAAAAAAAAAATACTGGGAGCGAACCAGGTACCTTTAGAAGTAGAAGCGGACGCCATACCTCTTAGCCAGTCCGACCCCCTACAATTTCGAGAAAATCCAAAAACGGCGTTTGCACAGTGAAAGCTAAATTGAGCACTCATTACAAGATCTATTCAGGCTTTGCAAATTGTTCATGGTGCATTGATCATAACTTATGATAAGATCCAATGAAGTTGAAATATAATGGATAAGAATGCAATGACCACATGGGAATTAATGTCGTCACTTGGCATGCATCAGAAAGAACACAACATAATTAAATGTCCGTTAGTTTTATCCAGAGCAAATACAGGAATAAGTGGAGAGCAAAGCATCCTGGCCACCAAACAAGAAAAACATATTACCAGCTCAACAGAATCTAACACGTGATAATCTTCAGACTCCGTACGGGCCACAACAGATTGGGATACCGTATATTTACCAAGCTAAAGGTAGGAACTACTGATGAGTGTAACTGTGGCATTGATAAAATAACATCTGCTTCAAAGATGCACAGCATATGACCAACAGAGAAAGCGCATATTTTCTTACTCGTTCGCCTTCAGACTTCTACATTAATGACTCTAATAAAGGCAGTAGTCAGCTCAAAGTTCCTGACATCTCCAAACAGTTTTTCGTTGACAGAAGTGCATTGTTGCCATATGCTACTCCGTTCATTACTGTACGTTGGGCAGTACTGCAGGAGGTGTTAATCTGTCATTGGGCTGGTACCGCAGGTGCAGAGATCTGTTGCACGAATTTTGTACTTGTGGTATAGATGGTATCTCAATCTGTTGTGTCCAGTGCGTAGCCGATAAATGGTGACCTGTTCTCGCCTAGATAGTTGATGATATGCATCATTTTTTAAATGGCCCGGGTGCTCTCTTTCCCATTTGGACTTGAATGTAGCTTTTATAGTAGTTTTTTGCCATTGCGTAAGTTGTCTCTATATCATTTTGTTGTAAGGCACCTCCTTCCATAGCAAGTTTGTCTGCTTCCTCATTTCCTGGTATGTTGCAATGGGCTGGTATCCACTGGATTGTGCACTTGTTGAAGCATTTGGCCAGTCTTTCAAGAGAATTTATGAGATCCTTCAATCCTTTAGCATGGTGGCACTTCAGCGCTGTTATTACTGAGAGGGCATCTGTAAAGATTACTATTTGTTTTTTCTGCAAGTGCTTTGCATTCAATAAGTGTTTCTGCTGCCTGTTTCAGGGCTTCTGCTTCAGCACTGAAGTTATTGCAGTATTTGCCAGTGGCAATTGCCATAGAGTGGATTCTATTCTTTAATTTTATGAGGATGCCAGCTCCCCCATTTTCAACTGCGTTTTTTGCTGAACCGTCAGTATATGCATGTGTCCAAAGCTTTGCTGGATATTTTTGGTCAATATACTTGGTTGCTATACACTTTCTTTGTCTTTCTGTCTGTGTTCCCTTACTTTCAATGCCTGGAATATCAGGTTTTAGCTCATGAAAGCATCTTATGACAGTAGAGAAAGCGCGTATGATCATCACCAGTATTGTGACCGTGTGTGGTTGGTGGTTACTACTGCACTAGGTGGCAGATGGCAGGCCTAGTGAAGTATTTCAAGTTTTTACACACACAAGTCTCTTTTGTTTTTCTTCCAAGTTAATGCTATTGTGTATAAGTACTGGCCATCTCCGCCAGAGTTGGTGATTCCTGGATGAACTACTTTTTCCTCCTTTGTTCAACCCTCGACTCGTTCTCTTCCTTCTCCATTGTTATTATAGTGACTGATCGTATAGTGGATTTTATAATGATTATTGACTTGGCCTACATACAACAACCCTCAATGATAGACTCAAACATATGTTTTCTCTCTTGCAAAAACATTTATTTACATGTAATATTCTTCAATAACGCAGGTAATTCTTCATAGATCTCGCATACAGTTGTATCATAGTTGCTTCATACATAAACTCTTTATCTCGTGTATATATATATATATATATATACTTAATTTCCCTTTGTTCTTCCATCATCTCCAATTACTTGTTTAGCCTCTTCAAACTCTGCCTCAGTTTGCTTAATATGCCTCAATACTCCTGATCAGCACTTCCAACTCATTGTCTTGTGCTTATATTCCTCCTGACCAAACTTGGTCAGACCTGCCTCTATTTCCGGTCCTGAAAAGCATACTATAATTCTTATACATGTAACAAGTCTTCTATACTACATACTTACATGCGAGAGCATGCAGGTAGTTCTTAAAGAAGTCGACTCTCCCAGTCGCTTACTTGTCGTAACTAATTCTGTAGACGACTCATTGGTTCACTCTCTGTGAACTCACTCTGATAAAAATATGGGTTTCCTCTTGGAATTTATTCTTACCATCTATTCGTATATAACAGTACCAAGCTTGACCATCAATGTATCATTCAAATACTTCTCTTTATTTGACATGTCGACTCGGGATTTCTGATTTACTTCTGCAATTTTTTATCAATATGAATGATAAGTTCAAAACCATACTTACAGGCAATTCCCTGAATCTCTCCCGAAATACACTCTCTACTGTGACTATAAGAACTTTCTTAATCATCTTCTACTCTGTCTATACGAAACTTCTTAGTTATCTTGTATAATTACTGACTAGAGCTATCACATCCTCTGAAACTTCTAAAACTTATGCTTTTTCTGTCTAACCACAGAATCCTTTAATCTTCTGAGTTATCTTTACAGCTTATGAATTTTCTGTATAACTTCTGAACTTATCTGTATAATCACAGAATCTGTTAAAACTGGTGGCAACCGCCAAAAGCACTTCTTGCTTCTTCAACTTCTGAAACCCGACTGCCCTTCAGAAAACCGCACACCTTTCTGACCTCTAGTCATTGTTACCTAGTGCGTTTCTTTCACTACCTCTGATTCGTTCCCTAATCTGTTTTCCAGCTCAAACTATTGGTCGAGCTTTATTTACTACTCACCAGAAAAATACTCACGTTTTACTAACGCAAGCGAAGTTAGTGAACCGTTGTCTGTTATTTTTAATCCTCACTCTATTTTCTTCCTCGTGAACTGTTTTAAACGTTCACCCAACCTTGGCAATGTATTTATAATGCCTGGGCAAACCCTACGGTGACATGCTTTAAGCGTTCATATAACCTTGCCAAAAGCATAAACAATGCTTGGGCAAACCCTACGGTGACATACTTTAAGCGTTCATATAACCTTGCCAGAAGCATAAACAATGCATGGGCAAACCCTACGGTGACAGTATCATTCCTGGAAATACTGTACAGAGATATCAACAGCCTAAAGCTGACCACTGCTTCATTAAATATGCTGAAGTTGACGTCTGAAAGTGAACGCAGGCGATTATTTCCCCGTTAAATTTTGGCGGGTTACCTTCTTGTTATTATTGGTAAAAATCTATAACCGAGCGATAGGGATATTTTGTATTGCGTTTTTAAATTATTGGTTACACCACGTTAGGTCAGGTTATAATGGTGTACCTGTATGTAGAATATTTGTTGGTTAATCTCGTATCTGCTGTTAATGGGAGCTCTCTTTAATGTAGAAGTAACAAATTCGTTTATTTTCACGTGTAGCGTCTAAAACAGCCGTTGTTTTAGCAAAGTTGTGTAGATTTCGTCATAGGTTGTCGCCTGAACAAAGCTATTGAACCATAACGCGTGATGAGGTAAATTTAGCTGGGACAATGGTTTAATGCAGGTTTCATATCATCAAGTGTCATCTTCACATCGCAAGCCGGCTGTAGTAGACCTCCAACGTTTTCTGATTGTTTTGATGGTACACTCTGATAGACTAATTTCTGTCCATCTACGGATGTTGTTTTGTCACTTACAGCTGATGATCGTGTCATACCATTTCTATCTTTTTATTGTACTCAAGCACTCATTAATGAAAGTCTGTAACTCCTTGGTGATTGTTTTTTTTTGCTGTTCTCCATATTTGAGAACCTTACGATAGAGCTAAATGTTTTGATTTCATACAGACAACCGGAAGTGATTCTCTTGAAAGTGGTTTATTTAATCTGTTTGACATGTCCATTTAGCTACAATTTGTACGCAAACACTTCAATGAAGCGAAAAAGTTTAGGAACATATTTAGTTATTGTAGTTAGCATTGAATATATTTTGCTAAGTTTAAACACCTAATGTAAACTTAACATGAAAATGTGTACTTTCTAAAGCTATATTTAAAACAACAACTTATTAATTTAGCTTTTAAAAGGAAATACATTTATTTAATAGCACATTTCCACTTATCAACCCAAGCTTGAACATTTACTCACACACAGGGCCGGCTCTACCGACGGCGCAACACGTGCATTTGCACGGGGCGGCAAGCTTTGGGGGGCGGCAAAAAATCGTTTTACTTATTTTTACAATCCCGCCAAATATATTCCGCCTGGGAGCCGCGCTGGTGTAATGGTTACCACACTGCGCTAGCGATCAGGTGTTCAAGCCCGGGCGCAGGCATCTGTAAGAGTGTCATCGACCGGGATTTTGACTGAATAACCTGAACGGCCCCTGAAATAAATCCTCAGTGGATGGTGTCTCGGAGTGTTCGAAGGTTTCGTCTAGATTATTTTAAAATTCCTTTCTTTTCTATTCCGTCACATTTTGTCTGTTTTCTCTACGAAATATTTGCACCTGCGATCTGTTCTTTAGCTGTTTTTCAAGTCTTCACTAATAGTTCTGCCATACGATCCTAATGCTATCTTCTCCTCCTACAAAGGCAGTAAAAGGTATTTCTTTAGAGGCGTCAGTACAATTTATTCGCTTGGTCGAAACCACAGTTGTTCCCAGAGGATTATATTTCCGTGTTCAGTGGTCAACTGAAGACCGCCACTATAAATTTTCCGGCATGGCTGAACGAGAGACGGGAATTAATTAACTTGCGTGGGAATCAGGAATTTATTTTTTTATTGACTGTTCTATGTTGGCGGCTCGAATGTTTCAGTTGTTTTAGAGTGTGCATTCAAGGAAGTTACAGTGATAAATAAGTTTTTTTAACGTTTTATGGAAATTAGTACAGTGCTTCAGCCTCCATTAATACATTTTATTGCAGGGTTTATTAAAACAGTTTTAATATTCAAATAGATATAATGTCCGATAAAAGAAAAAAACTATCAGGTGCTGAATATCGGAAACGGAAACTGGAAAAAAACGCGATATTCAAAAACATAGCGGGGCTTTACATAAATATCTGAAAACTGAAACAGCTGATGTAGGACAGACGAAAATAAGCAAATGTACCGAAACAAACAATTACTTCTAACTCGGACCCCAGTAACGTAGATATTACTAACAATGTCGAAAATGAGACTGATTTGACTGTTTCCAATTCCAGAGATTTGAGTGATGAACTTAAGAGGTACACTGATCCGGCAAGATGGAGTCCTTCTTTAAGCGATACCGAAAGACTGGAAATCGTTAAAAAAAGGCCTGCCAGAGAGACCCAAAAATGAGTTCGTTTTTCCGCGCAGCTCTAATGGTCGGAAATTTTCACTAAATTTTTACACTAGGGAGCTAAGCAATGGAGAACATATTAATCGATCATGGTTAGTGTATTCAAAAGAAAAAGATTCTGTATTTTGTTTCTGCAGTAAGTTGTTTTCCTGTAATAAAATGTCACTCACTACTGATGGCTATAATGATTGGGGTCATTTGTATGTGTATCTTAATGAACACGAAAAATCTAAAAACCACTTGGAGTCCCATACAAAGTGAATTGAATTATCGTCCAGGCTTAAATCAGTACAGACAAATGATTCAATGCAACAAAAGTTATTAAATTCGGAAGTTCGACACTGGATGAGCATAATAGAACGCCTAATTGCTATTGTCCAGTTCTTGAGCCAACAATGCTTGCCATTTCGTGAAACATCTGATAAATTATATGACCTTAACAATGGAAATTTTTTAAAGCTTCTTGAACTGATTGCCAGATTTGATAGTGTTATGTGTGAACATTTAATGAGAG
The DNA here is from genome assembly GCA_024509875.1 of Oreohelix idahoensis. Classification (NCBI taxonomy): domain Eukaryota; kingdom Metazoa; phylum Mollusca; class Gastropoda; order Stylommatophora; family Oreohelicidae; genus Oreohelix; species Oreohelix idahoensis. The sequence continues at coordinate 12,968 of JAMPIV010002009.1, forward strand.
TAGCTCGTGGATCGACCCAACATTACCTTGGGAAAAACATTCAAAATTAATTAATTGCTCTTCTCTCTGGAACCATAAAAAGGAAATAATTTCTATGGTGGAGAAAGCTAAATATTATAGCATAGTTGCAGAGTGTACTCCCGATGTAAGTCACATTGAACAATTAACACTAATTGTAAGATTTGTTAATACGAATTCAGATGATATCAACATTCATGAGCATTGTCTTGGTTTCATTGTTGTAGAAGCCACTACAGGCTCAGCGTTAACCGAATGCATTCTAAGAAAATTGTCAGACATGGATATTCCAATCGCAAACATGCGTGGCCAGGGGTATGACAATGGATCAAATATGAAAGGAAAGCATTCAGGAGTTCAACAATGTATTAGGGACTTGAACATGAGAGCTTTTTATATCCCTTGCTGTTCTCATTCTCTCAACTTGGTGGTCAATGATGCCGCGATGTCATCTAGAGAAGGGGTTTTATTTTTTTAAACGGTTCAGAAATTGTATGTGTTTTTCTCAGCGTCAACACTGCGTTGGGGAATCCGTAAGAAACATACTACAACTCTAACGCCCAAGCCACTAAGTACAACTCGCTGGAAATTTAGAATCGAGGCCATTCGTCCTTTAAGATATTATATTGAGTAATTTTATGATGCATTGAAAGAAAATGCTGATGACGAGTCAGTAGACAAAATGGCAAGACATGAAGCTGAAACCCCTGCCCTAAAACTCAGAGATTTAAAATGTTTATGTTGTCTGGTTATATGGCACTATGTTTTAAACGAAATTAATGTTGCTTGTAAACTGTTGCAAAGCATAAACATAGAATTGATTAGTGCCATAACAACTTTGAAAAATGTTCTCCAAAGCCTTAAGAATCTCAGAAATGATGAATCATTTCAACATTTTCTTGTTGATACTACAACACTAGCTGAGAAAGTTGAAGCTGATCCTGATTTGATACCAACGTTTGAATGTACTAGAGTGCGTCGGCAGAAAAAGGAACACAACTATGAAGCAAGAGATGAACCTATTTTAGATCCCAAAACTAAATTCAAAATTGAATTTTTCTTTTTTATTATTGATGTTGCAACCAATTCTATTGAAGAAAGGTTCGAGCAATTGGAACATCACAGTTCACATTTTTCCTTTTCATATAACATCCCTAAATTGAAATCGGAGACGACAAATGAGCTCTTAAACAAATGTAGAAACCTAGAAAGCGTTTTAACACATCAAGAAAATAGAGACATTGATGCCATTGAGCTATGTGATGAACTGAAAGTAGTATCCAAATTAGTACCAGAAAGTACACCACCAATTGAAGTTCTTCGTTACATTATTGAAAATAACGCTGCTCCTAATGTCGCTATAGCCTTAAAAATATTACTAACTTTGCCGGTAACGGTAGCAAGTGGTGAGCGTAGTTTTTCAAAACTGAAGCTTATTAAAACTTATTTACGCTCAACAATGGCCGAAACTAGATTGGAAGGACTTGCCATGATTTCAATCGAACATGAAATCGGTCAAAAATTAGACTACGCAGACCTTATTTCTACTTTCGCAAATATGAAATCAAGAAAAGTGTCTTTTTAAGCAGTATATACTTCAAACAATATAAATTCAAATAATGTGAAAATAGTGCTAAAAACTATAACATGTACATACTATAGTTAAGTGTTTGTGACTCAGCAGTTCATCGTTCCACATGAGAAGAGCATCCCCTATATGTAAGTAATGTAACTATATTTATTTCATATAATTGTCTCTAATAAAGTCAATGGTTTATTTTATGACTATACAGAATTTTCATCAATTTATCAATACATTATTATTAATGGTACTATTTAAAATTAGGCTAATGGTCATGAAATTAACGTTGAAGCTTGTTTAATAACATAATGGTTTCAAAAATTTCAAACGTTAATTTGAGGTTGGGCTGGGGCGGCAAGGTATGGTATTGCACGGGGCGGCAAAATTCCTAGGGCCGGCCCTGCTCACACACACACAAAATCTGTTTTTGCAACTGATTATTTCCCCTTATCATTAAAAAAATAATCTTGCTCTAAGAGTTACTTCTACTTTATTTTATGTAATCTGGAGTATGCAGATGACATTGCACTACTAGCACATTCCCATCAACACATCCAGGAAAAAACGGATCGACTTAATAAGTATAGCCAGCAGGTGGGCTTGAACATCAATTTAAAGAAGTCAGAGGTCATGACGAACGAACGAACGAACGAACGAACTTTATTTTCAAAGGGTTGAGAATTGGGCACGCAGGCCCGTCTGACATTCTGCCCTTCCTTTCTCTCACCTTTCATACTGAATTCATTTATTCCCATATGCATTTTACATATCAATGTCAATGAATTCAACGTTGCAAAGTAAAATAAAATCGCCCATATCAGTAAGGAATCAGCAACTGGAACAGACAGACACCTTCACAAACCTAGGATGCATAGTAACACCAGACGGCGGAGCAAGCAAAGACATCAACAACAGAATGAACAAAGCAAGAACAGCCTTTTTTTATTCTAAACAACATCTGGAAGTCCTCTCAGTACAGCACAAGCACAAAATTAAGATTATATCAGAGCAGTGTGCTTTCTGTGCTTCTCTGTGATGCGGAATGCTGGAGAGTTACAGAGAAAGAAATGTCGAAATTGTCCTCTTTTCACACAACATGCCTTAGAAAAGTTCTCTGAATCTTTTGGCCGACTACAATCACCAACCAAGATCTGCTTACTCGGAGCAAGCAAGAGGACATGCACACCATCATAGCTGGCAGACGCTGGAGCTGGGTTGGCCATGTCCTCAGAAGAGACCTAGATGCCATTATGGACCCCTGAAGGAAAACGAAAGAGAGGCCGACCAAAAACAACTTGGCGGAGGACTGTGGAGGCTGAGATGCAAAGAATGAACCAGAGTTGGGGCACTGTACGAAGGATGGCCACCGACCGAGCAAAGTGGAATCAATTTGTTGTTGCCCTACAAGACGCCACCAGGCGTGATGGCCACTGACTGCTTTGACGGTCGGCGGCTGTGGTAAAGTGGGATGATATAAATATTTATAGGGACTTAGTGTACTGACTGAGATCAGCTGTGAAGGTATCTGTATCTAATATGTGTAGTGTTTTACAGATAACCTTACTTACTGCCACATATTTATATCTCAGTCAGAATTATTCTGGAATATTGTGTTGGCAACGTTATATGTCTAGGGTTATGCAAATGATGAAGTGTAAGTCACCACAACAACAAACAGATAAACAATTTAATTATTCCACCACACTTGACAACACTGTGACACTCACAAACAGTCAACACTCTAGAAAACTATCTTAAAAGATTCAATGATAAATTTCAGATATATACAGATGTATTGATTTTTTCTACAATAGTGATCCTGATTCAACTACACAGTGAACCAGGCAATATTATAACATGTAATTACAAATATTATGTACACAGATATAAATGTGGTCTTTGCATTGACATACAATATTAGTAATCTATGTGTGTGAGTTGTGATGTGGTAATATGAGGTAATACTGGTTTTGTTCTTCAAGATATGTTCTTATTGGTCATCATGACTGCATGTGCTTGTGTATGTTGGAACTAGTATTGGAGATGGTCTCAGTTCCGAACATTAAAACAATTAATTGCCCCTCTTTAATTAATACAATTCATTTTAAAAGGAGGGGTACAAATTGTTGAGCTCTGTTGGCCACGAAGGGCTTAACTTTCGTGATGGCGGCAGGCAAAGACTCCTCTGCTAGACTTCTTCACTGGTTCTGAAGACACCTCACTGGTTCTGAAGACACCTCACTGGTTCTGAAGACACCTCACTGGTTACTACAGGGACCAAAGAGTATGTTGTAGCCTCTGGATTCAGCAAATGCTCAGACCAGGTGCGGCTTCAATAACTAGGACCACAGTCCCTGAAACAAGAAGGATGTACCTCCTACTTCAGAACTAATTTATACTATCTGGCTAGACTGAGCACAATACATCACAAACACAGAGTTCAGAGCTTTAGTTTAACTGCTATCTTCTTCTGAAGCAGCTTACTCCAGTATTAACCTCCCTAATGGTTACTACGCCTCTGCACTTTCAGCTATAAGTCCTTCCATGTCATAAGGTAGGTGTCAGTGTACTATGAGGTAATTCCATGTAGTTTGACTTTTCTCCGACACCTTCTGTTCAGGTTGGAGCAATATATATATAGATATAGGCCTTGTCTCATGTTCGCTACTGAACTGCACACATATACAGACATAAATTATCAATGTACATTCAATTTTCATTAAAAAGAGATCAAATATTTCAACCTACCACAATTCAGGGAAATAAACACAGATACGTTGACTAGCAATGAATGTAGGCAGAAATACTGGCACAAATTCCCATCTGCTTATGTTCCAGGCTTTTATTTAGCAAAAATATGAGCTGGCTTCAACGCACTGTTGCTTTATCAAGCTTATTTGAACTAGTGGTCTCGAACTAACGCTATCAATTAACTATATTAACAGACCTAACCAATCAGGCCATTTCTACCCCATCGTTTGAAAAAAAGTACTCTTACTTCCGTCTCCCTTGACAACAAAAGATAGCATTTATAGTCCGACTAATCGTGTTTAGCCTAACATTTCATTCCATCCAATCAATTCAAATGTAACTTGTGGCCTATTTCCGTACAATGGTGGTTTAAAATTCTGCCACTGAGCGACTCCGAGTTTTTAGGTTGTCTGACACCCTCATTATTTTCTTTTGCCTATAATTTATTAATTCCTGGACTATTTGCGTAACACTTAACATATTCTGTGTCAGCAAGCCCTAAGGAATCCAAATATCTCAATTTAAGGGAGCTAGGTGGCTGCGTTCAAAATGTGCATTTTCTACCACCTCCTGTTCATTTCAATCCCCATGTGGTGTCTGGGTACTGTCATGTTTTCAAACGTAAACCCATCTAATGTCATCTTTCCTAATAAGCGTTTTCCAGGTTTTTAAAACCTAACTCTGGGAAGGGTAGTGTTTTTATCACTGTCCGTCTGAAAAAAAGTTAGTGCATGTGGCCTTACACGCGTGATAGTAGTAATTGTATATCGCGTTACGCTTGTTGGGGGTGGCATTAATAGCGAGACGCGTGTTTAGTGTTGCATGCGTTCCTGATTTTCAGCCCTCCCTTCTTTCCATCCTACATCCATCTGTCCATTCGTAGTGTAATTAATTTAGGTCATACGCAGTGTGCCTCTCAATGTTTTTTCTTAGAAATGCAATACCCGTTTTAATGTGTTGTGGAAACGCTTGTATTATGCAGTGGCTTGTATTTAACGTGGAAACGTTACAATTTGCAGACAAAGCATAAACAAAGGGGATTTCGAGTACTGTCATTGTGACAGCACTGTTATTTACCATTCTTCTTCCTTTTATTAAATTTATTTGTTAGGCTTTACATTTACGTTTTAATTTATATATGTGGATGTAGAATTTCACGACAAATCCTCCCCTCTTAAAACAGACGTTATACGTCAGTCTATAATTCTACATACACATAGAGAAATTTATGTCCATGCCTGGTGATTTCTTTGATTTTCATCGCACGGATGGCGGCTAAAAAAATCTGCATCAACGTTTCTCTAATTTTATTTTGCTCATGGATTAATGCAGGTGGGTCAAGTCAAAGTAAGCACTACTGACGAAGGTTGCCTCAGACCTCTGCAATCCAAGAATCCATTTCAGATATGTTACTGTACAGCTGCAAGTGTTACGGCTTGTCTTACTACTGCTTAGCAATCAATATTCACCATTTTCTCTTCGTTGAGTCTGCTCAACGACATGTCCCGAGAATATTAGATGTTCCTCAATTTGTACGTTATGAGGAGTTGATCTATATGGTGCTATCTGAGTTGTGGAGGGGATCCAATAATTTCCGGATCAGCCTTAATAAACACTCGGACTATCCTCAATTCAAAAGGTAACAATAGAGACACTCTGCTCCTCCGAAATGTTCACAGCCAACAATCTGTCTGATCTCAGGCGGGATTGAATGTGGAAACACCCTTCTAATAATATATTTATAATGTTCTATAATGTGCCGCTCAAATGGAGGCTATATTCACCAACTATAGTTTCGCCTACCGACAATCTGGAGAATTAAGATAATATGTGGGGAAATGAGTTTCTGCATCAGAAATCAATTCGCCCTTAGCATTGCTATAAGATGTGTGGGTTTTCTCCATCCAGGGTCCGATCAATAATTTCCCTTGGACGGTGTGGGGTCGGGTGACTACCAATGTCACCAGTGCCCTTTTAATGCTAAGTTAATAGCCATAGTGTGAAGCGCTGTGAGCATTTTCCGAATTGCTCACTCGTCCACTGCCCACTGTTCTTATGTTAACAATTTGTTTCGATTTTAACTTAGGCGGATCATCTTCAATGTCAATGTCAGCCAGCTCCCTAAATGCGGCTTCAAACTGTCCCTGGGTTGACTGGTCTGAATTTCCATTTTCTCTGGATGCCTTTCTCAGAGTTGCGAATCTAAATATTTTTGGTGAACACTGTTGGGGGGAAGTTGGATACCTATCCTCTATGTCAACCTTATTATTTTTATTTTCCTTGTTATTGTTAGGCCGATATGTTTCAGAATGCTTGGCTGGCATCTGATTATGATTTTCCCAACTTGGGGACTGTACCTTGCTACATTTTTCACAGGCCCCCACAAATTGTGCAATATCAGCAGCTACTTGGGGCCAGTAGAATTTTTCTGATGTCCTTTGACGGGTAGTCCCATTTCTCTGGTGTCCACCGTCTGGTACAACATGTGATTTTGCCATCACTTCTTCTCTGTAGGGAGTTGGGAGTACCAACTGTCCATATCCTTTGGGTCCTGCTCCCGCCTTCCTGTGGAGCAGTCCATCCCTCAAGTAAAATTGTCCTTTCTTAGGGTGTGCATGGCTGTTTAGTAATTTGTCAAAGCAAGGTTTTAATGATTTGTCCTTTGCCTGGGCCTTTCTCATCTGTTTATCAGAAAAGGTTAATGGGGGTTCCTCCTCCTTTCTACTAGGGGTCGACCTGACCTGAAGCGTGGCCATTACCACAGGTTTTACAGGGCTTCCTAGAAAAACATATTTACTTCCTAACACCAGCGGGTAATTAGGATCGTCACACACGGCTGCTCTAATCACTCCTTCCACGTACCTTGTCTCTACATTGATCTCGGCTACGGGAAGTGTCATGGTGGATATTCCCTTTACGGCCCCTTGTATCTCCACTTTCTCTGTGGTATACTGTTCAGGGTGCACTAGGGTTGCACTCACAACTGAGTCATATTCTAAACCTGAATCGTAAAGGCACCTAACCTTGGCCCCATTACATGTCACTTCTTCACAGATGGGGGGATGTTGAAGATTTATATGATTCTCTGTCAGTTTCTTTTTCCCCTTGTCCACTGTTATCATGCATGCCGCGTGATATGGAGGAACCTTCCTACCACATTCACTAGTATTATGATTAAGCATCCTGCATATTTGACAATATTTTCCTTCCTGTCTGAAGGGTTTCCTGTTATCATATTTCCTTTCATTGAATTGTGGGGTTTTATTTTTATAGTCATAACGAACATTTCGTGGCCTATCAAACTGGTGCTTACCTTTGTTTTGATCTCTATGATCAAATTCATTAAAGTTTTGTGGTGCCCTAAAATTTTCCACCTGTTTCTTTTTATTACCTGATACTTCTGCTTGAGCCGCCTGATACCTTTCTGCAACATTTAGCAACTCACCCAGCCTCTCTGCACCTTGTTCCATGAGAAACTTTCTCAGGTCTGGAGCCATGGACTCTCTTAGTTGTTCTATAAGGATCATTTCCTTAAGATCTTGGGTTTTCCCCAGAGAAGTCCATTTCTCCAAGTATGTCTCTATCCGTGCAGAGAACTGGTGATAGGTTTCACCTGACAGTAGTTTAGCATTCCTAAATTTTTTTCTGTAAAATTCTGCGTTCTTTTCATATCTTAACAAAAGAGCCTGCTTTAGCATGTCATAATTTTCCTGATCATCTCTGTGCATTTTGGCAAAAACTTCATAAGCTGCCCCACGAAGTCCTTGAGATAACTTTAAGCTCCACCTTTCTCTCTCTAACCCATATGTGGTAGCTAATAGTTCATACCTATTTAGATAGCTCTCTATATCATCGTCTTTCTCAACAAAATGATCTAAATGAAAGTTCATAGCTGAGGTTGAGGCTCCCTGAGTAGTAGTAGCAGCAGAGGCAAAGGGACTGGCACCATTTTCAGGAGCATGGCCTTGAAACTCAAACTCCCTTAGTCGTAACTCATGTTCCCTTTGTAATCTCTTCTCCTCTTTTTCTGCTTCCCTCTCTGCAGCTAATCTTCTTTCCTCGGCTTCCCTTTCTGCAGCTAATCTCTTCTCTTCCCTTTCTGCCTTTTGTTCTTCTAATTGGAGCCTCTTAATCTCCCTATCAGCCTCCAATGCTTTAGCCTCTTTGTCAGCCTCAATCTGCAACCTCTTAATTTCCTTTTCAGCCTCTAACCTTCTTTCGGCCTCTTTTTCTAATCTTCTTTCTTCCCGTTCAATAAATTTGTCACATTCAGTAGTGACATAGGTAATCATAACTTGCCCATCTAATCCCAACTCTTTTGCAGTCTGTACAGCCGCAGATCGAAATTTGGCCAGGTCCGCCATTTTATATCAGGTAATTAAATAAAATATCTAACTAAACAATATAATCTGTAATTATATATCCAATAGACAAAACAGGCACCAAGAGCTCAACCTTATTTAATTCCACCCAAGGATACCTTTTAACTTTTTATATTCCCTGAAGTGAATTACCCCCAATATTTATACTAGTAAGGATTCAATATCCCGGACCGGACCCCAATATATGTGGTAAAGTGGGATGATATAAATATTTATAGGGACTTAGTGTACTGACTGAGATCAGCTGTGAAGGTATCTGTATCTAATATGTGTAGTGTTTTACAGATAACCTTACTTACTGCCACATATTTATATCTCAGTCAGAATTATTCTGGAATATTGTGTTGGCAACGTTATATGTCTAGGGTTATGCAAATGATGAAGTGTAAGTCACCACAACAACAAACAGATAAACAATTTAATTATTCCACCACACTTGACAACACTGTGACACTCACAAACAGTCAACACTCTAGAAGACTATCTTAAAAGATTCAATGATAAATTTCAGATATATACAGATGTATTGATTTTTTCTACAATAGTGATCCTGATTCAACTACACAGTGAACCAGGCAATATTATAACATGTAATTACAAATATTATGTACACAGATATAAATGTGGTCTTTGCATTGACATACAATATTAGTAATCTATGTGTGTGAGTTGTGATGTGGTAATATGAGGTAATACTGGTTTTGTTCTTCAAGATATGTTCTTATTGGTCATCATGACTGCATGTGCTTGTGTATGTTGGAACTAGTATTGGAGATGGTCTCAGTTCCGAACATTAAAACAATTAATTGCCCCTCTTTAATTAATACAATTCATTTTAAAAGGAGGGGTACAAATTGTTGAGCTCTGTTGACCACGAAGGGCTTAACTTTCGTGATGGCGGCAGGCAAGACTCCTCTGCTAGACTTCTTCACTGGTTCTGAAGACACCTCACTGGTTCTGAAGACACCTCACTGGTTCTGAAGACACCTCACTGGTTACTACAGGGACCAAAGAGTATGTTGTAGCCTCTGGATTCAGCAAATGCTCAGACCAGGTGCGGCTTCAATAACTAGGACCACAGTCCCTGAAACAAGAAGGATGTACCTCCTACTTCAGAACTAATTTATACTATCTGGCTAGACTGAGCACAATACATCACAAACACAGAGTTCAGAGCTTTAGTTTAACTGCTATCTTCTTCTGAAGCAGCTTACTCCAGTATTAACCTCCCTAATGGTTACTACGCCTCTGCACTTTCAGCTATAAGTCCTTCCATGTCATAAGGTAGGTGTCAGTGTACTATGAGGTAATTCCATGTAGTTTGACTTTTCTCCGACACCTTCTGTTCAGGTTGGAGCAATATATATATAGATATAGGCCTTGTCTCATGTTCGCTACTGAACTGCACACATATACAGACATAAATTATCAATGTACATTCAATTTTCATTAAAAAGAGATCAAATATTTCAACCTACCACAATTCAGGGAAATAAACACAGATACGTTGACTAGTAATGAATGTAGGCACAAATACTGGCACAAATTCCCATCTGCTTATGTTCCAGGCTTTTATTTAGCAAAAATATGAGCTGGCTTCAACGCACTGTTGCTTTATCAAGCTTATTTGAACTAGTGGTCTCGAACTAACGCTATCAATTAACTATATTAACAGACCTAACCAATCAGGCCATTTCTACCCCATCGTTTGAAAAAAAGTACTCTTACTTCCGTCTCCCTTGACAACAAAAGATAGCATTTATAGTCCGACTAATCGTGTTTAGCCTTACATATCATTCCATCCAATCAATTCAAATGTAACTTGTGGCCTATTTCCGTACAATGGTGGTTTAAAATTCTGCCACTGAGCGACTCCGAGTTTTTAGGTTGTCTGACACCCTCATTATTTTCTTTTGCCTATAATTTATTAATTCCTGGACTATTTGCGTAACACTTAACATATTCTGTGTCAGCAAGCCCTAAGGAATCCAAATATCTCAATTTAAGGGAGCTAGGTGGCTGCGTTCTAAATGTGCATTTTCTACCACCTCCTGTTCATTTCAATCCCCATGTGGTGTCTGGGTACTGTCATGTTTTCAAACGTAAACCCATCTAATGTCATCTTTCCTAATAAGCGTTTTCCAGGTTTTTAAAACCTAACTCTGGGAAGGGTAGTGTTTTTATCACTGTCCGTCTGAAAAAAAGTTAGTGCATGTGGCCTTACACGCGTGATAGTAGTAATTGTATATCGCGTTACGCTTGTTGGGGGTGGCATTAATAGCGAGACGCGTGTTTAGTGTTGCATGCGTTCCTGATTTTCAGCCCTCCCTTCTTTCCATCCTACATCCATCTGTCCATTCGTAGTGTAATTAATTTAGGTCATACGCAGTGTGCCTCTCAATGTTTTTTCTTAGAAATGCAATACCCGTTTTAATGTGTTGTGGAAACGCTTGTATTATGCAGTGGCTTGTATTTAACGTGGAAACGTTACAATTTGCAGACAAAGCATAAACAAAGGGGATTTCGAGTACTGTCATTGTGACAGCACTGTTCTTTACCATTCTTCTTCCTTTTATTAAATTTATTTGTTAGGCTTTACATTTACGTTTTAATTTATATATGTGGATGTAGAATTTCACGACAGCGGCTAAGGATCAAAGAAGAAGATGAAGGGTGATCGAGAAGTCTCTCCGCAGTGGGTTCAGTGCTTTAATAATATGAATGTAATATGTTATGATACAGTAAACAGTATTATTTTAATTGACTTTAATTAGATTTACTTTACAGCAAGTCCCTCCGCAGTGGTTGTACGGTCGTAGTTCTGCGCATCCGCTCACGCGCATCATAATGCATGCGCAGTATTTCTCACGGATGGAGGACATTAGCACTGTAATGTCTTGTGTGTCATTGTCTGCGTCAGTATGCTAACCGTCGAGGATGGCATTTTTCTCGTGGAGTATGTTTTTCATGCCGGTGGTAGGTGCACATAAGATGTAAAACACAAATTCGCCGAGAAGTTTCCAAATGTCACAGTTCCTCACCGCGACACTGTCCGAGATCTCAACGCCTAATTTCGATCGACTGGTTCGGTGGCAGATGCTCCTCGAAGTGGACGGCCAACCGTTTTATCTGAGGAGAAATTGTTGGATATTTCTGATAAATTGATGGCATGTCCATCAAAATCATTGCGAAAATTGGCGCAGGAGACAGATGTAAGCTACGGATCTACACAAAAAGCAATTCGGCGGAAACTGAATTTATTTCCTTACAAAGTGTGCGCTGTTCAGGAACTGAAACCTGCGGATCACGATAACAGGATATGTTATTGTCTGTGGTATCAGAAGTTCATACAGGATAATGGTATTGAGGTTCTGGACCATACATTTTATACAGATGAAGTGTGGTTTCACTTATCTGGCTACATAAACTCCCAAAACACTCGCTTGTGGTCCACAGCCAACTCACATTTTTTTCACGAGGCACCATTGCATGACCTGAAAATCGGAGTTTGGATAGCAATTTCGAGAAGAAGAATTGTGGGTCCCTTATTTGTTGAGGACACACTTAACTCTGAACGGTACTGTTCGCAAATTGTGTACCCATTCATTGCCCAGCTTAACGAAAACGACATACTTAATGGCTACTTCCAACAAGATGGCGCAACTGCACATACTGCATCTTCTTCTTCTTCTTTGATCCATAGCCACCAACCGTCAAAGCAGTCAGTGGCCAACACGCCTGGTGGCGTCTTGTAGGGCAGCAACAAATTGATTCCACTTTGCTCGGTCGGCGGCCATCCTTCGTACAGTACCCCAACTGTGGTTCATTCTTTGCATTTCAGCTTCCACGGTTCTCCGCCATGTTGTTTTTGGTCGGCCTCTCTTTCGCTTTCCCTCGGGGGTCCATAGCATAGCTGTTCTTGTGATGGTGTCAGGGTCCCTTCTGAGGATGTGGCCAAACCAACTCCAGCGTCTGCCAGCTATGATGGTGTGCATGTCCTCCTGGTTACTCCGAATAAGTAGTTCTTGGTTGCTGATGGTGTTTGGCCAAAAGATTCGGAGAATTTTCCTTAGACAGATTGTGTAGAAGGAGGACAGTTTCGACATTTCCTTCTCTGTTACTCTCCAACATTCTGCACCATAGAGAAGCACAGAAAGTACACAGCTCTCATACAGTCTTAATTTGGTGTTTGTGCTGTACTGGGAAGACTTCCAAATGTTGTTGAGAACAGCAAAGGCTGTTCTTGCTTTATTCATTCTGTTGTTAATGTCCTTGCCTGTTCCGCCGTCAGGTGTTACTATGCTTCCTAGGTAAGTAAATGTGTCTGTCTGTTCTAACTTCTGGTTCCTTACTGTTACTGGCTCAGGATTGCCCACATTTAGTGTCATGACCTCTGTCTTCTTCAAATTGATGTTCAGGCCAACCTGCTGGCCATACTTATTCAGTCTATCAGTTTTGTCTTGAATGTGCTGATGTGAATGCGCGAGTAGTGCAATGTCATCTGCATATTCCAGGTCTTCCAGTGTGGAAAACGTTGTCCATCTAATTCCTCTTGGACTGCCCTCCGTTGTCTGGCGCATCACCCAATCTATGACTGCCAGAAATAATGTTGTTGACAAGGGGCATCCCTGTCGTACTCCTGTTTTCACTTCGAAAAATATATTACTCAATCCAACGCTGCACGTAAAGTTAGAATAGAGGCTTTTTATGACGGAAACAATGCGGCTGGGAATTCCATAGGCCCTCAGTATTTTCCACAGGCTGTCCCTGTGTATGCTGTCGAAAGCCTTTTCAAAATCAACAAAGTTAATGTATTACTGTCTCTGCCATTCTGAGCACTGCTCTATAATGTTCCTGAGGGTAAATATATGATCTGCACATCTTCTGTTCTTTCTGAAGCCCGCTTGTTCTTTCCTCAGTTTATGGTCAACTGCTTTTGAAATTCTCTGGATGATTATCCTGCCTAGTATTTTGCTGGGAACTGAGAGGAGGGTAATTCCTCTCCAGTTGTTGCAGTCTGCAAGATCACCCTTCTTGGGCAATTTGACAATTATTCCTTTACTCCACTCTGTTGGTGTTGTCTCAGTTTCCCAGACTTGTGCGAATAGTGGTTCTAATAGTTCTGCTGCTAGTTCAGGGTCTGTCTTGAATAGCTCAGCATTTAGATTGTCTTGACCAGGCGCTTTTCCATTTTTTAGCCCTTTGATAGCTGTGATGATTTCTTCTTTTCGCGGAATGTCTGTATTTACATCTAAGTCGCTTTCAGCCTCAGGAACATTCAGCTGAGTCTCTGGTGGTTCCTTATTCAGTGTTTCTCTGAAGTGCTCTGCCCATCTTGTTTCCTGCCCCTGTGCTGTGGTGATGAGATTTCCTTGCTTGTCTCTTACTAACATTATGTTGTTTGCACCTCGTTTTCCACTGATAGCTTTAGTTATTTTATAGACTGTGCTTTGTTCATTTCTCAGTGCTGCCTCTTCTGCCTGTCTTGCAAGGTCATCCAGAAATGTCCTTTTGTTAGCACGGGTTTGACGTTTTACTTCCTTGTCCAGCTGACTGTACTGTTCACTATATATTGCCTTTAACCTGGGAGACTTAGCTTCTGTTTTCTTTCTCTTCATTTCCTTTCTCTTCGCTATGGTGTTTAGCGTTTCTGGTGTTATCCAGTCTTGGCTCTTTCTTTCCTGGAATCCCAAGCATGACTTGCTGCTTTCTTTGTATATTGTTGAGATGGTGTTGAATTTCTGGTCGACATCGTCGGTCTCTGTTCTTTCCTGGCTTTTGGTAATCAGATATCGTCTCTTTACGTCAGCCACGAACGCTTTTCTGATGAGGGGGTCCTTAAGTTTCGTGATGTTGTATCTTTTCTGTTTGACTGCAACTGGTCCAGCAGCTCTGAGTTTCACCTTCAGTCTTGCTACTACTAGGTGATGATCACTTCCCACATCTGCGCCTCTTCTTACTTTCACGTCTTGTAGTGCATGTCTCCATCTGCCATTGATCATTATATGACCTATCTGGTTTTTGTCTCGTCCGTTTGGTGATTCCCATGTTAACTTGTGCACTTCTTTGTGTTGAAAAAGTGTTCCTCCAATGACCAGGTTGTTAATACTGCAGAAGGTTATTAATTTGTCCCCATTCTCATTTACTGTTCCACTGCCGCATTTCCCCATTACTCTTTCGTTATAATTATTGTTTGCTCCAACTTTCGCATTTAGGTATCCCATTACTATAATAAGATCATACCTGGGTACAGTTTCCATTTCCTTTTGTACCTGTTGATAGAACTCGTCCTTGATCTCTTCATCGCTGTCGTTTGTTGGTGCATAGCATTGTATAATTGTGGTGTTGGTGAATCTCCCTCTCAGTCTTGCTCTTATTAGTCTGTTGTTAATGGGTTTCCATTCCAGTAAAGACCTTTCCATTCCTTTCTTCAGGATAATGGCTACACCTTCGTTGTGCTGACCATCCTCTCTACCAGAATAAAGTACTGTTTCCCCTGTAGCTGTTTTTATTCTCCCCGTCCCTGTCCATCTGCTCTCGCTTATTCCTAGGATATGTAGTTTGTAATTCCTCATCTCTGCTGTGATCTGTCTCAGCTTTCCTGCTTCATTCATGGTTCTGACATTCCAAAAACCAATTTTGGTTTCGTGTTTTGCGGTCTGGGCATTCGTTTTCGTGCCAGTGGCTTCCTTTCGGCTTTCACCACTGTCAGTCATACGAGCCTGAGACTCCGGATGTCCGTCCCGCATCAAAGTTTTTCCATTCGTTGCTGTTTCCGTAACATGTACAATTTTTTTACATAGACAGGGGTGTCGGCCCTGTGCTAAAACCCCCAATCTGGAGGACCAGGGTACCAGCTTTTGTCTGACCCCTACCCACGCAGACCAGTCCAGCTTGGTTGAACCTACCAGGAGTAAAACTCCCACTGGCATAGCTCTGGGGATTGTCAGGGCACACAAGCTGCCATACCGCTACAAGGTATAGGTACCATTGATGGCAGACATACTGCATACTGTACCCTAGAATTACTGAAGGACTTCTTTGCGGATCGCATAATTTCAATGGGGCTTTGGCTAGCACGGTCACCAGATCTCACTCCGCCCGATTACTTTTTCTGGGGCGCTGCTAAAAGATCTGTGTATAAAAGTCGTCCAAAAACAATACCAGAACTGAAGGCTGCCATAACTGTCTACACTCAGTCCATCACGTGATACACCCTCATTGACGTTTTTTAAAACGAAAAGAGTTGCTTTGTGTCTGGAGAATGACGGAAGACACTTCCAACACTTGCTGTAAAGTAAATCTAATTAAAGTCAATTAAACTAATACTGTTGTACTATGTCATAACGTGTTACATTCATATTTTTAAACCACTGAACCCACTGCGGGAAGGGGGGGGGGGGGGGGGGGGGGACTTCTCGATCACCCTGTACAAATACAGTACACAGAGGCAAGATAACAATGATGAAAATAAATGAAACTAACGATATGCAAGATTCACTAGGAGATACATCTCTGCTCGATGTAAGGTAAAAGGTCAAGGATCCCGTTGCATGCCCAATGAGGCATATTGGGAATATGGTATTAGACCCATATTTTCTCGACCATCAGTACACTAGGGGCGATGTGGTCAGCATCACGCCGGCTGCACGATGTAGAATCACAATTATATCTTGACAGCAATATAAACACCATCAGCAACCAAAATCTTTTAACCCGGAGCCAGCAAGGAGACGTGCGCACTATCATAGGTGGTAGACGCTGGAATTGGGTTGGTCACATCCACAGAAGAGACCCTGACACCTTAACCAGAGTTGCCATGCTATGGACTCCTGAAGGAATGCGAAAGCGGGGAAGACCAAACACTACTTGGTGGAAAATTGTAGAGGCAGAAATGCAAATAATTAACCACAGCTGGTGTTCCACGCGAAAGATGGCTTCCGACTGAGCAAAGCGGAGACAGTTTGTTGCTACCCTACAAGAAGCCATAAGGCCTGATGGTCACTGATTGATTTGTCAGTCAGCTGCCAAGAACCAAAGAAGATGTAGAAGGATGACCAGTAACACTCTTCTTATGTTTTAAAAATTAAAGAGACAATATTTTCATCTCTGTAATAGTAATGGGGAAGAGATAAATATAGAAAATATATCACAACAGTATAGCTCAATAAAAACGCATAATTTTTTTAGAAATGTACGTGAAGGAACGCTGTTTAAAAATATGTAGGCACGGTTTACGAGATGCCAAACAGAACACAAGACTTTTATTTAATTGGATATCAGCGTTGTTTGGATGTTTAAAATCTTTGAGCCATTGGTTCACTAGAGATTGACAGAGTGGTTAGAGCGTGGTCTCTCGCGACAAACGTGCCGGGTTCGAACCACGGTACCGACACGCTCCAGTGTTCTTCTTCTTCTTCTTCAAGTACCGTGCCTAGTGGCGTAGGAGATTATGTCTCTCCACAACTTTCTGTCTCCAGTACAATTTATCAATTCTGTTGTTGACTTCTTTCCATGCCACGATGTCAAACTGTCCAGTATTTGCTCTCTTTGTCTTCCCCTATCTCTTTTTTCCTTCAATCTTACCTGTTGTTACGATATATTCCAGCTTTCCTCTTCTCATAACATGCCCCAAAAAAGTGGATTGCTTCTGTCTAACTTGTGAAATAAGTTTCCTTTGCGCATTGACCTCTTTCATGACATCCACATTATTATTTTTGACTGTCCATGGTATTTTTAACATTCTACCGTAAAACCACATCTCTGTGGCGTCTAG
The DNA here is from genome assembly GCA_024509875.1 of Oreohelix idahoensis. NCBI lineage: Eukaryota > Metazoa > Mollusca > Gastropoda > Stylommatophora > Oreohelicidae > Oreohelix > Oreohelix idahoensis. The sequence continues at coordinate 30,477 of JAMPIV010002009.1, forward strand.
TGCCTTCCCTACTTGTTTACTAACTGTCCATGACTCACTTCCATATGTCAGGATTGGTTCTATATAACATTGAAGAACTTTCTTTCTTACTTCCAATGACAAAGAATTGTTGCATAAAATACTCTTCATTTTATAGAATGCTGCTTTTGCCTGAGCTATTCTACTCTTCTCTTCAGAGATGCATCTTCCATCCGTTGTTAACTAATGTGCCCAGGTATTTGAATTTATTGACCAGTTTTAAAACATTGCATGGCAACACGTCAGAATTATGAGCAGTAGTTACCACTTCATTAATACGATTTATTTTATTATTTATTTATTGATATTTTTCGGAAACAAAATGAACATGAAATCTAAAGTGGACAATAAATGGACGTTACAATAGATAGTTGAAATTGTTGCCTGATATGTCAAGTCATGTCTTAACAGTTGGGTCGGAGTGGCGTAGAGGTATAGCGTCCGCCTCTAATTCTAAAGATACCTGGTTCGGTTCCTAGTACAGTGAATATATCTGATGGAATTTTTTTTTCAGAAGCAGTGGGTCCTAATGATTTCATACTTCCCCCGCCCCCTTATCTCTTGGGTAGTGAGATCGGATGCCTAGCTTTCTTGGATATGGGCTTAAAAAAAGGACGTCCTGTGTGCAAGTTGCGCACGTTAAAAATCCCTCGGCTGTTGGAAATCGTAAACAGTAGGCCACACGGCCGCTGCCATTGGCAAAATGTAAAAATTAGGAAAACTACCTACCACAACAATATTTATAGAATGTGTGATTCATTTTTAGACACATTGGGATCCTCGCATGTGCTACGGAGTTTGTGTACTGTGCTGAGATCCTCCTTGTGGGATCTAAGCGAGAAGATCGGAGCACATATGGAGTGGTCCGTGTGCAATGAAGAGTGACCTTAAAACCTAACCACGAAGTAATTACAATTTAAAAAAAGGAAGTGATTTTTTTTAAAAATCACCTTGCAGAATTGCTTCGTGTGTTTTCAGTTGGCTGTGGAAAAATATGTCGGGGGGGGGGGGGGGGGGGGTTGCAAAACGCATTTCGCACTCTTGGTCTTCAATCTGTTTTGATATTAAGCTTGGTTGTGAAGTTTGTCATTTGATTATTTTGAGCCCTAAAAATGAATTCGAGAAAATGTTGTACTGCAGCAGAAAAGCTCTTAGTGGTAAAATATGCAGAATCTAACGGCAATCGGGCAGCAAGTCAACATTTTTCCATTAACGAGTGCAACATTCGATTACGGCGAAAAAACAAAGAGGCGCTGCAAGTGTTGCCTAGTAAGAAAAAGGCGAATCATGGGTCACCACCAGATCTTCCAGACCTAGAAAAAACTTTATTGGAGTGGGTAGTAGATAGAAGGCAACAAGGCATTGGTGTTTCATGCATTGAAATACGACTTAAAGCTCTGGAACTTACAAAATCTCGTACAGAAACAACAACATTTAAAGCGTCATATGGATGGGCAGTTCGTTTTATGAAGCGACATGGTCTTTCAGTTCGTCGAAGAACTACTATCGCGCAGCATCTTCCATCTTCTTTCAGTTTTTTAACAAATGTTTCATAAAGTCAAATCTTGAAAAATTATGGTGCGTATTATACATGAATTTCCATTTTACCCGAAAATTTTGGGCTAAATCAAGCATGCGTATTATACACGAGTGCGTATTATACGCGAGATTTTACGGTAACTGTTGCACTGATAAAATGTCTGCTGAACATCTGCTTCAAAGTTGCCCAACATATGAGGAACAGAGAAAGCGCATTTGGCCGACACAAGTACCATTCGGAGATTCAAATAGCCTCAAACTAACTACTGCTTTCTTTGAAAACATTCAAGTAGACGTCTGAGAGTGTACGAAGAAGAAGAAGAAGAAGAAGAAGAAGAAGAAATTTAATGGCGGACCAGTGGATATTAATTGTATACAAATACCCACACCAACATCTCATAGTACGATAGAAAAAATTGACGTACGTTATAATAACTGTGACATGATTTTTGCTATCATTATTAAAAGTAATTATTCTCTTTGTTCTTCTTTTAACTCCCAAAGGAGCATAGGCCTTCAACAAACTTATGCCAAATCTTCCTGTCCTGTGCCATCAGCTGAAGGTCTGTCCATGTCATCTTCCTCCCCTTCATGTCTGCCTCCACCTCTCTGTTCAAAGTGCTGTTTGGTATCTCTTTGACTCCGGAACAACGCTCAGAGTGTTGGTCAGATTTGACACCCGTGCCAAAACAAATCTCTGAGCGTTGTTTTTAGTCTATCACGAATTAAAATTTACGGCACAGAGTGGAAAATAATAGCGGAGTCAAATACCCCACTTACCCTAGGGATTTCAGAGCAAAGAAGGGCTGGTAAAGATATCAATAGGTTTTTCTAAGTGTTTTTCTAAATGATCCTATACGCTTTTTTTATGTCTGATGTCTAAATTAAGAGTTCTCTACAACCGGTTTTCGCTGAACACTGAGGAAGTACGGGAAGCGTTGTCGTAGCTGGCGAGTTCTTTTTAGGGATTCATGCTAGCAGATTGATAATGCTAGTCATTGTCAGGACTTAGTATCTATCAACGCTGATCGGGTGAGCATGGTACTTCATGCTAACCTGATACATGCTGGTAATCATTTTCAAGGCTTAGAGTTTATCAAGACATCGCTTCAGTTAACAGAGTTCACTTATTTTTGAATGGCATATTGCGCTCTGATACACCCAAATGACTTACGGTTAGTCTGAAATGAACGTACCTCGCCACAAGAGGACAAAACCCGCAAACGAACAAGACAAAAAATAAAAAAAATTAGTTCGGGGGGGAGGGGGGGGGGCGGGGGGGGGGGGAGGTGGGGGCACTTCAGCGATACACTGAAAAAATAGGACTGCAAGAAAACTCAAGCATGTCGTACAAGGCCACTAATGTGAGGTTGTGGGTTGGGCTGGTATCCTTATCATGTACATCAAATTGTAGCAGACACCACTGTTGTAAGAGCCTGCGTCGGCTTGGTGCCTGGCTTCATGGAAGACCAGCCACAGTGTTGGTCTCTTGCTACGTTAGGAGCGCACAACAAAATGATGTTTATAATGGCTAATTTTAATACGTATATCCGGATATTGAGTGGCGGACTGGCAAAGCGGTTAGAGCGACTACATTTCGCGGCAAAGTTACTGGGTTCCGGGGTCAAAATATGGTAGCGTAACGCCCAGTCTACCCAGCTGTATATGGGTACCTGTTACGGTATATGATATTAACGCCGTCTGCTAAAGGTTATCAGACGTGCAATTGTAAAGGTTAAGGCATTTAATATATTGCGATAGATGTTTCAATTATTGAACGCTCCATACACGATCGATTATGACGTGTATAGCGTTGTTTGGGTCACAGTCGGTAACTAAGAAACGCTACCCTTTGTTACTTGACCGCCAAGCTGAATAGCTGCGTTTTTCTAACCTTCCAATTCAATGGCATGATATAGCCATATATATGCATTTTTTGATGGACCAGGGTCAGTCCTAGAACTCTATATGAGAGGAAAATTTATGGAGGTTAGTAATTAACTAGAATCCTCAGAAGGATGAGAATAATCGTCAAATTCATATGAAATATTCAGACTCGCAGTCTCACTGTCGGCAGGTAGCCATGTCTATCTGCTCGTGCATATAGCTGTGATGTTCTGACGACAATACTGCATTGTATCCTTAAACGGACATTGACACATAACCAGCAGTCTACGTTATTGATTAATTTATGCATGACTTATAAGGACTTATGTTCTGTTCCTATTTGAAATGATCATCCTGTGTGTGCAACTGTGAATTAAATGTATGGACTCAATGAAATGACTTATCAAATCAATCGTATTCCAAGGTTCAAGTATTGTTCGGAATCTTCCACCCCCGCATTCGCTTAATCTTCCATCGAAGGCACGATGCATTATCACTGAATAAAAAAAACTAACATATCAAAGAAAAAAACAATGACCAGAAATTTATAGTTGTTTTATTCATATCACATGGAACATTGTTCAGAGCAAACCACCTTGTAACAGTACCTGACTCGGCTCTTGAGTTATGGAAGGCAAAGTCAGCTAGGAAAGTAACCGGTTACCCCTCCCTTACAAAGCTGAGACCTACTATAGGTCAAGTCTCAAACACTTCACTCACAAATAGCAGCATCTACTTAGGGACTATCTTTAACTAATTTTTTTAAAATATCTAGATATTAACAAATCATATTGCATTAAAATAATTTGTACGTCATTTGAAAACTAAAAACAACCATTAAAACAAACAAATTTGGTCACAATTAAGTCTGTATTCCGGTGTTATTGGTTAGAGCTAATAAAGTGGTAGTTAATGGAATTATGATTTTTTCATGGTGCTTAGTTGGCCGTATTACAGAAAACGTCTGTTTTTTACGCAGTCGAATTTGATACTTAATACAATTATGTTTGGATATCGTAGTGCCTAATGCTTCTCTTTCTTTTATCTTTATCTGGCGGTTGTTTTAAAGGCTGTGTCTTGTTAATAGCGGCAAAGTTCAATACACAGTAGCGTCACGCTCTCATCTACCCACCTGTAAATAGGTACTTGACTCTGCTTTTAAATTAATGAAGGCAAAGACAGAGAGAACAGGAACCAGTGACCCTACCTCGAAAAGCTGAATCCAGCTATTGTGGTCTACTCAGCTGTAAATGGATACGTGACACTGCTTTGGAATTAGGGAAGGCAAAGGCAGAAAGGAAGGGAACCTGTCGAATATCCCATCATAAAGTTGGACCTAGTATAGCGAAGTCTGCAACTCTTTACTCACTGTGGCAGTATCTGCTATGAGACTGACTTTACCCTATTCGAGGCAGCGTGTTTATGCTTCTGTCATTAATTTAAAGAACAAAATAAAGAAGAACATAGGATATTTGTTCTGGCATCAAAGAACACGAAGAATTCATCTAAAATAGTGGGCGTGAGAGTCAGCGGCGTTACCATTGAAGCTATTCACGGAGGGATGATGGCGGGGAGAAGAAAAGTGTGGAATTTGTTTACTGGAAAAGGAAATGTGCGTTATAAGCAGGGGCCGAATTAGTCACTAAGCACATGCCAACAGAGGCACCAAGGGGAAAAGATATAAATGCTTACAATAAAACTGACTGAATTGGGTATAACGGGATTCGATCTTGCATGCTCGAGTACTTTGATTTGTAATGATGGGCAATCAACCAATCAATAAATCCATCAATCAGTCAATACCCTTTAGCTCACGAAGGAGCATAAGTCGTCAACAAACACTCGCCAAGTCCTCCTATCACGTGCCATCTGCTCAAGTTCTTTACACGTCATCATCATATTCACTTCTGTCTCTAGTGTTCCTTTCCGTGTGTTTTTTTTTTTTTTTGGTCTACCACTGCCTCTCTTTCCCTGGGGATTCCGTAACATGGACTGCATTGTAATGCTATCAGTAGGTTTCCACAATGTGAGTCCTATCCATCTCCAGCGACTTCTTCTCATCTCATGTTCCACTGGCACTTGGCACCTACCTGTCTGGGTCGTCTCATCAGTTCCACATTATGATCTATCTATCTATCTATCTATCTATCTATCTATCTATCTATCTATCTATCTATCTATCTATCTATCTATCTATCTATCTATCTATCTATCTATCTATCTATCTATCTATCTATCTATCTATCTATCTATCTATCTATCTATCTGTGTCTGTCTGTCCGTCCGTCCGTCAGCCTGTCTGCTTGCCTGCCTGTCTGCCCGCCTGCTTGCCTGCCTACCTGTATGTCTGTCTGTCTATCTGCCTACCTGTCTGTCTGTCTGTCTGTCCTGAAGACAACACTAATTCTCCTGTTTTAATTTCATTCCTATTTATTCCATCTCAACGTCATTAGATCTTGCACATTTAATGGTTGTACAACGTAGCCTTCACGGTGCAATGCGCATAGTTTCTGTATTTTCACGAAAATGCACTATGGAAAATTAGCAAGACACGCGCATTCTTTTAGTGTGTGTTCAACGTAACTTTCACTGTGCAAAGCGAGCCGTTTCCGTATTTTACAGAAAACTTATCATGGAAATATAGCAACACATGCGCTTTCTTTTAATAGGTTCCAATTTAACTGTCACCATGCAATAATCGCCTTTGTCGTATTTTGCCGAAAAGCAGCCGGGATTTTGTTTTTCATTGTTGGTTACAGATGGCGTCAGTGAAACTATTAGTATATAAGTATAAGAGATCAATCACTCAATAGGGACCAAAGACGAAGCAACAGTGATAGATGCAGTCAGCGACCCATAGCTTGACTGCTTGCGTCAGGGTCAGCGAACCAGAGCTGACCAAGACCCTACTCCACCTCCAAGTGGTGGTCCTGGAAACAGGCTGCATCACTGCAGTCTGGCTGAGTGAGTAGGGATCGAGGAGGGAAGGCTAACCCGGTCCCAACAAATGTCGTGCTGAAGTTCGGATGTGTCGGCCGAAAGGCGCAAATGTCGCAGCTCTGCTGTAAACGGACACAGCACAACCAACGTACTTTTCAGGACGAACGAGGAAGAAAAAGAAGAATCACTCAATAAACCACCTAAAACGATCCCCACGGAGCATTGGTCTTCAACAACCACAAAACCAAGTCCTCTTGTCACGTGCCATCAGCTCATGTTCTTTCTGGGTTTTCCTCATAATTTTCACCTCTGTCTCCAGTTCTCTTCACCACTTTTTTTTTTTTAAGAATGGATCTATCTGTACTTCTCTTGCCATGAGCAGTCCTGATCATGCACTGCCTTGTAATGCTATGAACCGGCCTCCTCAAAGTGTGTTCAATCCATTCGCCATCGTCTTCTTCTCATCTCTTGTTCCACTGGCACTTGTCTGGTTCTTGTTATTAGTTCCGCATTAGTGATCTTATCATCAGTTCCACAGTAGTGACTTTGTCATCATTTCCACATTAGTGTTCTTGTCATCAGTTCCGCATTAGTGATTTTGTCATAAGTTCCACTTTAGTGATCTTATCATCAGTTCCACATTAGTGTTCTTGTCATAAGTTCCACTTTAGTGTTCTTGTCATCAGTTCCGCATTAGTGATCTTGTCATAAGTTCCACTTTAGTGTTCTTGTCATAAGTTCCACATTAGTGATCTTCTGATAAGTTCCACTTTAGTGTTGTCATCAGTTCCGCATTAGTGACCTTGTAATCAGTTCCACATTATTGATCTTGTTATCAGTTCAACATTAGTGATCTTGATTTCAGTTCCACATTTGTGATCTTCTCAACAGTTCTACATTAGTGATCGTATCATCAATTCCACATTAGTGATCTTTTCATCAGTTCCACAATAGTGATCTTATCATTAGTTCCACATTGGTGATCTTGTCATCAGTTCCACATTAGTGATCTTGTCATCAGTTCCACGTTAGTATTCTTGTCATCAGTTCCACGTTAGTCATCTTGTCACCATTTCCACATTAGTGATCTTGTCATCAGTTCCACATTAGTGAACTTGTCATCAGTTCCACATTAGTGATCTTGTTATCAGTACCACATTAATGATCTTGTCATCAGTTCCAGATTAGTCATCTTGTCATGTGTAATAAAGTTCGTTCGTTCGTTCTCTCTTAGACGAACCTATGTTCCTATTTCTCAACACTTTGAAAACAAAGTTCGTTCGCTCTCTCGCTGGCTCTCTCTCTCTCTCGCTTTCTCTCTCTCTTTCTCTCTCTCTCTTAGACGGGCCTAAGTTCCTTTCTCTCAACACTTTGAAAATAAAGTTCGTTCGCTCTCTTTCAGTCCCTATTCATACAATCGTAGACTTTTCGAATACTTTATTAGTTTTGATTACATGCCCCCCTAATCAGATTATCTTTTCTTATAATATCAATTGTAGGTTCTAATGACGATGTTTGTACTTTTCTACATATTTTATGGCATGTTTATAAGTAGTTAATGTTAATATGAGTGTGCTATTTTATTTTACTTTGCAACGTTGAATTCCTTGACATTGATATGTAAAATGCATATGGGAATAAATGAATTCAGTATGAAAGGTGAGAGAAAGGAAGGGCAGAATGTCAGACGGGCCTGCGTGCCCAATTCTCAACCCTTTGAAAATAAAGTTCGTTCGTTCGTTCGTTCCACTTTAGTCATCTTATCATCAGTTCCACATTAGTGTTCTTGTCATCAGTTCCGCATTAGTGATCTTGTCATCAGTTCTACATTAATGATCTTATCATCAGTTCCACATTAGTGATCTTGTCATCAGCCCTACATTAGTGTTCTTGTCATCAGTTCCACATTAGTGATCTTGTTATCAGTACCACATTGGTGATCTTGGCACCAGTTCCACATTAGTGATCTTATCATCAGTTCCACATTGATGATCTTGCCATCATTTCCACATTAGCGATCTTGTCATCAGTTCCACATTAGTGATCTTGTCATCAGTTCCACATTGTTGATCTTTTCATCAGTTCCCATTCGGTGATCTTGTCACCAGTTCCACATTAGTGATCTTATCATCAGTTACACATTTCTGATCTTCTCAACAGTTCCACATCGGTTATCTTATCACCAGTTCCACATTAGTGATCTTGTCATCAGATCCACCTTGGTGATCTTATCATCAGTTCCACATTAGTGATCGTGTCATCAGTTCCACATTAGTGATCTTGTCACCAGTTCCACATTAGTGATCTTATCATCAGTTCCACATCGGTGATCTTGTCATCAGTTCCACATTAGTTATCTTATCATCAGTTCCACAATACTGATCTTGTCACCAGTTCCACATTCGTGATCTTGTTCCTTACATCCGTCTGTACTTCGGAAGCAAACATTTATGAATTTTGTTACTCAATTTTTTTTTTTTTTGCTGTTCTGTTTTCGCTAAAACCTTCTTGTCTTGTCTTCCTAAATTCTGCAGCTGTACTTTATTGGTGCTTTTAATGCTCTCTGGCTTTTCCTTCTTTTGTCTTTTCAAGGAAGCACTATTGGCGAAGAGTTTAGAGCGCCTTCCTCTCGGCGGCAGTTACCGGGTTCCAGTCTACCCAGCTGTAAATGGGTACCTGACTCTGCTCGTGAGTTAGGGAAGGAAACTGACAGTGGGGAAGAGGACTGGTCACAGCCACCTCTCAAAACTGGACTTAGTATAGTGAAGGCTGTAACACTTCTCTCCCCGACGGCAGTATCTGCTATGGGTTACTTTTACCAGTGGCCAAGTGGTTAGAGAGTCTACCTCTCGCGGCACAGTTACTGGCTTTCTGTCAACTGATGGAGACTGAGCAACAATGGATTTGTCCGCAGTGCAACGATATCGATTCTGAACAACAGTACCAATTAAGACCTGACTTTGTATTGCGCAAAATTAGATATCTTGAAAGGGATTTGTATAGGCAATATTTAGCATTTCGTTGGTTGGTTACAACAAAGATAGAGTGGGTTTAACCCACATAAATTAAATGGAAGGTGACACTCTGTAATCATTACCCAAAAGAACCAACTCCTCAAAGACACGATGAAGTAAAAGGGCCAAAATAACACCACTGACTAAAGTAAATTATTATTATCAGGTTTCCTTCTATTTTAATACAGCCAAAAAGATTAATAAGGATGTCATGAAAGAGGCCAATGAGCAAATGAAACTTATTTCACAAGTAAGAAAGAAGAAATTCACTTTTTTGGGCATGTATGAGAAAAGGAAAGCTGGAATATATCGTAACAACAGGTAAGATTGAAGGAAACAGAGATAGGGGAAGACAAAGAGAGCAAATACTGGACAGTTTGACATCGTGGCATGGAAAGACGTCAACAGCAGAATTGATAAATTGTACTGGAGACAGGAAGTTGTGGAGAGACAACGCTACTAGGCATGGTACTTGAAGGAGAAGAATTTATTCCCATTAGGCTTGTAATTTACATAATCATTTATCGAGTAACTCTTCTAGAGTTACTCCAAGAGTAGCTCCATGACTTTACAAGTTACTCCAAGAGTAGCTCCATGACCTTACAAGCTACTCTAAAGAGTAGCTCCATGACCTTACAAGTTACTCTAAAGAGCAGCTCCATGACCTTACAAGTTATTCTAAAGAGTATCTCCATGACCTTACAAGTTACTCCAAGAGTAGCTCCAAGACCTTACAAGTTACTCTAAGTGTAGCTCCATGACCTTACAAGTTACTCTAAGAGTAGCTCTATGACCTTACAAGTTACTCTAAAGAGTAACTCTTCCAGAGTTGTTGTTCGTTTAGCTTATCATTTCCTTCTGTTCACACGGTAAAACCATTTTAGAATTCCCATTTCTGGGATATAGGTTAATAGATTCCTTGAAATAGAGTTTGTTGTACCCGTGATTTGGACCAGTAGTGTTACGAAGAAACGAAAAATGATCATCATCATCATCAGTTGCCATCTCCACAACGAAGGTTGGCTGTAATGGATCTCCAACGTCTTCTGTCTCTTGTCTTGGTGGTCCACTCTGATAGACTCTTTCCTGTCCATCTCTTGATGTTATCTTCCCACTTATAGCGCTGTCTTCCCCTTGCACGTTTGCCTTCAACTCTCCCTTCTGTTATGGTCTTCTGCAAGGTGTTATGCCTTTTTATGTGGCCAAAGTACTTTAGCTGTCGAACTTTGACCTCCCTCATTAGTTCTCTTTTCATACCTAGATTTTCTAGGACCTCCTTATTTGTTTTCATCTCTTTCCATGAGATACGCCCCATTCTTCTATATATCCACATTTCAAGAGCCTCAATTTTTTCTTCCAAATACTTATTCATCGTCCATGTTTCTGCACCATACAGAAATGCAGAATATATGTAACAGTTTATGATTCTCAGTTTTAATTTGTGAGATAAGTGTTTGGATGTCAGTATATGTTTCATGTTGTTGAATGTAGCTTTGGCCATTCCTATTCTCTTCTTGATTTCTGTTTCACATCTGCCATCTTCTGTTATTATATGACCAAGATATACGTAGCTCTTGACTTGTTCCAGGATTTTCCCATTTACGCTTATCTTTAATGTGGGTTTATCGTCTGTTTTGCTAATTATCATAGTTTTTGTTTTCTCAATAATAATGTCCAGTCCATATTCATGACTTATACTGTTCACTTGCTTCACTAGTTCTTGTAACTCCTGTTCGCTTTCAGAAAAATGATAAGGAGAGAGAAATTCGAGGATGTTCTTGTATTGTAAAAGGAGTCGGAGGAGCTAAGAGGTATGGCGCCCGCCTCGAATTCTAGAGGAAACGGGTTCGATTCCCAGTAGAGGATATATAATTTATGGAATTTTTTTTTTCACAACCAGGGGTCATAATGATGTCATACTCCCCCCTGGTCTCATTAGTAGTGAGATCGGATGTCTAGCCTTCTCAGATAAGGGTGAAAAAATAGGAGGTCCGTTGTGCAAGTTGTGTTCGTTAAAAATCCCACGGCAGTTGAAAATCGTAAAGAGCAAGCCATAAGGTCGCTGCCCTGGCAACATTTAAATAATAGAAACCTACCCAGCAAATAATATTTATAGACTGTATGATTCTTTTATACACACATTGGGATTCTCGCGGTGCTACGGAGTTCGTGCACTGTGCTGAGATCCTCCTAAGCAATGAAGATAGTCCTTAAAATCAAACCAAAATAAAAAGACAAAAACAAGGTAAAGGTAGTCCATAGCAAATACAGCCGTAGTGGAGTGACGTGTTAGAGACTTCACTATACTAGGTCCAGCACCGTCGCTGTCTTTTCCTTCCCTAACTCAAGAGCAAACTCAGGTATTCATTGACATCTGGGTAGACTGGAGCTTGTTGATACCGTGAATCGAACCCAGCACCTTAGCCGCGGGAGACCAACGCTCTTGTATTGTACAACGCAATAATATCCAACATGTACAGTCAAGTCTTACTTCTACATTGTAATATACTCACTGGTACCTAATAGATATACATCAAAGGCATTTCAAAACTAGGGGTGATAACTAAAATTTTAGCTTACTTACTTACTTAGTCGTTCCCCTTCTATCGCAGCAATTTTAGCTTACTTACTTACTTAGTCGTTCCCCTTCTATCGCAGCAATTTTAGCTTACTTACTTACTTAGTCGTTCCCCTTCTATCGCAGCAATTTTAGCAGTAAGTTTAATTGTTCTTCTTCTTCCAGAAACAAAATAATGTAGAATCAAAAATGGCCAATCGACGGGTGTTGCATGACACAGCTAAAATGGCCGCCCGCTTTGAAATTATGTGTTGAACAGAGTGGATCTCAGCTTGAGTTGTAATAATAAAGTGAAATTGCATTGTATGGTAATAAAATGGTAGTTAATTGTCTTTTAAATGTGCGACACTTTTACAATCTACTATACACGTTCTTTCTTTGCTCGTTGGTCGCTGACTGACAAAGCAATCAATGACAATCACGCCAAGTGGCGTCTTGTAGGGCAGCAACAAACTGTTTCCACTTTGCTGGGTTGACAACCATCCTTCCTGTGGGGCCCCAGCTCCGTTCTTTCTTAGCATCTCCGCCTCTTCAGTTCTCCGGCCGGAATTGCTTTTGCTTTCCTTCTGAAGTCCGTAGCTTGTCAGTTCTGGTGATGGTGTCAGGGTCCTCTTCTGAGGATGTGACCAACCCTATTCCAGTGTCTACCCTCTATGATGGTTCTCATGTCTTTTTGGTAGCTCCGAGTTAGCAGCTCTTGGTTGGTGATGGTGTTCGGCTAGGGAAAAAAACCTCCCTTAAGCAGGTTGTGTGGACAGAGGAGAATTTGGAGATTCCCTTTTCAGTTACTCTCCAGCATTCTCCACCGTAAAGAAGTACATAAATTACATAGCTCTCATATATTTTAATACAGTGTTTGTACGGTACTGGGAGGATTTCCAGATGTTGTTTATGCTTGCAAAGGCTGTTCTGGCATTATTCATTCAACTACTGACGTCTTTGCTTTTTCGCCATCTGGTGTTACTATGCTTCCTAAGTATGCAATTGTGTTTGTATTTACTAGCTCTTTGTCCCTTATGTTTATGGGTACCGGATTGAGTGTAATGACTTCTGTCTTCTTGAGATTATTGTTTAGTCCCATCTGTTGGCTATGTTTATTAAATATGTCTGTTTTTTCTTGGATGTGTTGATGTGAGTGAGCAAATAATGCAATGTCATCTGCGTAATCTAGATCATCCAGTGTAGATAATGCAGTCCATCATATTCCTCTAGAGGAATCCGCTGTTATCTGGCGCACCACCCAGTCTATGACAGTTAAAAACAGAGTGGCTGATAAGAGGCATCCCTGTCGCACTCCTGTACATCGTTATTGAAAAGTCATGTCATATATTTTAATTTATATTTTTCCACTCCTATTGAACTAATCCCAAGACCCTGCTCCAACTCCACGTGGTGGTCCTGAAAACAGGCTGCATCACAGCAGTCTGGCTGAGAGAGTAGGGATCGAAGAGGGAAGGCTAACCCGGTCCCAAAAATGCCGTGCTGAAGTCGGATGTGTCGGCCGTAAGGCGCAAATATCGCAGCTTTGCTGTAAACGGACACAACGCAACCAACGTCCTTTTCAGGACGAACGAAGAAGAAGAAGAACTAATCCATATGAAACAAACGTCAAAATAAAGACGTCTGTTTTTGTTTTTGTTGAACTACACGCAGATGCGCGCTCAATGCATTGTTTTTGTTGGACTACATACAGTATGCGCTCAATGCATTATTTTTTTTTTAAAATGAAATAAAATATGCTTATAAAAAAAAGCAATCAGTTTCAAAGAAGGAAATAATTTTTTACTTTAAAATTTTATGTTTAATTTTTTCATGTTCCTTTAAAATTGTATTATTATTATTATTTTAAATAAATCTTGGCGAAAGGCAAAACCGCTAGCACTGCCAAAGAGACAGTTCTATGTACACGTACCATCTAGAATCCTTTCAGGGATTTTATTAAATTAATTGCCATTTGGCAACCAAGACAAGTGTGGGGAAACTAAGATCTAGGGATCCAGACTTCCAGAACAACCCAGAGTCCGCTAGGAGGACGACATTAGACAGTCTCTGAAGACTAGATTGTAACCAGGCCAGGAGGAAGGCAGCAAATAAGATAAGACGCTCTCTCTCTGTCCCAGGGTAAAAGAGGAACAACTAAGTAAGTAAGTAAGTAAATGCCGTTTCACATGAACATTACAACTCTGAGATCTGGTCGCTTCAACCAATGATTTCAAAGCAGGCGAAAATGTTGCTGTATCTTTGGTTAAGGACAGGCAAAGACAGCGAGGAAAGTAACTGGTTACCCCACCTCTTAAAGCTTTTACATTGTATAGTAAAGTCTTTGACAGTTCGCGCCCTACGGCAGTATTTACTATGGGACTCAAAGCTGCTCATCTCTGGCACAATCTTTCAATTACTCTGAGTGGGATACTCATTCAATAGCAGACTGTTCGACTATTTCACGAGTTCTGATTATATACCACCCTAACGTGATTATGTTTCAGATCATAGTCTAATGTGCTGTATGGAGGGTTTGGATTTTGTTTGTTTGTTTGTTTTTTCTTCTGCTTTTGTTTTTTTTTGTGTCATTTCATTACTTTCTCTCTTTTTTTGTTTATACATACATAAATTTGATTGTGATTGGATACTATAAATGTATGCTGTTATATTACCTTAATAATGCTGCATGCTTTTAAATTAATGCTTAAAGTAACAGGTAGGAATGAAAGAATACAGTATGCTAGATGAGAGCGAGAGAGAGAGAGTGTGTGTGTGTGTGCGTGCGTGCGTGCGTGTGTGTGTGTGTGTGTGTGTGTGTGTGAAAGGGCCGAATGTTAGACGGGTCTGCGTGCCAAATTCTTAACCCTTTTAACATAAACTTCGTTCGTTGACGGACCAACAGGGATCAGGGGACTACAGGTTAAGAACCCCTGAATTCCGTGAATGACACAAGACAGGACAGCGTGACGTAAAGTGATTGAAAGCTGGTACGCGCCAGAGGGGTGAGACGCGAACACTGGCCCTCCGTGTAGAAAGTCGCGCTTTTTAACTACTCCCCAGTTGAGGAATCTGTCTTTGCTGGTGAATTTCATAGAATCTTTGACGCTATCAATGTATTTTGGAAGAATATATTTTATGATGAGTGTTCAAACCTGAATTTCATCTTTCAATATAGTTTTGTTATTTTAACAAAATAAGACAAAACATAGTATTCTGAATGTATCCATAAACTTATGTATTCCTTACAACACAACACCCCATTGAGCATCACGCGCTTTTTTGTTCCGCTTCATCGCCTTAGCCATCCCTCTGTTACCTCCTTACTCCATTTCTGCTAGACAAGCTTTCAAATGCTCAATAAAAAAAATAAAAATAAAACACCAATAAGAATTAATTATTCATCTGCCCTTAGAGACTCGTAACTCATTTTTTTTTCATCCCCTCTCCTTAAACTGGCATGTTTCAATAAATCTCTCTTCGCCTGCCTCATCTTTCCTTTCATCTGACTTTCGCAATGCAGCACGCCTTCCGCATTACTTTTGACTTTCTTTTCATTGTTTCCCTGCGAGCG
This sequence comes from Oreohelix idahoensis, assembly GCA_024509875.1. Taxonomy (NCBI): domain Eukaryota; kingdom Metazoa; phylum Mollusca; class Gastropoda; order Stylommatophora; family Oreohelicidae; genus Oreohelix; species Oreohelix idahoensis. Next base: position 46,006 of record JAMPIV010002009.1, read on the forward strand.
AGGCAACGTCTCAGGACATAACAACAGTCTGTATTCTTTTGATGTTTCCAGTATTATCGTGCATACATTCATTTTAACTTCCACTCCCTGAAGAGGTCAGACCCATCATTGTAGTTGGTCTCTCGCAGGAAGCCTGCATCAAAGCATGTATGAGCTCTTGCAATGTTGGTTCCTGTCGTAATCTGTTTTACAGGATGAAGTTACCAGCACAACCTTCCTGTTAGTTTTATCTTACGACACGCTTGATGCAGCAGTAAACCTATTCTTTGAAAGGTTCGTCAGAGACCCCCCTTACCCCCCGGGGGAGGTACACGTGGCTTAAGCTTTTACTGCGTGCATCATGATTGTGGGTTAGTGTGTGGGTTGTGTGAGAGTCCATTCCTGTGTTTTATATTATCACTAGTGTAAAAGCCTGTTATAAGACGGGAATTAAATTCAAAAGCACCAATACCTAACGGCAATTTTACTTATTCAAAAGTATTTTAAAAAACCCACTGTGCATCACCACAGTACACGAACTACGTAGCAGCAGCGAGGATCCCAATGTGTGTATACGGGTTCATACATTCTATAAATATATTTTTGTGCACACCGTTATTTGCGCACTTTTCTTTGTCGAGTGTTACTATTTTCGAGAGAGTAAGGGAAACAATACAATTAATGTCTAACTTTCAACCAAAGTTGCATCCCTTAGCGTTACTGACAGAAAAAGCTGGGATTTTATATACTATATTGATGATAACTGTCCCTTTAGTTCCGTATGGATGATAGAGCCACAAGTCCAGCTGGGTGATTATCGAAATCTGCATCAATCATTGATGTAATCTTGCAATGCTTGTTTATACAGCAGTTTATTTTACACCATGAATGTGCCAGTCGCATGCACAACCTCCTCATATTGGTCGACCTGTACGATTAGCCGAAGCTTCCACAATAGGCCTTTTCTTTCTATAGCTTTTCAGTGACCCCCAGGAACTTCAAAAGTGGGGGGGGGGGGGGGGGGGGGGGGGTTTCTTTGTAGTAAAAGGTAGTCTCAAAGTAGTTACTGCCGTAGAGGAATAAAGTGTTAGAGACTTCAAAATACTAGGCGCGTCCAGGGGTGGGGAGGGGGAATGACCAGTTCTGTTCCTCGCTGCCTTTTCCTTCCCTAACTCAAAAAGCAGAGTGAAGAACCTAATTTACAGCTAGGTTGACTGGAGCTTGTCGGTACCGTGATTCGAACCAGGCACCTTTGCCACGAGACACTAGCGCTCTAACCACTCTGCCAATCGGACGCTCTGTCGTGCATTAATTAAATTCTTCATTTTTCAAGGGGACACCACTGTCACTTCCTTTCCTCCCGAACACATCTTCCCCCTCTCATGCTTATTCCCACCTCACATTTCCTCCCATCTCCTCCCATCCTATTTCACGATCCTCATTCCGACATTACACCAAGCCGTGAAACTCTCTTGAATAAACCCGTACATTTAGCACGACAAATCTAACCTCCCATTAGATCACATGTCTTCACCGCCACTATCGATTCCCCAGTGTTACGTGCAGTCTTTGATATCTTACAATATTATACATAGGTAATTTTTTAGTGCTTAAGGGAAAGTCATTATTGAGTTACTTCCCTTGAAAGTTGTGTCGGCTCTTTCGATCAAACTCCGCGGATAAATCCATTTTACTGCGATTTATTCGTTGTTTGGGTAATAATAGATTGTTCTTGCTTCAGAATATCTATGGCCTGAATTTATGTGTATTGTTTGTCTGAGTAGGACGAGTCTGTCTTATATCTGTATATCTTTACATATCTAAGTCGAACTATATGTTCTGTTGTCTCTAGAGAGGTCGAAGGCTATTCGGCGGATGTGTCGCTAGAGTGGTGTGATTTGGCTTCGTCCTGATAGGGACTGTGTTTCCTATGTCGGCCTGTCGCCGGGGAAAAAGTGATCTCAGTATTTGTGGGGAAAGTGATAGTCGTCTAGACCTATCGTGTATGCTTTACCCCAGTGTTTATGCGTATTGCCAAGGAATGGCAGTTTCATATTTCTTATACCAAGGTAATCCAAGATACTTTTATGAACTCTCGTACGAAGCCACCATTTTCGATAAGAGAATATATTTGACTCGATGAAAACGACTTCGATTCCTAGCAGCACTATATCCTGTAGATTGCAGTCAATTGTTCATGATCAAATCTACAGAGCAATGAAATGTTTTATGAATGACTAACTTTAGGACAGATTCATTATCTGTATCCAAACGTGAGTGACAGCTCACGAGTGAAGCCATCTTGGAACCAAAACATGTAGTGACTTTCAAGAAGAGAAAAGGGATGCCCGTATTATCGCTTGTTTAGTCCAGAGATCACTGCTACACATGAGAACCCATTGCTAGCGGTTCAATATTATTATATGAAAAAAATATGTGCTGAACATTAAGTTGGAGAATCGTCGCTAGACGAGATTAGGTCTAGAAGCCATCTGAAATATTATTTATAAGCTGACGTGCTCAGTCAGTGAAGTCAGTTGATATATATGTATGGGCGATACTGAGTGCTTGGCTACTGACAGTCCATTATACAATTATTCTACATGAGTGCCCATGTAACATTGCAAGACCAGTTATCCACTGTACTATGATGTATTATGCCAACCTGTGATTTGTCACTATCTGTGCTGTCGAGTGTGTACGTCCAATTAAACTTTAGAAAAGGTACACAGTCGTTGGTGTCGATGACTTCCAGTCATACATGAGTGTGAGAAAAGAACATTTGTCAACAACACGAACCCTTATCATCATTCGCACATTGTACACTCAATCCATGTCTACACACCACTGCGTAGGTCAAGTTGACATTCCATACACTACAGTGGAGCAAACAACACCATAGAGATCTTATCAACTGATGATGATGATGATGTCTGCTTCCATCCACTTATATCTATCTTTTGGTGGATATCATTAACGGGAATAAAAATCCAACATTATCAACTTTATCAACTGGTGGACCAGCTTTCTGGGTTTGACCTCGCAGAAGTTCAGAAGTCAACTGATTACCGATACCAGACCGTTTCCTGTGGCTGATACGACACACTTGCAGTATTGGTTTGCTCTTTGTCAACACTTCGTCACGTGACCTGTCAGGTGAATGCAGTATGTAGGTCAGCGTTGTTGACATTTTTTACATTAGACATTACAGAGTTTCACAGAACAGTTGGATCAATTCTTGTCAATGTTAACAGGAAGACAGTATGAGTGAACTAAGAAGTCCTATTTTCATCGATGGATCTTCTTGTTTTCCATATATGAACTTTAATATTTAAGGCCAGAATGTTTAATTGAATAAAGTGGCAGTTTGTTTATTTTCATAAAAATAACTTTGCCATTACTGTAAAACTGAGCCTATTTTGCAACACATACTATCATACACATAATTTATATATATTTATGTTTGCATGTTATTTGTTTGTATAGTATGTTAGTTTCTATGTCAGCGGGTTGTGTTTAAGGTTGGGCGGCGTCCTCACAACAGAATATCCCACGTCATAGAGGGTCCGTTGTGGGCGTTTTCTATAGGTGCAATTTTCTTGATTGAAAATTTGCTGCGACAACTGTTGCTTTTGTGTTAGCTGTGAGACTGTAATTATTGTTATTTTTGTAATATTTCTTTGTTCTTTAGTTTTGTTTTGATTTGTTTGTAATTTGTTGGTCTAACCTTTTCTATCTTTCAGTTCTATTCACAATTTATATTCATATATTGTGACGTCATTTGTGTTGTTATTCTTTGCAGATTCAGTGATTATTTTCATTGATTTCCCTATTTGATTTATTTTGATTTCTGCAAACGTTCTTGTATTGTCAGTCCTATTTGTACTTTATGTATTCTGTTGGTTGACATATGTTTTATATAGGTATATTTCATAAGAAAATTGCCTGTGCACTGCACTTGGATTATGGTATAAACCAGTACCTGATTATTATTACTATTATACAAGACCTTATTAAAGGCTTGTGACCCACAGATATTGGGATAGTATACTGATTAATCAAGTCATTGAGAACTTGTGGTATTATTATTGATTCAGGTGATTAGTATTATTGTTAGACATCATGTCTACTTTAGAATACTTCATTACACAAGGGAAAGCCCTTGATAAGACTGGTCAACAATTAGAACAATGGACAGTTGCTCAATATGACAAAGCATTAGCTGCAGAAGAGAGAAGAGCTATGGCAGAAGAGAAAAGATTAGCTGCAGAAGAAAGAAAAGCTATGGCGGAAGAGAAAAGATTAGAAAGAGAAGCTGAGGCTGCTGCTGAACAAAAGAAATTGCAGATGCAGGTGGAGGAAAGGAGATTTGAAGCTGAACAAAAAAAAATTAGAAAGAGAAGCTGCGGCTGAACAAAAAAGATTAGACAGTGAAGCTGAACAAAAAAGATTAGACAGGGAAGCTGAACAAAAAAGATTAGACAGGGAAGCTGAACAAAAATGATTAGACAGGGAGGCTGAACAAAAAAGATTAGATGCTGAAGAGAAAAAAGCAATAAGAGAACATGAATTTGAGTTGGAGAAATTGAGATTGACAAGTATGAGTAATGTTAATCAGGCATCTAGTGGTAATGGTAAACCTTCTACTTACAAGGTTAAGGTTCCACCGTTCAATCAGTCCAGTGACGATATTACATTCTGGCTGGATAGATTTGAACGTTCTTGTCGTACACATAATGTGGATAAATCACAATACGCTAATCAATTATCAGAAAACTTGAAAGGTGAATCTTTGACTAGATTATGCCTTGTAGGAGAAGCAGATAAGGATAATTATGATGTCATTAGGGCGGCTTTGATAAAAAAATATCAGCTAAGTGAGGAAGGCTATCGCCTTTTATTTAAGACGATGGTACCTGAGACGGGTGTAGAATTCTCAGAATTCACTGCAAAGGCACGTCTCACAGTTGATCGTTGGATTGAGCTTTCCAAAACAGAAAAAACGTATGAAGGACTTATGGATTTGTTGCTCAGAGATAAGATTATGTCATGTGTGAACAAACCTTTCCTTGAATTTATACATGAGCGTAAACCCAAATCTCTAAAAGAAATGGAAGAATATTGTTCCCAATATGTCACTGCACACCCCGACGTGACTTTTGGCAACACTAAGATTAAGGAGAGTATGCCAGTTGCTTCAGCAACACCATACAATCCCAATTATTCACACAGATTTCAGGGACCTCAAAACAGATTTGATAAAAAAGGTAACCATAATAGTTATCAAAACCAAGGTAACCAATCATTTCAGGGTTCTTCTTCAAAGAACTGGAGACGACCTGATAGCTCTCGACACAGGGGTGGTCATAATTATAGGAATTTCCGTAGAGGAAGTAATTATAGAAACTATCAGGGTTATCCGTCTTGGAGTCAACAAGATCATAATTACAGAGATACTCATTATAATGAATATGATAATGGTAACCAAGGGAACTATGACTCAAACCCAAATAGGGGTTACAATAGAGGTAACAATAACTACAGAGGTGATAATAACCGAGGTAGATCTCAAAACAAAAGACATAAACCACATTTTCAGGCAAACTCTGTACAACAAGAGTCCCATGAAGCCTATAAACAGAGTAAAGATAATAATGATGCTAGTAATATGGCATGTGCCGCTTTTGATTTTGGGAGAGCATCTCAGTGCCCCCAATGCAAAACGTTATTTGAGCCAACCACAGTGTCTACTTTAAGCTGTGGCCATCCTCTTCCTGCTCTTCCGGCATCAGTCGCGCATGATGGAAGAGGTTCTCTTGTCTTACATAAGGGTTTAGTGAATAACAATCCAGTCTCTGTGCTATTTGATTCTGGATGCACCACAATTGGTGTTAGGCAGTCACTCGTAGATCCTTCCCGTGCCACTGGACAAGTAGTCAAATGTGTAACATTTGGCGGCACATTAGAGAAATACTCTACTGCTATCATTAGGATTGCTACTCCTTTCTTTACGGGAGATGTACACGCATGTCTTCTTCCGAATCCGATCGCTGACCTCATCATCGGTCGCATTCATGGAGTCAAGGAATGCACTCCGCAACAAATTTCCACGTGGGAAAGGCAAAACATGCAGATTGCTAACGCTGTAGTCACTAGAGCTCAGGCTCTTAATGTGCCTCAAACTTCATCTATTGAAGATAATGAAGTGCATAACCAAGATAATCCCTTGGTAATTTCTCGTGACTCGTTTATAAAACAGCAAGAAGATGATCCCACTCTGAAGAAATTCTTCATTCTTGCAACTAAAGGTGATCCGAATAAAGACACAAGTCGTAAATCGTGGATTACAAAGAAGAATGGCGTACTTGTACGTATGGTTCAAGACTCCATTACGTCAAGTCATTCTCAAATCCTGGTTCCCAGGAATTTGAGAGTTAAAAATTTTGCAGCACGCTCACGACTCTCAGTGTGCTGGACACATGGGTTTTTCCCGTACTAAGTCAAGAGTCCTTGCGGCTTTCTTTTGGCCATTGGTAAACAAGGACATACGTATTTATTGTCGATCTTGTAAAGTATGTCAGGAAGTTAAATCCAAAGGTCCACGGCATGCTGCACCCATTCAGGCGGCGGACATTCCTATTCGGCCGTTTCAAAAAATGGCCATAGACATTATTGGTCCATTTAAGATCAAGTCTGCCAGAGGACATCAGTTTATCTTGACGTGTGTTGATATGTGCACACGTTGGCCAGAGGCTATTCCTCTGAAGAGCATTACTACTGCTGATATTGCAGATGCTCTTTGGCTTATATTTTCTCGTCTGGGGTTCCCCGGAGAGATATTGTCAGACCATGGCACCCAACTAATATCAGATACCATGTCTCAAGTAATGTCTACTCTGCAGATAGATAGATCTTTAAGTAGTATCTACCATCCAATGTCTAATGGTATGGTCGAACGCCTTAATAGAACACTTAAAAACTTACTGGGGAAGATAACTGAGGATCATCCTCAAGACTGGGACAGAGTTTTACCTGCGGCCCTCTTCGCTTACAGAGAGGTACCCAATGAACATACGGGATTTTCTCCCTTTGAACTCGTCTTTGGCGCGCGTCCGCGTGGCCCTATGTCGTTGCTTCACGATCTCATAACATCTGACAATATTGACGATGACACAAAGTCATCCTACGAATATGTCATCGCGTTGAGACAAAAAATTATCGAAGCATGCAAATTAGCAACTTCTTCTTCTGAATTTGCGAAACAGAAGGCAAGGCAATTTGCCAATAAGAAGAGATGCTTACGACAACTTTGTCCTGGTGACAAAGCATTTGTATTACTACCTTGTAGGGAAAACAGATTACTTATTTCTTGGAAAGGTCCGTACGATATAATATCGAAAATTTCCGATGTCGACTATATTGTCGATATTGATGGGAAGCATAAAACCTTCCACATCAATATGCTTACTGAATTCCATGAACGTCCGGATTATTTGCAACCCATTTTCCAAGCAACGGACAATTCTCCAGTACAACATGGTCATTACTCATCACTGTCCGTGATACAGGATGAGGAAACAAGTTTTTCAGATGTAAATCTTCCTCTTCCAATGATCCCACTTCATTCCAGTGAATCATGGAAGAACGTTACTGTCTCTCCTGATTTGTCTCTAGGAGAACAGCGACAAGTTTCAACTATGTTGCAAACATTTCAGGATGTACTCACTGACATCCCTGGACAAACGAATGTCATTCAACATGACATTGTTCTAACTGACCATACTCCTATTAGGGTTAGACCTTATCCTATACCTATACATTTTCAAGCACAGGTCGAGAAAGAGTTGGATGAGATGATAGATTTGAAAATAATCGAACCATCCACCTCTGCATATTCTTCGCCGATGGTTATTGTGCGTAAAAAAGACAATAACATACGTCTTTGCGTTGACTATCGAAAATTGAATCAAGTAACGAAGTTCGATGCCGAACCTATGCCTTTACTGGAAGAGCTACTTACTCGACTCTCCAAATCTCATTTTTTCACTAAACTTGATTTGTCTAAAGGATATTGGCAAGTTCCTTTATCTGAACGCGCCAAACCTCTCACGGCTTTTTCAACACCTAGAGGTTTGTTCCAATGGAATTTTATGCCTTTCGGTCTTATGAACGCACCAGCTACGTTCGTACGCATGATGCGCCGAATCCTATCTTATCGGTCAGATGTCATTGCATATCTAGACGACATCTGTCTTTTCAGCGATACTTGGGAAGATCACTATTCAGGGTTAGATGAATTGCTGTCTACTTTGCGTGAGCACAACCTGACAGCGAAACCCTCTAAAGCCTATATTGGTTTTAGCGAAATTTCTTTCCTAGGCCACCGAGTTGGTCATGGTTTCCTAAAGACAGAGGACCATAATACTAGTAAGATACTTAACATCTCAATCCCTAAGACTAAAAAAACAGGTGAGAAGTCTGTTAGGTCTTATTCAATTTTATGGCAGATTCATTCAGAATCTATCCTCTATCATGGCACCTCTCTCAACACTTCTAAAGAAAGGTTCGCCTAATGTGGTCCACTGGTCTCAGGAATGCCAATGCTCTCTGGATAAGATTAAAACACTGTTTTCAACACCACCTATTTTAGTGCTACCCACTAAAGATAAGACATTCGTTCTTCGTAGTGACGCTTCATCCACTGGGATTGGAGCGGCACTAATGCAAGAGTACTCTGGAACTCTGCATCCTGTAATGTATATTTCCAGAAAACTTAATGCGGCAGAAAGGAATTATTCGGTTTTAGACCGTGAGCTATTAGCTATGGTTTGGTCGATCCTCAAACTACAGAGATTCCTTCTAGGCGCACATTTCATAGTAGAAACCGACCAAAAAGCTCTTACTGCTATACAGAGTAAGAATTTGAAGAGCTCGAGGTCTACTCGATATGCAATTGCTCTTCAACCTTTTCATTTCTCTGTGCGAGCTATTCGTGGATCAGATAATGTGATGGCAGACATTCTGTCAAGATGCCCACATGATTCCACATAACTATTAGGGCTTAGACTTCTTGATATGTCTAGTTCTATAGTAGTTCCTTTTCTATATCATGATAGATACACATTTGTAATTTAATAATATAATGATTGTATCACTACATAGCGGTTCATGGATGTTTATTCACCGCTGTGCTTTGATGATTTTTTCTTCATAAATCATAAATTTAAGATATCTAATACGAAATGATGATATGAATTTTTTAGGCATTGTGTAATTGCCAGAATTGTATTATACTTTGATGACACCTTCCTGGAAAAATATACTTGTAGAGAAATAATTTCTCTCAGTTTATGAGACACATTCTCACCAGTCGCTCCATAAGTCGACTTAGCCTCATATTAGGCGTTATAGGTATTCCTAATATTTTCATCTGCGCATTATTCATGCGTTGTGAGCCTATTGTACGTTGCTCCTAGATGTATTTCAAAAAAAAAAAATGTTCCTTTTTTTTCCCGGGAGGTGTGGTAAGACTGTTACGTGCAGTCTTTGATATCTTACAATATTATACATAGGTAATTTTTTAGTGCTTAAGGGAAAGTCATTATTGAGTTACTTCCCTTGAAAGTTGTGTCGGCTCTTTCGATCAAACTCCGCGGATAAATCCATTTTACTGCGATTTATTCGTTGTTTGGGTAATAATAGATTGTTCTTGCTTCAGAATATCTATGGCCTGAATTTATGTGTATTGTTTGTCTGAGTAGGACGAGTCTGTCTTATATCTGTATATCTTTACATATCTAAGTCGAACTATATGTTCTGTTGTCTCTAGAGAGGTCGAAGGCTATTCGGCGGATGTGTCGCTAGAGTGGTGTGATTTGGCTTCGTCCTGATAGGGACTGTGTTTCCTATGTCGGCCTGTCGCCGGGGAAAAAGTGATCTCAGTATTTGTGGGGAAAGTGATAGTCGTCTAGACCTATCGTGTATGCTTTATTGCCAAGGAATGGCAGTTTCATATTTCTTATACCAAGGTAATCCAAGATACTTTTATGAACTCTCGTACGAAGCCACCATTTTCGATAAGAGAATATATTTGACTCGATGAAAACGACTTCGATTCCTAGCAGCACTATATCCTGTAGATTGCAGTCAATTGTTCATGATCAAATCTACAGAGCAATGAAATGTTTTATGAATGACTAACTTTAGGACAGATTCATTATCTGTATCCAAACGTGAGTGACAGCTCACGAGTGAAGCCATCTTGGAACCAAAACATGTAGTGACTTTCAAGAAGAGAAAAGGGATGCCCGTATTATCGCTTGTTTAGTCCAGAGATCACTGCTACACATGAGAACCCATTGCTAGCGGTTCAATATTATTATATGAAAAAAATATGTGCTGAACATTAAGTTGGAGAATCGTCGCTAGACGAGATTAGGTCTAGAAGCCATCTGAAATATTATTTATAAGCTGACGTGCTCAGTCAGTGAAGTCAGTTGATATATATGTATGGGCGATACTGAGTGCTTGGCTACTGACAGTCCATTATACAATTATTCTACATGAGTGCCCATGTAACATAACATTGCAAGACCAGTTATCCACTGTACTATGATGTATTATGCCAACCTGTGATTTGTCACTATCTGTGCTGTCGAGTGTGTACGTCGAATTAAACGTTAGAAAAGGTACACAGTCGTTGGTGTCGATGACTTCCAGTCATACATGAGTGTGAGAAAAGAACATTTGTCAACAACACGAACCCTTATCATCATTCGCACATTGTACACTCAATCCATGTCTACACACCACTGCGTAGGTCAAGTTGACATTCCATACACTACAGTGGAGCAAACAACACCATAGAGATCTTATCAACTGATGATGATGATGATGTCTGCTTCCATCCACTTATATCTATCTTTTGGCTGTGGTCGCCTCCGTTGACTGGAAGACACAGTGTTGCCACTCGTGGGTTGGAAGACACAGTGTTGCCATCGTGGGGTTTTATTTTTTTATTTTGTTGCCACTCGTGGGTTTTTTTTATTTTAATTTTCTTTTTTTGTTCAGCGGATTCATAGACCAGAAATGTATAGCCCGTTCGTTTTGTCTTCTTTGTTTTTCAGACTGATTTTTTTCTTGCTCTCTCTCTCTCTCTCTCTCTCTTTCTCCGTCTCGATGGATGGATACAAGGCGAAAGACATATACAGAGAGAACGAACGAACGAACGTTATTTTCAAAGGGTTGAGAATTGGGCACGCAGGCCCGGCTGACATTCTGCCCTTCCTTTCTCTCGTCTTTTATACAGAATTCATTTATGCTCACTTACATTTTACCCATCAATTCAAGGAATTCAACGTTATAAACGTAAAATAATAGCATACTCACATTCACAGTATCTAGTTATAAACATGAAATAAAATATGTTGAAAAGTACAAACTAAGTATCATCATGAAACAAAATATGTTGAAAAGCACTAACATCATTATTAAACCTACAGTCGATATTATATCATTTGTTCGGAAAAATAATCACATTAGGGGTGGGGCAGATAATCAGAACTTGTAAAGTATTCGAAAAGTTTACGATTGTATGAATAGGGACTGAGGTTTTTATCTTTTAGATAATGTGGAAGATAGTTCCAAAGATGAGCAGCAGAGTAAACTAAGCTTTTCTTGAATAAGTCAAGCCTAGGCTTAGGCACTTGTATTTTGTTAAGGCGTTGACTGCGTCTTTCATTGTATTTGAACATTGGCCACAGATATGTAGGAGCATTCTGTGACAGAATTTTGTGAACAGATTTAGCTTTGTTGAACAGAAAGCGCTTTCTTAGAGGCAGTATTTTGAGTTCATTATATAGATCTACACACTGTGTTTGGCAGTTGTCAGAAACTAGACGCACTGCACGCTTTTGTAGTGAATGGAGTCTTTTAGTGTTGGACATAGAACAATCATCCCAGATTGTGGAGCAATAGTCAAGGTTTGTTTGTATGTGAGACATATAGAACAATTTTCGTGCATCTTCGTCTAGGAAATGTTTGATTTTAGCTAAGTGGTAAACTTTCTGTGCCGTTTGCTTGGTCAGTGCATGTACATGTGAGTTCCAATTTAGATGCTGGTCAACGACTATTCCTAGAGTTTTATGTTCATTAACGTTTTCAACTGGGGAAGGAAAGGGAGAGAGAGAGACAGAGAGCCAGAGAGACAGAGAGGCAGGGCAGAATGTGCTCCCAGTTTTTACTTACTTACTTACTTAGTCGTTCCCCTTCTACCTTGAGGTGTAGAGGTTTGTAAGAGAGAGCGCCATACTACTCTATCAGCTGTCTTCTTCCTGGCCTGGTTCCATTCTAGTCCTCGGTCCTTCAAATATTGTCTAGTGTTGTCCTCCCAGTGGACTTTGGGTTGTCCTGGAGGTCTGGATCCCTGGCTTTAGGCCTTGACGCCCAGTTTATAACATTTTGAAAATAAAGTTCGTTCACTTCCTCTCTGTCTCTCTATCTCATTTTTTTTTGTCTCTGGAAAGAACAAGAGAGAAGGACGCTTCTTTTATTAATAAAATCGTGGTTTCCATATGATTCGTTCTTCTCATCTTTTTCTATCTTAAAGTTGGCAACCTGTCTCAGGCTTATCTCATCAATGTCCTAGATCTACTTCTATTTCTCTCAGCTGGCTGCCTGTGACAGGTTCCTTCATAGTTCTTATAAAAATACATCAATTTCTTTCATAAAGTTGGCAACCGGTCATTGTTCTCACATAGAATTCACATATCTACATCTATTTCTCTCAGAAAATTGGACATCTGTCTCTCATCGTTCTCATATAATCTCCTCTATTTCTCTTGAAATGTTAGCGGTCTGTCTCCGGCGTCGCTCATCGATGCCATACAAATTCATCTATTTCTGCCTTAAAGCTGATAATCTCTCTCAAGCTTTTCACATAGCTCTCATAACCACGTCCATTTATCTCAGAAAGTTAGCAACTTGGCTCATGCTTCTCAGATACCTCTCATATAACTATACCTATATCTCGCAGGAAGTTGGTAGTCTATTTCAGGCTTCTCTCAAAGCTGTCATATACCTGCATTTACATCTGTCAATAAGGTATAAAGTTTGTCTCAGGCTTCATTCATCATACAAATTTGGCGGAATGTCTGAGGCTTCTCTCATCGCTCTCATATAATCACATCTATTTCTCTCATAACATTCTTAGCTTTCTGAAGCATATCTCATTGCCATACAGTTTTTTCCTCAAATAGGTTGGTACTGACAATACTGTCAACCTGTTCCTCTTATAGAGCCAGAAATCTCAGATGACATGTTCAACTGTTTGCTGTCTTCCCAACTTTTACACACTGTCGCCTTAGTACTGAATTATTCTATCTCTACTTTTAGCCAAAATTTATCTGAGGTCACAGATCGACGTAAAACAGTTTAATCTATCAACCTCCACAATATCTTTCAGTTAACTTTTTGGATTATCATGTAAAATTTCATTTTAATGTGATAGATCTTTCTTTTCAACTGGTAACCCACAAACTTTGAACGCGTTTTTCTCAAAGTAAGCTGAAGCCGAGATGGAATATAGCAGGACTAAGCGATGACATTTTTATGTCTCAGAATTTTAATCTTTTGAACAGAAGGTATTTGAGTCTGCAGTTGCAGGGTCTTCGTGTGAAAACTGTCACTTGGTCACATCTTGAAAAGAGCGACTCATGCTGAAAAGGCGGCGAACAAGCAAAGACATCAACAACAGAATGAACACAGCGAGAGCAACCTTTGCTAGGCTAAACAACACATGGAAGTCTTCTTTTTACAGCACTAACATCAAATTAAGATTATACTCGTATGAGAGCTGTGTACTTTCTGTGCTTCTGTATAGCGCGGAATGTTGTAACAGAAAAGGAAATGACAAAATTGTTCTCTTTCAACACAACCTGCCTAAAGAAAGAAGGAAAATCCTGCGAATTGTATAACTGAAAACCATCACCAACCAAGAACTGTTCACTCGGAGCAACCAAGAATAGATGCCCGCCATCATAGCTGACAGACGCTGGAGTTGGGTTGGCCATGTCCTCAGAAGAAACCCCGATGTCATCACACAATCAGCTATGCTACGGACCCCAGAAGGAAGGCGATAGAGAGGCCAATCAAATACAACTTGGGGGAGAACTGTGGAGGCCGGAATGCGAAGCATGAACCAGAGCTGGGATACAGCACGAAGGATGGCCGCCGATTGAACGAAGTGGAAGCAGTTTGTTGGTGCCCTACAAGACGATACCAGGCGTGACAACCACTGACTACTTTGACAACCAGCGATTATTGATCCAAGAAATACCGAAAAGGACAGTATCATTTGCTTTAAGAAATTCTGCTCTAATTCCTGCTCCAGGTGGAGTATATGACTTCAGTCAGTTCCTGCTCCAGGTGGAGTATATGACTTCAGTCAATTCCTGCTCCAGGTGGAGTATATGACTTCAGTCAGTTCCTGCTCCAGGTGGAGTATATGACTTCAGTCAGTTCCTGCTCCAGATGGAGTATATGACTTCAGTCAATTCCTGCTCCAAGTGGAATATATGACTTCAATCAATTCCTGCTCCAGGTGGAGTATATGACTTCAGTCAATTCCTACTCCAGGTGGAGTATATGACTTCAGTCAATTCCTGCTCCAGGTGGAGTATATGACTTCAGTCAGTTCCTGCTCCAGGTGGAGTATATGACTTCAGTCAATTCCTGCTCCAGGTGGAGTATATGACTTCAGTCAGTTCCTGATCCAGGTGGAGTATATGACTTCAGTCAATTCCTGATCCAGGTGGAGTATATGATTTCAGTCAGTTCCTGTTCCAGGTGGAGTATATGACTTCAGTCAATTCCTGCTCCAGGTGGAGTATATGACTTCATTCATGTTCATGTTCCAGGTGGAGTATATGACTTCAGTCAATTCCTACTCCAGGTGGAGTATATGACTTCAGTCAGTTCCTGTTCCAGGTGGAGTATATGACTTCAGTCAATTTCTGCTCCAGGTGGAGTATATGACTTCAGTCAATTCCTACTCTAGGTGGAGTATATGACTTCAGTCAGTTCCTGCTCCAGGTGGAGTATATGACTTCAGTCAATTTCTGCTCCAGGTGGAGTATATGACTTCAGTCAGTTCCTGCTCCAGGTGGAGTATATGACTTCAGTCAATTCTTGTTCCAGGTGGAGTATATGACTTCAGTCAGTTCTCGTCAAATCTTCTTGTCCTATTCCACCCACTCAGTCACTATTCATGTCTAACCTACCCATTTTTTCATGCCTCTCACCAGCTTTCTTCTCCGTAATTATTGTTACCTCTTTCTCAACCCTCGGGTTTTAATAAAAAGCTTACAACAGAGCTTCGAGTGGCAGAATAGATAGAGCACTTACTTCCTAAGCGAAAGTTACGGGATTTGAATCCTCATCCTGATCTTAAGTTAAGGAAGGCAAAGGCAGCAAGAAAGGTAACTGGTCATATCATCTCATAAAGCTGGACAGTGTAGGGAAGTCTCTAGCATTTCCACTGCCCTACGGCTGTATTAGCTATGGGACTATCTTTACTTTCTCTCGTATGACATAAGCGTCCGATTGACAGAGGTATTAGATCGCTGGTCTCCCGCGGCAAAAGTGCCGGGTTTGAACCACGGTAATGACACGCTCTTGTCTACTCAGCTGTAAATGAGTACCTGACTCTGCTGTTTGAGTTAGGGAAAGGAAAAGGCAGAGAGGAAGGGAACTGATCACCCCGCCTCTCGATGCTGGATCTAGTATAGTGATGTCTCTAACACTTCACTCCCCTACGGCTGTATCTGATATGTGACTACCTTTACCTTTACATATGACATAGCGTGCAAAAAGCTGAGTGGTTAGAGCCTCTTGCCTCGCACGGCACAGCTAACTGGTTCAGAGTTTGAAACCTAGTGATGCCACGCTGCAGACAACCCAACTCCGAAACACTTGTCGGATGGGGGAGGGGGGAACCACTTCTGATGATCAGATTGCTTCCTGTTGTATCGCTCTGTAAAGAGTTTCCTATCATACCTAGCTCTGCTCTTGAGTTACTGAGTGCAACCTCATAAAGCTCAGACACATTACAGTTAATTCTCTAACATTTCACTCCCTGCTATGTGCATCCCCCCCCCCCCCAAAAAAAAAAAAAACCTAGATTTAAGCACACCTGGCGATTTACGGAGATGATTCTACAACTGAATTATTCCCGAGACAATAAACACGAATATTCGCCCAGAAAGGACATAAATAAATCGAGGCACAGAATGTTGATCAGCGATTCTTAACCTTTCTTCTGTCATGGACCTCTTTGATTTCCTGTGAAGGCTTCGCACCTGTTGTTACACCGAATGCGGGGGTCGGAGTGGCTAAGAGGTATGGCGTCCGCCTCCAATTCTAGAGGTACCGGGTTCGATTCCCTGTTGAGGGAATGTAATTTATGGAAATTTTTATTTTTCAGAAGCAGTGGTCTTAATGATGTTATACTCCCCCCTGGTCTCCTACTAGGTAGTGAGATCAGATGCCTAACCTTCTCGGATAAGTGCGAAAAAAAAGGAGGTCCCGTGTGCAAGCTGCGCACATTAAAAATCCTACGGCAGTTGGAAATCGTAAAGAGTAGGCCACAAAGCCGCTGCCCTGGCAAAATTTAAAAATTAGAAACCTACCTACCACTAAAATATTTATAGAATGTGTGATTTCTATATACACACATTGGGATTCTGGCCGGTGCTACGGAATTCGTGCACTGTGCTGAGATCCTGCTTGTGTGATCTAAGGGAGGAGATCGGAGCACTAATGGAATTATCCACGTGCAATGACAGTAGTCCTTAAAACCAAACCAAACCAAACCATAACACATGTACATCAAAGTATAATTTCTTCTTCTTCGTACACTCTCAGACGTCCACTTGAATGTTTTCACAAAAAGCAGCGGTCAGTCTGAGGCTATTTGCATCTCCGTAAAGCTTTTCCACGAATGATACTGGTGTCAGCCATATGCGCTTTCTCTGTTCGTCATATGTTGGGCATCTTTGAAGCAGATGTTCAGCAGTCATTTTATCAGAGCCACAGTTACATTGATCAGTAGTTCCTATCGTTAGCTTGTTGAATAGATGGTATCTCAATCTGTTGTGGCCAGTGCGGAGTCTGAAGATTAATTTAAAATTGTACATAGCGTGCAATAAGCTGAGTGGTTAGAGCTATTACCTCTCGCAACAGTACATTTTATTACAATGAAAAATCTTTTAGCTTCTATTTAGTTATTGAAAAAAGGGTAAAAGTAGAATAACAGATACAGACGCAGGGGAGAGAAGTGTTACAGACTTCCCTATACTAAGTCCAGTATCGAGAGCTGGTGGGGGGGGGGGGGGGAACAGTTCCCATCCTTACTACAGCTTCCATCCTTTATTCACGAGCAAAGTCAGGCACTCATTTACCGTTAGGTAGACTGGAGAATGTCCATACTGGGAACTAGACCCGGCACCCTTGCTGCGAGAGGCCAGCACTCTAACCACTCTGTCAATCGGACACGCCATATAGTCACCCCTGTCGCAAAATTGGTTTCAAGTCATTGCAAACGTGTTCAGGTAGGTTTATGAACCCGTCAACGATCGATTGACCGCTTTCAAAATGGCGGTGTATCAGCGAGATGTGTATCAGACAGAGGAAATCGCCAAGGATAAATAAAAGCAGAAGGGAATCATTATAAAAAGGATTTTACATTTTGGTACAGGGAAGGATTGTGTATAACTGCATATAAGAAGGAACGGTAGGAAGTTCTCATTTATGGAGATATATGCGTATTTCGGCTGCCCTCAGTTACGCGGAAAAGCATGTAAACCCACTTCTGTTCTAAATATTAAAATCAACAAATAACAGTTTGGGAAATTACATAGATAGGAAGATAGAGATTTATCGGCTGTATAAAACAAGATAAGATGGAACAGGATGGATACTGTATAAGCCGAAGATCAGGAATGAGAAATTTCAGTCGACGCACAGATCGGTTGAAATCGCTGTTCGGGAAGGATTTTTCAGGCCTAGGTTTAAGCTGTGACGTCAGTACCCTCCGATACGTCCGCGCTATACGTATATAAAGCGTATCGGTAAATTGAGACGGAGACAACGAAAGAGGTTTGAGACAGATTGGAGGCAGAGTTTCGCCACTACCCATAAATTGTGAGCGGATCGCCAGAAACATTTTTCAGTCCAGTATCTGAAGTCTGAGGGTTCCATGAAATAACTCAAACCAGACTGTCCAGTATCAGAAACCTGGGTTGTTCATCAGAGGCAATCCCACAAACGTGCAGGACCCCAAAGAGTGAACTTCAACTGGTCTTCGGCATCCCTAGTGCTGGGTCTACCGATACTGATATATGCAACGGACAGTCCGTGTCAGCAGGATCAAGAGTCAGATAAGTGTCACTTAGGACACTGACCACTGTAGTGGGTTTGATGGTATTGTATGATGGTGATATTACTAAATGTAATGTATGAGGCCAGCTGTGAAGGCTCCTGAGATAAAATGTAGTTGTGAATTGTCAGAAGGCCTTTCTTGCTACCACTACGACCTCACACTCAATTTTTTTTTCTTAATGAATGTAGCTATGTAAAATGTCTAGGGTAATGATGTGTAATGTGGTGTGATAGTTATGGATACACCCACAGATATTTAAGCAGACTAATAATATTTAACAAATATTATAATACACTGAACTAACTCAAGAGTGTAAAATTTTTGATAGAATTATATTACATTTATTTGTTCTGGATCAAGTTTTATGTTGACCAGAACTTTTTTTAAAAAAAAAAAAGGATTTAAAAATTATGAAAGAAATGCATGGAATGTTACATAATAAATGCAAGAGTGTACATATATAAGTACTAGACTAGTTAGTTTTATTAAAATGTTCTAGTAGTCATCTACTTGGGAGGATAGTTAATGCTTGTGCTGTTGGGGTGGCCTCATCACACCTGTCTATATTGACTACACAGTGTCCAGTAAATTACAGGAATTTTATGGGGTATTAGTAACTAAAAGGCGTTGGTGAACTTCCAGCAGACCAGAGGCTCACTCAACTTGCATATGTAGCTCTGGTGCTGAAATCTGGTGGTCCCACCTCTCCGAGCTGGCGGGCAATAATAGTGGTCTCTGTCACAACGTACTGCACAGATACACTCGAGTAAAATCACCAACTGAATGGACACCGCCTTGTTGACAACTGAAACTCACAGCTCTGCAATCAAAGTATTGGCTATGTGTCAAAATTCTATTCTCTACCCACGTCTGGACACAACACGGACACAACAACCACATCATACAGACAGGTCAGATCTCTCTGACCAAACAGCACATTTACCATGGTGGTTTACATCAGATAGGTCCTCCCAGACTATAGATTCTGAAAAATATTTATTAGTTTCCTTCCCTAAAAGTGGATAGGTAATATGTTTCATTATTCTCAACACTTGATCTGTCTTTCCTAACCCTTGTTGGAGTTTATGTATATTGTTGGTCCCTAGACCCTGACTTGGGCGGGGGGTCTAGAGCAAATCCCTACTTGTTTGTAAGGCTAGATTATGATATGGCAGTATCAAATCACTCGAACATTAAACAATATTCAAAATATACAAAGAAATAATTTCAATCTTACCAGATTATGAATAAAGAACACAGAAATGCTAGCAAAACTCAGCTGAGCTGCTGGCTATAGTATGGCGTCCCTGAACTTATTTCACTTTCTTTCATTTGGAAATCACCACACTTTAAAATACTGTGTCTATCATCGAACAACTATTGAGGAATGGCCCCACTTGCGCGTCTAAGCGCCGATAAAATGATTGTCTGTGGCCAATCACAGCCTGGGTTTATTTCAAATTCAAATTTCCTACCCTAAAGTCATTTCAGTCATGCTTCAGTCAAGTATGGATGTTTATCTGTTAGTCTGTCCGTCTCTACTTGTTTTTTTCAAAAACGTACTTGATTTTTGAACCAACCTTTCTCTCCCCTCCAAAATTTTGTCGTTAAAAGTTATATTTAGACACAGCTCCCACCAATGTCCCTTCGCTTCCCTACTAAGTAGATTTGAACACCTGCGTCTCAAGGTCGTGTTTTTTTGTGCAAATAGCGACACTTTTTATTCCATACAGTCTGTCGCTGATGTGAACAACACTGTCTTTTGTCATTATCTTCAATATTATCTATCCGTCTGTAAAATTAAGAACATATTAGTTCACTGCTCAGAATGGGCCATCCGGCCAGCTAATTTTTATATTCCTAACATTAATATTACGAAAAAGTTACTTTTTAATTTTTGTAATATTCCAAACATCTGCGTTCTGCCGCTGAATTCAAATCAAAGGCTTGGTATCGCAAAAGCGACCAATAAATGACTGTGGCGTAACATATCCAAGGTCCCTTCTGTCGAGTTCCTTACTTTATGTCAACTTGGGAAACGTGACTTTTCTCCGTTTCCCCCCCAATTGCGTCTCCTTAGCCTTTCTAGTCTCACGCAATCTTTCCAGTCATATTTTTTCCTTTTTATCCGCCGTTCCCCTCCTGTCTAGCAAGTCAATTTTTATGGAGGGTGATGACCCGCGGTCTGGGCGATCATGTACTATCAGCAGCCTACGCATTATGTTTTTATCCTTACATGTTATCTTTGGAGGTATTTTACCGTTGTATCTCTGTCAATTTCACTACACATCTCCCCACTTGAAAACATGCCTATGGCAAGTTCCAAAACCAGCGATACACATAGGTTAAATTACTCCTCACGTCTGCCACTACTCTAATTTTGATCACAGGGGTGCCGACTGAGGAAATCTGCACCGACATTCAATTTACGGCTTGCATAAGCGACTGGTTTCAGTTCCCCATCAGGTGAAGATGATCTTTGCAACAAAGCCCCTCCTAGTCCTACATTACTTGCATCGGTTCTTAAGACAAAGTCCTGTGTCAAATCAGGCAGTTAGAGAATAGGCTTGCTAGTGAGTTTTTCCTTTAACTCTTGGAACGCTAGTTCACATTGTGCAGTCCAAATAATTTTATCTGGAAGTCCCTTGCGAGTCAGATCAGTCAGAGGAGCACAAATAGCGTTAAAATTCTTGATTTATTTCTGATAAAATCCGCATAACGACACAAATGATCGCACGTCCTTTTTTGTTTGCGGCCTAGGTGCTCTCTGCAGTTTTTCCAAGTTCTTAGGATCAGGGGTCATATTACCCTGATATACAGTGTGTCCCAAGAATTCCAACTCTTTGCATCCAATACAACATTTTGTTGGCCTAGCAGTTAAGTTCGCCTCCCGAAGTCTAACAAACAACATCTCCAGAGCTTCAATGTGTTCTTCAAATGTCTCTGTGGCGACGAGAATATCATCCATGAAATTCGTGATACATGGGTTATTCAGGGGATCCAACAATTTGCGCATCATCCTTGAAAACACACTCGGAGCATTTTTCAGTCCGAATGGTAGCATATTGAATTCATAATGTCCATCCGAAGTGCTAAAAGCCAAATAAGGTCTCACTTCAGGCTTCACTGGGATCTGGTAATAGCCTTTACTAAGATCCACCTTTGAAAAGTATTTTGCCTTGTTCAGTCTGGCAAATAACTGTTTTGTGTCTGGTAATGGATCCACTTGTCCTTCTGTGACAGCATTCAGTTTCCTGTAATCTATGCACAGTCTGTGTTCCCCAGACGGTTTTCTCAACAAAACGACACTAGAACTAAAAGATGATTCACTGTGCGAAATAATCCCCTCCTTCAACAAATACTCTATTTCTTCCTTCAATGCCTTCTCCTTCGCGAACGGAATAGAATAGGCTCTCATACAGATTGGGTTTGAGTCTACCAGTTTCATGTCATACTGTAGCAAATTGGTATGGCCTGGTTTATCTGTTAATACATCTGTATGTTCCTCCAGAACCTGTTGAACTCTCTCCCTCTGGTTTTTAGTCAGGTGCTTACTGACTTTTACCTGTGCTGCGGTTTCACAAGGATGTAATGGGTATTCATGTGAGGTGAGTGGTTCTTTTTGCATCTGGGTTGCAATAGCCAAGGTCAATAAGGGGGTGCTTTCCTGGAGTGGTCTGTCCAGATACTTCTTTAACAGGTTTACATGATAAACTTTCTCCTTCCCCTTTTTGTCAATTTTATAGTTTGTTCTAGACACCTTCTCTAGAACCGTATATGGACCTTGCCAACCAATTTGTAATTTATTCTGGCTTCCGGGTAGTAGAAGCAGCACCTTCTCTCCGACTGCCAGTTCCCTGTCCTTTGCCTTCCTATTAAAATATGCTGCATGTTTCTTCCTGGCTTGCTTCAAATTATCATTTGCCAGTTTCCATCCAGCTTTCAAACGAGTGGTCAGTTCGTTCACGTATTGATACGATGAGGTAACAGTCTCTTCCGCCTTCTCATCTGTCCAGGTCCTTAATAGAGCTTCTAATGGACCTTTTATTGGCCTCCCAAATAGCAGAGTTGCGGGAGCCATCCCGGTTGAACTATGTGGTACCTCCCGGTACGCAAACAATGCGGCGGGCAGGAATTGATCCCACAGATCCGGTTTTTCGTGTGCCAGCTTTCTCAGGATAGAAATGAGAGTCCCGTTGAACCTCTCTACCTGGCCGTTCCCTTGTGGATGGTACGGACTACAATGAAAGTGTCTGGCTTGAAATAGCTTAAAAACTTCTTCCGTTAGTTTCCCCTTGAACTGAGAACCATTATCCGTCAAGATTTGATGCGGGAATCCTAATCGGGTAAATATTGTAAGTAGTGCCTCTGCTACATGTTTTGAATCAATTGATGGCAGGGCTACCGCCTCTCCCCACATAGAACAAGTGTCCACCAGAGTAAGGATGTAACTGTTCCTCCTCTTGGTCCGAGTGAGAGGTCCTACAATATCCACTGCAACCCTCTCAAAAGGTGTTCCCACTATGGGCATTTCCCCTAGAGTTGCAGGAGCAGTCCAGTGCTTTGGAGCTACCCTTTGACATTCTGGGCAGGATTTGACATATCTTTTTATATCCTCCGTTATCCCTGGCCAGAAGTAATGACAAGCTATACGCTGTCCTGTGGCGCTGATCCCCATGTGACCACTGAAGGGAATCGCATGCCCGAGTTCCATCACTTTATCTCTATATGAAGTGGGAAGAACCAGCTGGTTGTGACCATTTGTTCCAGTTCCGGCCTTCCTGTATAAGAGTTTGTTCTTCATGAAATATTCCCCCTTGCTCGGAGGTGTGTGGCATTTGGGCAATTTTTTAAAACAGGGCTTGAGGGTCCTATCCTCAGCCTGCGCCTTCCTCATCTCCTCTGGATGAGCATTTATAGGTTCACCTTCTTCCTCCTTCTTCTGTGACCTGGTCTGCACTGTCGCCATGATCACAGGTTTCTCGGGATTCCCCAAGAAGACGTATCTACACCCCAATATCAGAGGGTAGATTGGTTCATCTATCACTGCTGCTCTGATTTCTCCCTCCACATAGCGAGTTTTCACCGTTATCCTTGCGATGGGAAGTGTCATGAGTGGTATGTCCTTAGTCGCCCCTTGTATTTCCACTGTTTCTGTGGTATACTGACTTGGGTCCACTAGGCTAGACTTCACAACTGAATCATAATCCAAACCTGTATCATAAAGGCACCTTATGGTGACCCCATTACAAATACCATCCTCACAAACTGGGGGGTGATAAGGTTCCTGTTGTCCATTAGGATTAACCTTTAATCTTCGCGTCCCCGACTTCATTGCAGCAATGTTTGAAGGTTTCCTTCTACAAAATTCGGTGTTATGGTTATCCTTCTTGCACCATTTACACCATCTTTTTCCTTGGTTCAACGGTTTTCTTTCATTGAACTTTTGGTCATTGAACTGTGAGTTTCTGTCGCGATAGTCATTTCTTGGCCGCTCAAAGTTTGTCCTACCTTTATTTCCCTGCGCTCTATTATCAAATTTATTAAATTGCTGTGGAGCTTTAAAATTGTCTATGTGCTTCTTTTTAGCACCACTTACCTCTGCCTGAGCTGCCTGATACCTCTCAGCAACATTTAAAATTTCCCCCAACTTCTCTGCACCTTGTTCCATGAGAAATTTTCTCATGTCTGGAGCCATGGACTCTCTCAATTGCTCAATCATGATCATTTCTTTAAGATCTTGGGTCTTCCCCAGAGCCGTCCATTTCTCCAAATAGGTTTCTAGTCTAGCAGAGAATTGGTGGTATGTCTCCCCAGACAACAGTTTGGCATTTCTAAATTTCTTACGATAAAATTCACCATTCTTCTCGTACCTTAATAACAAAGCCTGCTTTAACATGTCATAATTGTCTTGGTCTTCCCTGTTCATTTTGGCAAATACTTCATAAGAAGTACCTCTCAATCCCTGTGATAGCTTTAAACTCCACCTCTCTCTCTCTAACCCATATGTAGTAGCTAATAACTCAAAACGTCCTAGGTACCCCTCTATGTCATCGTCTTTTTCAACAAAATGGTCTAAATGAAACCCCATAGCTGAGTTTGAGGCTCCCAGACTGGGCGTAGCATCTGAGGCAAAAGGGCTGGCACCATTTTCAGGAGCCGGGCCTTGTAATTCCAGCTCCCTTAGTCGTAATTCGTGCTCCCTTTGCAACCTTCTATCTTCTGCCTCCCTTTCGGCAGTCAACCTTTTTTCTTCTGCCTCCCTTTCGGCAGTCAACCTTTTTTCTTCTGCCTCCCTTTGCTGTCGTTTTTTCTTCTGCCTCCCTTTGCTGTCGTTTTTCTTCTGCCTCAATCTGCAGCCTCTTAATTTCTCTATCAGCCTCAATTTGTAACCTCTTCTCTTCAGCTACCTTTCTATCTTCCCTTTCAATATATTTATCACATTCAGCCGTTACATATTGAATTAAAATCTGACCATCCATTTGCATCTCCTTTGCGGTCAGCACAGCAGCTGATCGGAATTTTGCTAGCTCCGCCATACTTTTCAGACAATATAATAATATACAAGCTAAATCTCTAACCAGTAAATACACTAAGTACTTCTTATGACTATAGTCTAACTAATTCTAACTAACCAGTTAACTAATTAATTATCACTGGCTGTGAAGATTCACCAACTTTTATCTGCAGGGACACCTTTAATTTTAAAGGGAATTTCACAATTTTTTTTCCCCTAATTTTATTTCTCCAACCAGGAGATCCTAATATTACTGTTGGGCTAATTATCCCTGGACAAGACCCCAATGTATGTAGTGGGTTTGATGGTATTGTATGATGGTGATATTACTAAATGTAATGTATGAGGCCAGCTGTGAAGGCTCCTGAGATAAAATGTAGTTGTGAATTGTCAGAAGGCCTTTCTTGCTACCACTACGACCTCACACTCAATTTTTTTTCTTAATGAATGTAGCTATGTAAAATGTCTAGGGTAATGATGTGTAATGTGGTGTGATAGTTATGGATACACCCACAGATATTTAAGCAGACTAATAATATTTAACAAATATTATAATACACTGAACTAACTCAAGAGTGTAAAATTTTTGATAGAATTATATTACATTTATTTGTTCTGGATCAAGTTTTATGTTGACCAGAACTTTTTAAAAAAAAAAGGATTTAAAAATTATGAAAGAAATGCATGGAATGTTACATAATAAATGCAAGAGTGTACATATATAAGTACTAGACTAGTTAGTTTTATTAAAATGTTCTAGTAGTCATCTACTTGGGAGGATAGTTAATGCTTGTGCTGTTGGGGTGGCCTCATCACACCTGTCTATATTGACTACACAGTGTCCAGTAAATTACAGGAATTTTATGGGGTATTAGTAACTAAAAGGCGTTGGTGAACTTCCAGCAGACCAGAGGCTCACTCAACTTGCATATGTAGCTCTTCTGCTGAAATCTGGTGGTCCCACCTCTCCGAGCTGGCGGGCAATAATAGTGGTCTCTGTCACAACGTACTGCACAGATACACTCGAGTAAAATCACCAACTGAATGGACACCGCCTTGTTGACAACTGAAACTCACAGCTCTGCAATCAAAGTATTGGCTATGTGTCAAAATTCTATTCTCTACCCACGTCTGGACACAACACGGACACAACAACCACATCATACAGACAGGTCAGATCTCTCTGACCAAACAGCACATTTACCATGGTGGTTTTACATCAGATAGGTCCTCCCAGACTATAGATTCTGAAAAATATTTATTAGTTTCCTTCCCTAAAAGTGGATAGGTAATATGTTTCATTATTCTCAACACTTGATCTGTCTTTCCTAACCCTTGTTGGAGTTTATGTATATTGTTGGTCCCTAGACCCTGACTTGGGCGGGGGGTCTAGAGCAAATCCCTACTTGTTTGTAAGGCTAGATTATGATATGGCAGTATCAAATCACTCGAACATTAAACAATATTCAAAATATACAAAGAAATAATTTCAATCTTACCAGATTATGAATAAAGAACACAGAAATGCTAGCAAAACTCAGCTGAGCTGCTGGCTATAGTATGGCGTCCCTGAACTTATTTCACTTTCTTTCATTTGGAAATCACCACACTTTAAAATACTGTGTCTATCATCGAACAACTATTGAGGAATGGCCCCACTTGCGCGTCTAAGCGCCGATAAAATGATTGTCTGTGGCCAATCACAGCCTGGGTTTATTTCAAATTCAAATTTCCTACCCTAAAGTCATTTCAGTCATGCTTCAGTCAAGTATGGATGTTTATCTGTTAGTCTGTCCGTCTCTACTTGTTTTTTTCAAAACGTACTTGATTTTTGAACCAACCTTTCTCTCCCCTCCAAAATTTTGTCGTTAAAAGTTATATTTAGACACAGCTCCCACCAATGTCCCTTCGCTTCCCTACTAAGTAGATTTGAACACCTGCGTCTCAAGGTCGTGTTTTTTTGTGCAAATAGCGACACTTTTTATTCCATACAGTCTGTCGCTGATGTGAACAACACTGTCTTTTGTCATTATCTTCAATATTATCTATCCGTCTGTAAAATTAAGAACATATTAGTTCACTGCTCAGAATGGGCCATCCGGCCAGCTAATTTTTATATTCCTAACATTAATATTACGAAAAAGTTACTTTTTAATTTTTGTAATATTCCAAACATCTGCGTTCTGCCGCTGAATTCAAATCAAAGGCTTGGTATCGCAAAAGCGACCAATAAATGACTGTGGCGTAACGATCCTTACTTTATGTCCAAGGTCCCTTTTCTCCGTTTCCCCCCCAGTTCCGACTGTCATGTACTTTATGAAACGTGACTTTTTCTTCGTTTCCCCCCCAAATTGCGTTCCAGCATAATTTTTGAATACTTCCTTTAAATAGCCTTTTCTAGTCTCACGCAATCTTTCCACCCATATTTTTCCTTTTTATCCCAAAGGTCCCTTCTGTCGAGTTCCTTATTACTTTAATGTTTTGGGTAAAACGTGACTTTTCTCCGTTTCCCCCCCAATTGCGTCTCCTTAGCCTTTCTAGTCTCACGCAATCTTTCCAGTCATATTTTTCCTTTTTATCCGCCGTTCCCCTCCTGTCTAGCAAGTCAATTTTTATGGAGGGTGATGACCCGCGGTCTGGGCGATCATGTACTATCAGCAGCCTACGCATTATGTTTTTATCCTTACATGTTATCTTTGGAGGTATTTTACCGTTGTATCTCTGTCAATTTCACTACAACCACCACAATATATAAAACAGCTAATAGTGAAAATCCATAGTTCAGTCAACTGATGACAATTAATTGGAAAGTCAAGAGACTAAAAACAGTGATTGCAGATTGCAGTAACTTTAATATTCAAAATCTTGAAGTCTAAACAGACAATAATAGTAATTGTGTGAATACTTTTATATATATGTATATGCTCTTTTCCAACTAGTAGAAATAGAATATTAGTGTAATTATTAAACTATTTTAACTGTACCTGAGGATTTATTCACTTCTTCCATTTGTGGTTTCCGTGAATGTTCCTGTTACTTATCCCCTAGAATATAAGTAATCATAAGATAGTCATAGGGAGGAGACACCTTAAATCCTGGTACTACTTCTTACCAACTGGGCCAGGGTTTTCACAGTCTGACTATTTTTATGATAACAATACACCAGTGCTTATTTCTAAGACTGGGGTATTACTTGTAAGACCAGAACTCTTTACTGGCATACTCTTACATAAGTAAATAATTTTATATAACCTCCCGCTACAGTGGGGGCTCGTCCGGGATATCTTTGATATTCCAGAGCCAACTTTCTATTTCTGCTGTGTAGAAAATTTTGTTTTGTAAAATTTTTTGGAAAGAGTTAACATAGTATCAAATATTATATTTTTAGGAGTACCATTGAGTACAGATAAAGAAAGCTGTTTCATATATGGTGAAGTCAGTTTAATTAACTTTAATTTTAACTAAGTTAATTATATTGTAGTAAATTAGTTTGAGTAAGATCACTTGCCCTACTAGACTAGAGATACATCATGGCTGACTTGGTCAAATTTAGGTCTGCTACACTGCAGGTGGGAAAAGAGCTTGGCATGGATGGTGACGCTCTGATCCGGTATGTCACGACGGAATGTGAAAAGTACACCGAGAGAGAAGCAAAGCAATTAGAAGCAGAGAGAGAAACAAAGAAATTAGAAGCAGAGAGAGAAGCCAAGAAATTAGAATTAGAAGCAGAGAGAGAAGCCAAGAAATTAGAAGCAGAGAGAGAAGCCAAGAAATTAGAATTAGAAGCAGAGAGAGAAGCCAAGAAATTAGAAGCGGAGAGAGAAGCCAAGAAATTAGAAGCTGAGAGAGAAGAAAGGAGGTTACAAGCAGAGAGAGACCATGAGCTGAAAATGAGACAGCTTGATCTTGCTGGGACTATCACCCATGGTAATAGCTCACCTCATTCTGCGAATAGCTCTTTTCAGAACACGGCAAATGGAGCCATGAGTTTCCACCTAGATCCATTTGTTGAAAAGGAGGACGCAATTGAGTCGTACCTGGATAGGTATGAAAGACTAGCCTCTACATATGGACTGGAAAAGGAAAAATGGAGTCTAAAGTTATCCCAGGGATTGAGAGGTATTGCATATGATGTGTTTCTGAAACTCCCCAAAGAAGATCAGGAAAATTATGAAATACTAAAGCAAGCCTTACTGATCCGGTATGAAAAGAACTCTGAGGCATATAGGAAGAAATTTAGAACTTCTAAACCTCTACCTGGAGAAACATATAACCAGTTCTCAGCTAGGCTAGAAACGTATTTGTTGAAATGGAGTAGTTTAGGTAAGTATCAGAAAACCTACGAGGATTTGAAAGAAATGGTTATGTTAGAGCAAGTGAAAGATTCCATGTCTCAAGAAATGAGGAAATTCCTTATGGAACAAGGAGCAGAGAGGCTGGAAGACATTTTGAAATGTGCAGAGAGATACCAAGCAGCTCAAGCTGAATTGGTAGGAACAAAAAGAAAGCAGGTAGAAGGATATAAGCCACCCCCGCAGAATACCCAGTTTGACCAGAAGGATCATCCATACAGAAATAAGCCAAGATTTGATAATAAGGACAAGAACCCTCAGACTCAGGAAAAGAAACCCTACAAACAGGGAGATAAGTGGTGCAAAATTTGTAAGATGAGCAACCACAACACTGTAGATTGTAGAAGGAAAACCCCTCATCACGCTGCATGTTTAGCAACAGGGAATAGGACAGATATGATGGAACTGACAGGAAGTCAGAATAGCCTCCGTCATCCCCCTGTGAGTGAGCTCGTAACCGTGAACGGCAATCGAGTCATGTGCTTATATGATACCGGCCTGGATTTCGACTCAGTTGTGAGTTCAACCCTAGTGCACTCTGATCAAATTACCACAGAAACCGTGGAAATACAAGGGGCAACTAAGGGAACAGCAACCATGACACTTCCTATAGCTAGGATCAATGTGAAATCTCGCTACGTGGAAGGAGTGATAACAGCCGCAGTGATAGATGACCCTATATACCCGCTGATATTGGGGGTGTAGGTATGTATTTTTGGGTGACCCAGTAAAACCTGTTGTCCTGGCAGCAGTCCAGACCAGGTCGAGCACCAAAAACGAGGAGGAAAATCCTAACAATACTCAGCCAGAGCAGATGAAACAGGCTCAATCAGAAGATGACACATTGAAGCCTTGTTTTGGCAAATTGCCAAAGGCCCATAACCCTCCAGAAAAAGGAGACTTGTATATGAAAAATGGACTACTGTATAGAAAAGCTGGTACAGGACCTCAAGGACATGGACAGCTGGTAGTACCGAAGTCATACAGGGAGAAAGTTATGGAGCTCGCACATGTTTTCCATTTAGTGGACACATGGGAATTGGTGCCACAAGTCAACGGATAGCTTGTCACTATTACTGGCCAGGGATCACGGAAGATATCAAACGATATGTGAAATCTTGTCCAGAGTGTCAACGTGTAGCCCCCAAGCATGGGACTGCACCAGCAACTCTAGGAGAAATGCCAATCATGGGTACTCCATTCGAGAGAGTTGCAGTAGATATTGTTGGACCCCTCACTAGGACTAAGAGAAGGAATAGTTATATCTTAACTCTAGTTGATACATGCTCTATGTGGGGAGAGGCCGTAGCCATGGCATCTATAGATTCTAAGCATGTGGCAGAGGCATTGTTGACCATATTCACCCGGTTAAGCTTCCCACATCAAATATTGACGGACAATGGTTCCCAGTTCAAGGGAAAGCTAACCCAAGAAGTGTTCAGGATTTTTCAAGCCAGACATTATCATTGCTCTCCTTATCACCCACAAGGAAATGGTCAAGTCGAGCGGTTCAATGGTACGCTCATTTCTATTCTCAGGAAGCTGGCAAGTGAAAAACCTGAAACATGGGATGTATACTTACCCGCTGCATTATTCACATACCGGGAAGTCCCACACAATTCCACAGGAATGGCACCGGCCACATTGTTGTTTGGTCGGCCTATAAAAGGTCCACTGGAAGCATTGCTGCGGACTTGGACAGATGAGAAGGCAGAGGAAAGTGTCACCTCATCAATTCAGTATGTAAATGAGTTGACCACTCGACTGAAAATGGGCTGGAAATTGGCTAATGACAATCTTCGCAGAGCCAGAAAGAAACATACTGAATACTATAACAAGAAAGCAAAGGATAGGGAACTTGCTGTTGGAGAAAAAGTGCTTCTTCTATTGCCCAGCAGTAACAACAAACTGCAGATTGGTTGGCAGGGTCCATATAACGTGCTAGAGAAAATATCGAGGACTAATTACAAAATTGACAAGAAGGGCAAAGAAAGGGTGTACCATGTTAATCTGTTAAAGAAATATTATGACAGGACATCAACGGAGGTAGCTCATATGATGACTCTGGCCATCGCAACCGAAATGAAGCATGAACCACTTACCTCAATAGAGTATCCATTAAGACCGACTGAGACATATGAACAAGTCAAAATTAGTACTCAGTTAACTCAGGAACAGAGGGAGCAAGTTAAAGAGGTTTTTAAAACACATGCAGAGGTGTTAACTGATAAACCAGGATGCACCAACTTATTGACATATGATATGAAGGTCATCGATCCAACACCGATCTGCATGAAGACCTACCCTATACCATATGCCAAGGCACAAGCATTGAAGGAGGAAATTGATTATCTATTGCAAGAACAAATCATCTCCAAGTCAGAGTCACCTTACAGTTCAAGTGTTGTGCTGTTGAGAAAACCAAGTGGAGAACACCGACTCTGTATCGATTACCGGAAATTAAATGCGATCACTGAAACCCAAGCTGATCCATTACCGGATACCAATCAGCTGTTCTCGAAGCTAAGTACTGCGAAATATTTCTCTAAGGTCGATTTAAGTAAGGGATATTACCAGATTCCTGTCAAACCCGAGAT
Source organism: Oreohelix idahoensis (assembly GCA_024509875.1). Classification (NCBI taxonomy): domain Eukaryota; kingdom Metazoa; phylum Mollusca; class Gastropoda; order Stylommatophora; family Oreohelicidae; genus Oreohelix; species Oreohelix idahoensis. The sequence continues at coordinate 77,887 of JAMPIV010002009.1, forward strand.
CCGACAAATGCTGGCTTTTAGCACTTCGGATGGTCACTATGAATTTAATGTACTACCATTCGGGTTGAAAAACGCACCAAGCGTATTTTCAAGGATGATGAGGAAATTGCTGGAACCCTTGAACAACTCTAACATCACCAACTTTATGGATGACATTCTCATAGCCACGGAAACATTTGAGGATCATCCACATTCTCTATCAATGTTACTGGGTAGACTCAGAGAGGCAGGTTTGACTGCTCGCCCAACAAAGTGTGTAATCGGATGCCAGGAATTAGAATTTTTGGGACATACAATTTGTCATGGAAACATGTCTCCTGATCCCGACAATATAGAAAAGTTAAGGAATGCACCTAGACCACAGACAAAAAAGGATGTGAGGTCGTTCGTAACCTTAGGAGGATTCTATCAAAAGTACATCAAAGACTTCAACACCTTATGTGCACCTTTGACGGATCTGACAAAGAAAGGGAAGCCGGACACAATAAAGTGGACTGTAGAGTGTGAGCATGCATATTCAGAGTTGAAACATAAACTCACTAGTAGGCCTATTCTGAAGTTACCCGGTATGACGCAAGAGTTTATAGTACGGACTGATGCAAGCAATGTAGGAATTGGGGCCGCGCTTTTGCAAAAATCTCAGACCCAGAATGAGGAACTGTTTCCTGTTGCTTATGCCAGCCGCAAGTTGAACGCTTCAGAAAAGAAGTACTCTACTATAGAGAGGGAATGTTTAGCATTGGTGTGGGCCATCAATAAGTTTCAACCCTATTTGTATGGCAAGTCATTTGTGGTCCAGTGCGATCATCAACCCCTGTCATTTTTCGCCTCATCACGTCATGGAAATACTCGCTTACTAAGATGGTCATTATTGATTCAGCCATACGCCTTCACTATTGAATATATTCCTGGAAAACAGAATGTGGGCGCAGATTTTCTCAGTCGCCATCCCACAGAGTTGGAGCAAGATAGAAGGAAGGAAAACTGACTTTGGAATGGTCGATTTGCAATTGTCTTGTACACAATAGTTAAGCTAGATATCATCCAGCTTAAAATATGGGGGAGCTATGTCGCAAAATTGGTTTCAAGTCATTGCAAACGTGTTCAGGTAGATTTTTGAACCCGTCAACGATCGATTGACCGCTTTCAAAATGGCGGTGTATCAGCGAGATGTGTATCAGACAGAGGAAATCGCCAAGGATAAATAAAAGCAGAAGGGAATCATTATAAAAAGGATTTTACATTTTGGTACAGGGAAGGATTGTGTATAACTGCATATAAGAAGGAACGGTAGGAAGTTCTCATTTACGGAGATATATGCGTATTTCGGCTGCCCTCAGTTACGCGGAAAAGCATGAAAACCCACTTCTGTTCTAAATATTAAAATCAACAAATAACAGTTTGGGAAATTACATGGATAGGAAGATAGAGATTTATCGGCTGTATAAAACAAGATAAGATGAAACAGGATGGATACTTTATAAGCCGAAGATCAGGAATGAGAAATTTCAGTCGACGCACAGATCGGTTGAAATCGCTGTTCGGGAAGGATTTTTCAGGCCTAGGTTTAAGCTGTGACGTCAGTACCCTCCGATACGTCCGCGCTATACGTATATAAAGCGTATCGGTAAACTGAGACGGAGACAACGAAGGAGGTTTGAGACAGACTGGAGGCAGAGTTTCGCCACTACCCATAAATTGTGAGCGGATCGCCAGAAACATTTTTCAGTCCAGTATCTGAAGTCTGAGGGTTCCATGAAATAACTCAAACCAGACTGTCCAGTATCAGAAACCTGGGTTGTTCATCAGAGGCAATCCCACAAACGTGCAGGACCCCAAAGAGTGAACTTCAACTGGTCTTCGGCATCCCTAGTGCTGGGTCTACCGATACTGATATATGCAACGGACAGTCCGTGTCAGCAGGATCAAGAGTCAGATAAGTGTCACTTAGGACACTGACCACCACAATATATAAAACAGCTAATAGTGAAAATCCATAGTTCAGTCAACTGATGACAATTAATTGGAAAGTCAAGAGACTAAAAACAGTGATTGCAGATTGCAGTAACTTTAATATTCAAAATCTTGAAGTCTAAACAGACAATAATAGTAATTGTGTGAATACTTTTATATATATGTATATGCTCTTTTCCAACTAGTAGAAATAGAATATTAGTGTAATTATTAAACTATTTTAACTGTACCTGAGGATTTATTCACTTCTTCCATTTGTGGTTTCCGTGAATGTTCCTGTTACTTATCCCCTAGAATATAAGTAATCATAAGATAGTCATAGGGAGGAGACACCTTAAATCCTGGTACTACTTCTTACCAACTGGGCCAGGGTTTTCACAGTCTGACTATTTTTATGATAACAATACACCAGTGCTTATTTCTAAGACTGGGGTATTACTTGTAAGACCAGAACTCTTTACTGGCATACTCTTACATAAGTAAATAATTATATATAACCTCCCGCTACAACCTCTCCCCCCCCCCCCCCCCCCCCCTCAATAAATTATTTAAAAATGGTCTTAGTCTTCTTCAAGTATCATCCTTGATGGTGAAGGAGATCATGTCGCTCCATAATTTCCTACCTACAGTTGTATTGATCAATTCTGTTGTTGAGTTCTGTCCATGCCATGCTGTCAAACTTTCTAGAGTCTTCTTTCTTTGTCGTCGTGTTGTTCTTTCAATCTTTGCTTGTTGTCGTGTTGTTCTTTCAATCTTTGCTTGTTGTCGTGTTGTTCTTTCAATCTTTGCTTGTTGTCGCGTTGTTCTTTCAATCTTTGCTTGTTGTCGTGTTGTTCTTTTAATCTATGCTTGTTGTCGTGTAGGTCTTTCAATCTATGCTTGTTGTCGCCATATATTCCAGTTGTCTTCCTCTCATAAGATGCCCAAAGTTTATTTGTTACGCGTTGGCCTCTTTCAGGACATCCTCATTAAACTTTTTTAGCTGTCCGTGGTATTTTTAACATTCTTTTTATAAAGCTAAATCTCAAGTGCTTTTCCTACTTGTTTACGAATTGCCCATGACCCACTTCCGCATGTCAGAACATTAACAATCATGTAAATTAAAAATTAAAAACTAATTCCGTTTAAATTTTAAACCTAAGACCCTTAAGTAACTATTCACGAGCCCTCAAGGTTCTCGGATCACAAGTTAAGAAAGGATCCCGTTACACGCCCTTTGAGGCATATTGGGAATATGATGTTAGGCCCATATTTTCTTGACCATCGGTACACTAGAGGTGATGTGGTCAGCATCACGCCGGCCGCCCTAACCTTCCCAGAAGTTAATCTACAAGTTAAGAAACCCTAGCCTGTATACGACGAAACAGTCGATGCCAAGAGTTCAGTTAAGAACTATATTAATGGTTGTTCAGTTGTCAAAACTTCAAAGGCTGCGCGTCTTAATACTGTGTGGCAGCAGTCTGTGACGGTATTGCCTGCCCTGCTTTGCAGTAGTGGTCCAACAGTGGCCAAAACTCATCTAATATGGGTCTTCAAAGGTGTCTACTTTCGCACTTGATTACTCTTGCCAGAGATGAAGATAGAAGGGTAAGGACACGTATATCACAATGGGGCGTTCACAAGATATTCAGATAAGCGAAAACAATGCTGCTTTGGGTGAGCACGTTACTTCTAGAATCTGCCGACAACTTTTGTGAAGAATTAAGCAATGATTAATCTTAGCTCGTTCAAGCCCCCACCTCTGATTTACTCAGTTGGATTCTTATTATTCTGGTATAGCTCTGTTTAGAGTGTGTGTGGTAAATTGACTGAGACAATCATGAAGTACACTTAAAATGATTAAATCGAAGTTAACTTTGTAAATCTACAAATAACAAAATTTAATAATCACTTAAGTTTTAACAGTTTGAAAATACTTTGAATAGTTATGGATCAAGAGTATCATCACGGTCGTGATGGAATGTACATTTTTACAAGAAGTTCAAGTGGCAGCATATATATCGAAATTAGCTGATAATGACGGTTCGGCTCCTTCTGATGGGTTGGTTCTTGTTAACCCTGATCACGCTCGTCGCTGGTCAATATTGGCGGGTGTAGCTCGTTTTCCAGAAATGTCGAGGAGAGTCTACGACAGTTTATCTCTCATCTTAAAGCGTAGGCCACTTCTCCCTTCTTGTTCCAGAGATAGTACATTCTGCTGGTTCCACCAATAACTATGGTAAAAGAATATAAACGAAACGCTCTTCTGAGTATTGCGTTTCCCGACACAAAAGTATGTGGGCTGATTTTGTAAATCCGTCAGGATTCTTCAATAAAAGGTCCGGGCTGATAAAATGGAAATTCTGAGTTCTAACTTCTAGCAAGTCTGGTTGTAGTCTTCTTGGCAAGCGATTTATCACAGTAAATTTGACTAACTGAAGCGTCAGGTTATATTGACTGTCCTACCACCGCATCTGTTTGTAACGAAGCTAAGAAAAAGCTCCAATCATTTCAAACATGTTTGTTGGGGGGAATTTTAAAATGTTCCTAACATGGAAAAATTGTGAACGTAATGTAAAGGTCACGTTTTCCATATATGGAAATCGTGACATTCAAATATTCTCGCCAATGATTACATATAACTTCTTACATATACCCGGAAATATTACAACATTTCCGCTCAAGTGTGTCTGTCATCCCATGAGGTCGATACTTGACCGGCGCTCCTTGTGCAAACACAAACTCTTGTTTGACCATCCTTGATGCACTACTGTGTCTTATCACGACAATAATTAGTCCGTCACACGAGCCATTTCAGCGCTAAGTAAACTCGCTTGGCCATTTACGTGCGAAAACAGTCGCACCCTTGTGGTACAATAGATTTCTGTCGGTCAACCTTGCTTCATCGTCTACTCTATCCGCAGGGATAGACAAGTAAACACACAGACATGACGACTATCGCTGAGAGGAGTGTAAGAATATTTAAAAATGAGAAAATATCTGCTACACATAGCAGAGAAAGAAAGAAAGTGCGGCAATTAAAAGCACGCAATAAAATCAGTACAGAAATTTAACTGATACCGCCGTAGTTAAACAGAGATCGAGAGGGGTCGCCCCATTCGGTCACACAATAAACGATTACCTGTACCATATGCTCTATTTTATTTTGGTTCACATTTTTTTCTCGATAATAGCGAGGGACCAAACCAAAAAGTCCTGAAAAAACCAGCAAAAAATGTCAAATGCAACGTGAACTAAAAAATACCAATAAATAAAAAATTGCTTCGGCTCAAGCTTGGAACTGGGTATTTCATGATAAAAGAACCCACATGTGAAGAGCGTCAAGAATCAGATACAATTAGACACTTTCTGGTGGACTACAAAGAATATGACCAGCAGAGGCAAAACATTAAGACATACTGCAATAACCACAAGGTAGAAATTAGCGTAGAAAATCTCTTAGGCATAAAGACCACACCAGAGATACACAATAAAACACAATATTACAAACACAAAAGCTGACATATTAAAAAATAAACAAATAAGGATGGTAGCCAGTAGTTTACAGAAGCAGATTCCCCCCCCCCCCCCCCTTCCCCACCACCACTAAACTTAAAAATTTATACGGATTGACTATAAATAAACCTCCAACCAATATTAAATGCATACCAGTATAGACATTGCCATTTTTTCTGAACAATAAAACAAAATAAACTATAACTAAAATGTAAAAATACCTACAAGTTGGATGGATGGATGGATGGATAGACAGACAGAAAGATAGACAGACAGTTATATAGATAGATAGATAGATAGATAGATAGATAGATAGATAGATAGATAGATAGATAGATAGATAGATAGATAGATAGATGGATGGATGGATGGATGGATGGATGGACGGACGGACGGACGGACGGACGGACGGACGGACGGACAGACAGACAGACAGACAGACAGACAGACAGACAGACAGACAGACAGACAGACAGACAGACAGACAGACAGACAGACAGACAGATAGATAGATAGACAGATAGATAGATAGATAGATAGATAGATAGATAGATAGATAGATAGATAGATAGATAGATAGATAGATAGATAGATAGATAGATAGATAGATAGATAGATAGATAGATAGATAGATAGATAGATAGATAGATAGATAGATAGATAGATAGATAGATAGATAGATAGAACTTTATTTTCAAAGGGTTGAGAATTGGGCACGCAGGCCCGTCTTACATTCTGCCCTTCCTTTCTCTCGTCTTTTATACTGATTTCATTTATTCTCACATACATTTTACCCATCAATTCAAGGAATTCAACGTTGTAAAGGTAAAATAATAGCATACTCACATTCACAGTATCTAATTATAAACTTGAAATAAAATATGTTGAAAAGTACTAACTAAGTATTACCATGAAACAAAATATGTTGAAAAGCACTAACATCATCATTAAACCTACATTCGATATTATATAGTTTGTTCGGAAAAATAATCACATTAGGGGGGCAGATAATCAGATCTCATAAAGTATTCGAAAAGTCTACGATTGTATGAATAGGTACTGAGGTTGTTATCTTTCAGATAATGTGGAAGATAGTTCCAGAGATGAGCAGCAGAGTAAGCTAAGCTTTTCTTGAATAAGTCAAGCCTAGGCTTGGGCACTTGTATTTTGTTAAGGCGTTGACTGCGTCTTTCACTGTATTTGAACATTGGCCACAGATTTGTTGCAACATTCTGTGACAGGATTTTGTGAACAAATTTAGCTTTGTTGAACAGAAAGCGCTTTCTTAGAGGCAGTATTTTGAGATCTTTATTTAGATCTACACAATGTGCTTGGCAGTTGTCAGAAACTAGACGCACTGCACGCTTTTGTAGTGAATGGAGTCTTTTTGTGTTGGACATAGAACAACCATCCCAGATTGTGGAGCAATAGTCAAGGTTTGTTTGTATGTTAGATATATAGAACAATTTACGTACATCTTCATCTAGGAAATGTTTGATTTTAGCTAACTGGTAAACTTTCTGTGCCGTTTGCTGGGTAATTGCATGACCATGTGAGTTCCAATTTAGATGCTGGTCAACGACTATTCCTAGAGTTTTATGTTCATTAAATTTTTGAATTGGTAAAGTACCAATATAGATCTGAAGTGTTGTTTTCTCAGAATTTTGTAATTTTTGTCTAGTTGATATTAACATGCCCTTTTTTTAATTATATTAATTAGCATGCGATTTCCGATGCTCCACTTAATAAGATTGTCTGTATCTTTTTGTAACGATAGTTCGAGTGTGTTGCAACTTGTATCACTCGTGTAGATAGTACAGTCATCAGCAAATAGGTCACAGGATGCGTGCTCGATGTGTAGTGGAAGGTCATTAATATATATGGCAAAAAGTAGAGGCCCAAGAATAGAGCCCTGAGGAACGCCGGTATTTATTACGGTTGGGTTTGAGCAAGAGTTATTGTAAGAAACTACATGTTTTCTGTCTGACAGGAATGATTTAATTATCGTCACTAGTTGAAGGTTTACTTTTGATGTTTCTAGTTTTCTAATTAAAATAGCGTGATCTATCATATCAAATGCTGTTTTAAAGTCTACAAAAACTGCCCCACATATGTTATCGTTATTAATATTTAAGTGCCAGTTGTCAATCATCTTAGTTAGAGCTGTGTGGCATGAATGTTTAGGTCTAAACCCCGACTGACTATCAATTAGCAAGCCGTTGTTAACTAGGTGTTGTAGTGTTATTTTATGTATGTGTTTTTCTAGTGGTTTGGATAGCGATGATATTAAGGAGATTGGCCGATAGTTACTAAGGTTATTTTTGTCGGAAGAGCCAGGTTTTAAGAGAGGATATACCTTAGCGACTTTAAAGTGCCACGGAAAGTAACTCCGTGCGATACATTGATTGTATATGTATGTAAGCGAATCACTAATAGCTGGAGCCGCATAACGCAGTATTCGATTACTGACTCCGTCAAGTCCTGATGAGTTATTATCTTTAAGTCCTAGAAGATAGTTATACACTTCATTAACTGTCATAAACGGAATGTTGGATGGGATTGTGTTTAGATAGATAGATAGATAGATAGATAGATAGATTGATAGATAGATAGATAGATAGATAGATAGATAGATAGATAGATAGATAGATAGATAGATAGATAGATAGATAGATAGATAGATAGATAGATAGATAGATAGATAGATAGATAGATAGATAGATGGATGGATGGATGGATGGATGGATAGATAGATAGATAGATAGATAGATAGATAGATAGATAGATAGATAGATAGATAGATAGATAGATAGATAGATAGATAGATAGATAGATAGATAGATAGATAGATAGATAGATAGATAGATAGATAGATAGATAGTAAATAGATTAGATTAGATTAAATAGATAGATAGATAGATAGATAGATAGATAGATAGATAGATAGATAGATAGATAGATAGATAGATAGATGGATGGATGGATGGATGGATGGATGGATGGATGGATGGATGGATGGATGGATGGATGGATGGATAGATAGATAGATAGATAGATAGATAGATAGATAGATAGATAGATAGATAGATGGATGGATGGATGGATGGATGGATGGATGGATGGATGGATGGATGGATGGATGGATGGATGGATGGATGGATGGATAGATAGATAGATAGATAGATAGATAGATAGATAGATAGATAGATAATTTTTTTGGGTCGGCCTATCTTTGGCCTTTCTTCTTCATGGCAGTTCTGGTAATGGTGCCAGAGTCTCTTCTGAGGACACGGTCAACCTCTGCATGCTATACTGGTGTGCGTATCTTCTTCATGGCTTGGAGTTAGCAGCTTAGAGTTTGTGATGAGTTAGCAAATGATTTCTGTGCAGAATTAATTGGCCCAGATTCGATTATCTCCTTTGCCAGATCACAAAAGAGATTAGCGATGGTTCTTTACGTCTATACACGCTTTCATAATAAAAAATATTCATATCAATTAACATATCGGCATAAAAATATTCACTAAGATTCAATAAATCGTTCACAAACATCTGACTACCATACTGTTACAATTGACATACGTCAAACTATCACGCGGAGATTTCACACGACGCACGCGATCATTCCTATCTTGCTCTATTGTTGTGTCACTTCTCGCGGATGTTGGCCACGCCCTTTCAACGTATAACAATTACCGGAAAACGGGAACGCGCGTGCATCATCTGTTGCGTGTGTACACTTATTATCGTGTGAGGTCACACACCAACAATTAGTGAGTGAAATTGGGCAGGTCGGCAAACAGCGCTCAAAGCCTGGCACGAATTAATAGATTCCAAGAATTAAAATTAAGTTAATGCATTCTAATATCTCGTGGGCGTCTTTACATGTGTCCGGACATGGTTTGTGTTCAATAGAAGGAAAAAGAGATAGCCTGGCCCAGATGAGAACGCTGAGTCCTTTAGCAAAAATCATAATAATATTAAGATCATAATTATTGTAATCATATTCATGAATAGCACAATGGGCTAATCACCTGTTTGCCAAGTCATTTCGATTACATGTCCACCCATGGGCCTTGTGCACTTGGGTACCCTCTACACCTCGTTTCACGGGGTAGATGAGGTTTCGATTATGAGATGAGATGAGATATTCATGAATAAATAAAATTGCGAATCTGAAATTAGGACGAAATGAATACATCAGTCGACAATAGTCATTCTAGCTCTACTTTCTATGTCGTATTTTGTACTGATTCGCGTTATGCTGTTTTATCTATCTATCTGTCTATCTATCTATCTATCTATCTATCTATCTATCTATCTATCTATCTATCTATCTATCTATCTATCTATCTATCTATCTATCTATCTTCTTCTTCTTCTTTGATCCTTAGCCGCCGATCGTCAAAGCAGTCAGTGGCCATCACGCCTAGTGGCGTCTTGTAGGGCAACAACAAATTGATTCCACTTTGCTCGGTCGGTGGCCATCCTTCGTACAGTGCCCCAACTCTGGTTCATTCTTTGCATCTCAGCCTCCACAGTCCTACGCCAGGTTGTTTTTGGTCGGCCTCTCTTTCGTTTTCCTTCAGGGGTCCAAAGCATATCTATCTATGTATCTATTTAATCTAATCTAATCTAATCTATCTATCTTTTTAATCTAATCTAATCTAATCTATCTATCTATCTATCTATCTATCTATCTATCTATCTATCTATCTATCTATCTATCTATCTATCTATCTATCTATCTATCTATCTATCTATCTATCTATATCGAGTGTAGGTTTAATGATGATGTTAGTGCTTTTCAACATATTTTGTTTCATGGTAATACTTAGTTTGTACTTTTCAACATATTCTATTTCATGTTTATAATTAGATACTGTGAATGTGAGTATGCTATTATTTTACCTTTATAACGTTGAATTCCTTGAATTGATGGGTAAAATATATGTGAGAATAAATGAAATCAGTATAAAAGACGAGAGAAAGGAAGGGCAGAATGTCAGACAGGCCTGTGAGCCCAATTCTCAACCCTTTGAAAATAAAGTTCGTTCGTTCGTTCTCTCTTAGACGAACCTATGTTCCTATTTCTCAACACTTTGAAAACAAAGTTCGTTCACTCTCTCGCTGGCTCTCTCTCTCTCTCTTTCTCTCTCTCTCTCTCTCTCTCTCTCTCTCTCTCTCTCTCTCGCTTTCTCTCTCTCTCTTTCTCTCTCTCTCTTAGACGGGCCTAAGTTCCTTTCTCTCAACACTTTGAAAATAAAGTTCGTTCGCTCTCTTTCAGTCCCTATTCATACAATCGTAGACTTTTCGAATACTTTATTAGTTTTGATTACATGCCCCCCTAATCAGATTATCTTTTCTTATAATATCAATTGTAGGTTCTAATGACGATGTTTGTACTTTTCTACATATTTTATGTCATGTTTATAAGTAGTTAATGTTAATATGAGTGTGCTATTTTATTTTACTTTGCAACGTTGAATTCCTTGACATTGATATGTAAAATGCATATGGGAATAAATGAATTCAGTATGAAAGGTGAGAGAAAGGAAGGGCAGAATGTCAGACGGGCCTGCGTGCCCAATTCTCAACCCTTTGAAAATAAAGTTCGTTCGTTCGTTCGTTCGTTTGTTCTATCTATCTATCTATCTATCTATCTATCTATCTATCTATCTATCTATCTATCTATCTATCTATCTATCTATCTATCTATCTATCTATCTATCTATCTATCTATTTATCTATCTATCTATCTATCTATCTATCTATCTATCTATCTATCTATCTATCTATCTATCTATCTATCTATCTATCTATCTATCTATCTATCTATCTATCTATCTATTTATCTATCTATCTATCTATCTATCTATCTATCTATCTATCTATCTATCTATTTAATCTATCTATCTATCTATCTATCTATCTATCTATCTATCTATCTATCTATCTATCTATCTATCTATCTATCTATCTATCTATCTATCTATCTATCTATCTATCTATCTATCTATCTAATTTATCTACTTTATCTATCTATCTATCTATCTATCTATCTATCTATCTATCTATCTATCTATCTATCTATCTATCTATCTATCTATCTATCTATCTATCTATCTATCTATCTATCTATCTATCTATCTATCTATCTATCTAATCATCTATCTATCTATATATTTAATCTAATCTTATCTATTTACTATCTATCTACCTATTCTATCTATCCCTCAGACTTCCACTGTAATGACTCTAATAAAGGCAGTAGTCAGTTCAAAGTTCCTAGCATGTCCAAACAAACAGTTTGTCGTTGAGAGAAGTGGGTTGTTGTCATATGCCACTCCGTTCACTGCTGTAAGTTGGGCAGGACTGGAGCAGACGTTCGGCTGTCATGGGGCTGATGCCACAGGAACAGAGATCTGTTGGACCAATCCTGTACGTGTGATATAGATGGTACCTCAACCTATTGTGACCAGTTCGTAAGCAGAAAATGTTGACCTGGTCTCGCCTAGATAGCTGGTGATGGGCATCATCTTTTATGTGACCTGGGAGTTCTCTGTCCCGTCTGGACTTGACTATGGCTTTTATAGTTGTTTTAGCCATTTCATAAGTTGTCTCTATATCATTTTGTTGCAGGGCTGCCCTTCTTTAGCAAGTTTATTTAGCCTACCTCTTCGTTGCCAGGAATGTTGCAATGGGGTGGTGTCCTCTCGGCTGTGTACTTATTGTAACATTTTGACTAACATTATTTACTAGTGTAAAAGCCCGCCATAAGACGGGAATTAAACTCAAAAGCACCAATACCTAACGGCAATTTTACGTATTCAAAAGTATTTTTTTTAAAAACCACTGTGCATCACCACAGTACACGAACTATGTAGCAGCAGCGAGGATCCCACTGTGTGTATACGTGATCACACATTCTATAAATATATTTTTTGTGCACACCGTCATTTGCGCATTCTTCTTTGGTAAGTGTTACTATTTTTGGAAGAGTCCCTATAAGGGAAACAATACAATTAATGTCTAACTTTCAACCAAAGTTGCATCCCTTAGCGTTACGCACTGACAGAAAAAGCTGGGATTATATATATATATTCTTGTCATTTACATAGTTTACAATTCATATAATTTAAAATTTCTTTCTGGTTTTTTTTTTTTTTACAATACAAAGATAGAATAGGAGTAATACTACCACGGGCATATCACGTCGACTAATATGGAGTTGTGCTTGGAGGTGGTAACCTCATCATGTAACTCAAATAGCTACAACAACTACCACTAAAAAAGCACATAGAAGCTTCCTGCAAGTGGGCCACTTGCAATGGCGGGCTTTGCTTCAACATGAGCGAAAAGACCAGAATGAAAAATCTCCAATGAAAATAAAACATCCCATCTGTGTTCAAATGTTCTGCATTATAACGTTTCTGAATTCGTTAGACCACCTGTTTTAATTAAATAAGACAGATAAGCGAATGCGTGAAATCGTCATGGGAGGTTCTGACCAGGTCCCATACAAGAAAAGAAAAGACTTATTTACATTTTAACTCTAGCCAGAAGGCTGAATTCAAGGTCACGTGCGTTCAGCAAATGTGACAGTTGCGATGTCTGTGAACATTTGGGGGCTTATTAACGATTGCTGCTCTCAGCGTGCAAGAACTGAATATAAGAAAATTGTGACATGTGAACGGAAACGTGTTTGATCAATGCGGATATTTTTGGGTAGCGTGAACACTAAATTTGTTTGTATCCGGTGTGTGTTAGAATAAAGAACATTTTGGTTCGATGAAATTGGTGATAAGAAAGTGAGAAAGACTGTAGTAAAACCATTTTAAGCAGTAAGGAGAATTGAAATAGGTAATGTGTCTTAACTGGGATAAATGACAAAGCAATTACCCTTCCGGTTTAATTTTCCTTGCGTTATCCCTCTTTTTGGAAGTTGAAATTTGAAAGAAGAAAGAGCGAATTAAAGAAAGAACCACAAGGCTAGTTGATGCTGGGAGTACTCATTGTCACCTTTTTTCCTTGATCGGTTTTCGCCAGCCGTACGATACTCAAAAAGTAATCAAGTGGGTTTCCTACTAGCTTCAATGTAATGAGATGTGAACCAAATACAGGACAGTAACGACCATTGCGATAACCGGCAACTGATTTACTAAAACATCTGGTTCTGATGTCACTGGCGAGGTCAATGACAAAAATAGATGATGCATCTAAATTAGCACAACAGAGCCCCGACTGCTTTAGCGCTTTAAAAGCTAAAAAAAAAAAATGAAACGAAATAACAAATAAAAAAGAAGAAGCGACGAGGGATTGAGGAGAGCAACAAAGAAACACATTTGTAATAGAAATAGTGAAATAACTATAGTCCGTTCACCAATTGATGTTCAACTTTGAAATTTGTTTTAAAAAAAACTACCTGATGTAATGAATTTATATTTTGCATGTAGTCTTATATTTTCCATGACGTTACAAATATGTTGTTGTTAAGTGAATATCAATTCTGTATTCTTCAAAACTGTAAATTCCTTTGATCTTTTCCGAATCTTATAAGAAGCACTGCTTAAAAATTAAATTTTACAGTATGATGTCGCACTATTTCAGCTTTCAACAGCAGACAACTGCGGTGCACGAAATGTCATAATTTTGTCTTAAAATATATTTTTTTCTATTAAAAAAACCATTTATTGCCCGTGCAACACAAATGTACTGCTGACATGCTACATTTTAATACCGGTAGGGGAGTGTGATTTTAATATAACCTGAAGAAGAGATATCTCAAACTAGATACATTTTCTGGAGGCAAAAAATGTTTTCATAACGTCATGGATAATATAAGACTACATGCAAAATATAAATTCATTACATCGGGTAGTTTTTTTGAAAACAAATTTCAAAGTTGAACATCAATTGGTGAACGGACTATAATGCATATATACAGACAGAAACTCCCCTCAAACAAATTTAGAGTTGGGAGTTAAGGTTCATAGGTCAATGCATTTCAAAGAAAAATACCGAAATGACGTCATCGTAAAGTGCGTGTTGTTATGAACATAACAATAAGATTTTTTGTTTGTTTGGTTGTTAAAACGCTGATGGGTAAAGGTTCTATGTAAATATGTGTCTTCTCAGCTGTTCTTGCTTTTCTGTAACATACGTTAATGCTTACGCGAAAATGTCAGCTGCTAAGCCGCTACGTTAACCCATTTGCATCCTTGCCTATACATTTCTTTCTCGAAGAGTTAATGCAACAGCTTACAAAATGGCGCCTCTATTCAGGATTCATAGATTTGAATCACAAAGCAAAATCACCATCATCTGCTGCCATCTTCACAATGAAGGTCGGCTGCAATGGATCTGCAGCGTCTTCAGTCTCTTGTCTTGGTGGTGCACTCTGATAGACTCTTTCCTGTCCATCTCTTGATGTTATCTTCCCACTTATAGCGCTGTCTTCCTCTTGTACGTTTGCCTTCAACTCTTCCTTCTATTATGGTCTTGAGTAAAGTTTAATTTCTTTATGTATGACCAAAATATTTTAGCTGTCTAATTTTGATCTCCATCATTAATACTCTTTTCATTCCTAGGTTTGCTAGTACCTCCTTATTTGTTTTCTTCTCTTTCCATCAGACGTGCCCCATTATTATTTATAGTAGCAATATCCCGTCAAAAATGACGGGTTTTTAATTATAGTGAGCGGTTTCCGTTCCCGGATGAGCAGATAGAAGTACGTTCTTAGAGTGTTTTTGGTTTCTTTCCATTATACAGTGTAATCAAGCTGTTCATGAACACCGTCATTTGAACGATTTTCTTTGTTGATTGTAACTATTTTTGGGAGAGAATATATAATGGAAACAATACAATTTTTCAACACGGTTGCATTCCTCAGCTGTGACCAACGTACGCACGGCGAGAATTATGTTATTTTAGATTCAATTTAAACGTTCTTTGATGACAACATTTCGTGTGAAAGTGTGTGGATGGTTTTCGTAGAGTGTTCCCTGATAATAAGTGGTTTTGACAAAAACGTTCAAGTTTTCATGATTTGTACATCGGGTGAGGGCTCATGCACACCAATTTTTACGCACTTTTTCTTTGTCGAGCGCTACTAATTTCGTGAAAGAATAAAAAAAAAAAAACCAAAGTATTTGTTTTATATAACACCCACGCCGCGCAAGTTGCACACCGTGCGTTGCGCACTTTTTTTCTGGCGCGAGTTACTATTTTGAGTGAGACCGACCGACGTAACATACATCGGTAATTATGTTGGGATGGGATACACATCGTTAGGGTATCAATTCTTTCTTCCAATTACTTGTTCACTGTCCATGTTTCTATGCCATGCAGTAAAGAAGTCAAGTCAAGGTGATTCAAGTGTCATCTAAATATGTGTTGTTGTTCTTTTTCTTCTTTGTCTTCTTCATCTACGCCTCGTGGAGCATTGACCTCCAGTGCTTCTGGCCTTCTTACTGGAAGAAGTCTACTAAATAATTCATGTGCTCTTTGAGAGGTGGTTTCTGCAACAACTTGTTTTAAATAATGAGGTGGACAGCATCATCTCTCTCTTCTTTAGTCCTTGGTCGCGGACTGACAAAGCAATCAGCGATCATCACGTCTGGTGGCGCCTGGTACAGCATCAACAAACTGTCTCCATTTTACTCGGTCGACAGTTATCCTTCGTGTTCTGCCTCAGCTCTGGTTCATGCTTAGCATCTCTGCCTTCACAGTTCTCCACCAGGTGGTTTTTTTTAGCCGTCCTTGCTTTCGCAAAAGGACGAAAGAAAGAAAGGTGTAAGATTCCTTCCAGCAAAGATGATTTTTTTCTTTTTGTTTTGCCTTTTTGTTAATTTCAGCGACACTGTTAACCGCTACAATAAAAGCACCATGCACATCCTAATACAGTATTAGTCGCACCTCACGACATGCACCAGAGAACAGTAGGCATGTTATTTCTTTGCCTCCTCACAGACCCGGCAACTAAAAGATGGGATACTGCATCGTCGCCTTAAGCTCACCAAGAAGCATAGACCTTCAAAGCCTTAAGCTCACCAAGAAGCATAAACCTTCAGAGCCTTAAGCCAAGTCGCCATCAGCTCATGTTTACACTATGTCTATTAAGTGCACAAAAGCTATGTCTTTAAAAAAACAGTGTATTGTAAAATTAAAAATACTTTATTGCTAAGAAAAATGCTAATCTTCATCATCTGAGCCTTCAGCGAATCGTAATTTTGTTGCTGGTGGAAAGCCATAATCTATTGGAAGAAGAAGGCACGTTCTACTCGTAATACATAAAAATGAATTTTTTTTTTTAAAAAGCGCAATATCTGCGAAGCGCAATAAATAGAAGCGTAATAAAGCGAGGTATACCTGTATACATTCATATAATTCACTAATGGTTTCAATTTCTCATTAGCCATAAAAACCCCTAGTATACGTAATATGGACGAGGATTGTCGTTTCAAAAATTGATATTCTGAGATGGGGTAAATTCCTCAGGTCGAAGTGAACAGGTTTCGAATTCATTAAAAAAACCCGAGATGGCCAGAATTCATTTTTTGCCCCCGCTTTTCGTCCTTAAATTGATTTTGGTTTAACGTTTCAAGATTCGGGTTCGGCACGTTCAAAATGGGTAATTTCGAGGGGTAAAGAAGTTGACACTGTGAGACGTCGTAAAGTATGGACTTGAAAGGCCAACCTGGCAGTTTCTGTTAATGCCCGAGAAGGGGGATATGGAGCTTTTCATAGGCGGAGCCACTCAGAAGCAGGACTCGGGTTCGAACTGAATTGTCCGCAAATAACATGATTTGTCAATTTTCATAAGAAATGTGGAAAAGGGGGGGGGGAGTGAATATTGTACACGGTAAAGTATATAAATATAGCTAAATTTTCAGCAGATTTTCATTCATCATGTGACGTATTCTCTCCAGAACGTTGTCTCCATTACAGCTGCTCTGCACTCATCACGATTCTGGGCAAGTCGACCTGCATCAGCCAAAGACAAGTTCAGACTCTCTGTGATGTCCTGGATCCACCGTCGTCTAGGTCGCCCCCTTTCCCTTTTTCCAGGGACCATGCCTTCCATTACTAATGTTTCCAGACTATTATGTCTTTTTATGTGGGAGCCGCGCTGGTGTAATGGCTTCGGCGTTGTACTGGCGACCAGGTGTTCATGGTTCAAACCCGGGCGTCGGCGTTTGAAGAAATGTTTACGGCCGGAAATTTCACTGAATAGCCTGAACGGCTCCTGTGATAAACCCTCTGTGGATGGGAAGGAGCGAAGCTCCTGACCGGGTTGGAAGGAAAGTCCTCAGGTTCCCCAGCCTCGCAATGACATGTCATTGGGCCGAAGGGCTGAAAGCCCAAGTGCCGCTGGTTACGGAAAAAAAAAAAAAAAAAAAAAAAATATGGCCGAAAAATGTCAGCTTCCTTATTGCGATGGTATTTAGGAGCCAATTTTCCTCTACATTTAGTGAGTGCAGTACTTCTCTGTTGGTCTTTTTTTCTGTCCAGGGTATTCTCAACATCCTTCTATAGCATTTTATTTCGAATGATATAACCGTTTTTGCAACTGTTTCATTGAGTGTCCAAGTCTCGCAGCCGTATGCTGCTACTGGGAATATACACGCTCTGATCAGTTGTAACTTTGTTTCTTTGCTTGTGCCTTGCCATAGGTTTTTCATCTATATTAGTTTATGCGAGGCAATTACAAGTCGTCTTTTAATTTCTACTGCACAGTCGCCAGAGCTGTTGGTGATTGATCCTAAATATTCGAATTCATTAACACCTTCCAGTTCTTCGTTACATTCCAAAAATTATTATAATCATCATTATCGTTATAATTTTCCTCCTTATGGAGAATAGAACCCCCACCATCACAGATAGTCCCCAGGTAGGCAGCCTGCATCATGTATTCACTACCTCTTGTACTGGTGGTCTATGTGGTAATATGTTTGACATGATGAGGTTGCCAACCTCAAATAGAACCTTGTGTTAGTACCACGTGGGTATAGTAGTAATAGTGTTATTATTTCTTCATCTCTTCACAGCCCCACATGGGGTTATTCTGACATACATAGTATAACATTTAGAGAGAGAGAAGGATAGATAGAAAGAAAGAAAAACAGATAGACAGAAAGAAAGAAAGAAAGAAAGAACGACTGAAAACAGAGAAAAGAAAGACAGACAAACAGAAAGACAGACAGACATACAGAAAAACAGAAAGACAGACAGACAAACAGACAGACAGACACACAAAAAGACAGACAGACAAACAGAAAGACAGAAAGACAGACAAACAGAAAGACAGAAAGACAGACAAACAGAAAGACAGAAAGACAGACAAACAGAAAGCAAGAAAGAAAGAAAGCCAGATAGAAAGAAAGAAAAAAGACAGAAAGACAGACAAACAGAAAGACAGAAAGACAGACAGACAGAAAAACAGACAGACAGACAAACAGAAAGACAGACAGACAGACAGACAAACAGAAAGCAAGAAAGAAAGAAATAAACCAAGAAAGAAAGAAAGCAAGAAAGCAAGCAAGAAAATAAAAAGCAAGCAAGAAATAAAACAGGAAAACAAACAAACAAGCAAGAAATAAAACAGGAAATCAAACAAACAAGCAAGACAGACAGCAAGAAAGCAGGAAAGCAAGCAAGAAAGATACGAGGGGCGTTCAGAAAGTAATGCACCACATCGTTTTTCTCAGCTAATAATGAAGGTAGAAGCATGAAATTTTGCATACTTCAAATATGGCATGTGCCAATTGTGTGCACCAAATTACACCGCAACCGGTCAAATAATACGGCTGCCCTAAACCGTTGAATTGGAGCGTGTTAGCAACTTGCGTTATAAGCAGCGAATTGTGATAGAATTTCTCGTTGCAGAGAAGGAAACTGTTGTGAACATTCACAAGCGTCTATGTGATGTGTATGGAAGTTTTGCAGTCGACAGGAGTACAGTCAGTCGCTGGGTTCAGAGAATCAAAGAATCAGGAAGTGGAGATACGGAGCTGCTTGATCGGCCGCGCTGTGGACGTCCTGCCACAGCCACCAACGCAGAAATGTTGAAATGTGCTGAGGGCATTATTCTTACTGATAGGCGAATCACTACTCAACAATTGGCCTTACAGCTGTCAGTCAGCATTGGTAGTGCAAATGCAGTTATAAAAACTCTCGGATTTTCTAAGGTTTGCGCAAGATGGGTTCCTAGAAGTCTCACAAATGACCACCGATTGCAAAGGAAAGCAATTTCTTCTGAATTGTTGGAGCATTTCAACGCTGATGAGAGAACATTTTGGCTAAGATCGTTACAGGTGACGAAACCTGGGCACATCATTTTGAACCTGAGACAAAAAGACAATCAATGGAGTGGCATCATCCGCAATCACCACGAAGAAAGAAATTCAAGACAATTCCTTCAGCTGGAAAAGTCATGATCACTGTCTTTTGGGACATTGAAGGTGTGATTCTTGTGGACGTTATGCCAAGAGGAGAGACAATCAATTCGCAAGCTTATATTAAGACATTGAAACAACTCAATCAACATTTTCGCAGAGTTCGGCCGCACAAGAATCCAGCAGACCTGCTTCTCCTTCACGACAATGCGCGACCTCACATAAGTCTGGCAACACGGGAAGCAATCACCAAATTGGGTTGGACTGTACTACCCCATCCACCCTATAGTCCCGATTTGGCACCCTCTGATTTTCATCTATTTGGTCCACTTAAAGATGCACTGCGTGGGACAAGGTTTGAAGATGATAGAGGAGTGATTCATGCAGCGAAGAAATGGCTGCATGATCAAGACAAAATCTGGTACGGGCTAGGAATACATGCACTTGTTTCGCGCTGGCATAAAGCAGTACAAGTTGATGGGGATTATGTTGAATAATACCGATGTTTACATGACATATCCATGTATATTGTGTATAAATTTCATGCTTTTTGAATAAACAGCTCCTGAGAAAAACGATGTGGTGCATTACTTTCTGAACGCCCCTCGTAGAAAGAAAGAACGAAAGAAAGAAATAAATGCAGATAGCCAGGCAAGCACGCAGGTAGGTAGGTAGCTAGGTAAGTAGTTAGGTAGGTAGGTGGTAGGTATGTAGGTAGATAAGTAAGTAAGTAAGTAGGTAGGCAGGCAGGCAGGCAGGCAGGCAGGCAGGCAGGTAGGTAGGTAGGTAGGTAGGTAGGTAGGTAGGTAGGTAGGTAGGTAGGTAGGTAGGTAGGTAGGTAGGTAGGTAGGTAGGTAGGTAGGTAGGCAGGTGTAAGATTCGTTGCAGCGAACATGATTTTTGTTGTTGCTTGTTTGTTAATTTCAGCGACACAGTTAACTGCTACAATGATGCTGTTGACCGCTTCACGTGAAATTGTTGACCTGAACACAAGATACTATTGACTTCGTCACTTGATACTGTTGGTCGTATCACATGATACTCTTGACCGTGTCACATGATACTCTTGACCGCGTACGTTGATATTAGTGACTTCATTTATGATCCTGTTTACCGTGTCGCTTGATACTCTTGACCGCGTTACACTGATGATCTTGACCTCATTACGTGATACTGTTTACCTCGTCACGTGATACTGTGTACCTCAACATTGATACTCTAGACCGTGTCACTTGATACTGTTGACCGCTTCAGTTAATTGCGCGTTTCTTAATGATGTTGATCCCCGCCCTTGACACTGCTTTCTTCATGATTTTCCTTCTTTGTAAAATAATGAATTATCCGTGTTCTGAAAGATCCATTTCTGTTATGCTGATTTAATTCTTCGGGGGCACACTTTGTGTGTTGTGCATCCGTTGTCTTTTAGGCGTCAGGTCTGCAGATTTAGTATGACTGAACGCAGAAGTAGCGGAATACACTGTGCGCGAAATAATCCCAGTCAACCAACATTATCTGTATCATCGTCATCATCCTCATATCATCATTACCAACATCATCATCATCCCCATCCTCATCATTATTTCCTTATTTCCTCCTTAAGAAACATATGACGAATGAACAAATGAACGAAATCTTAATTTCATCAGGGTAAAGAGATAGGAATTTGTGCCTTTTTACACTTCTGCCCTTGTGACGGTAGTTGTCTCCCCTGCCCCACAGTAGTTGTCCAACAATAACCAAACTCAGAATATAATGATGAGGGTATCCACAGGTATCAGCCTTCGCTCACAATTATTCTTGGCAGAGATAAAATTAGAAGAATTAGGCTTCACAAGATTTTAGAGAAAAGCAAGCATAACAACTGAGTTCATCTAATTTGTTATGAACTTTTTATTCTCCCGCCCTTTCTGTGAGGAAATATTGACTCGTGTTTTCTGAGCCCCCAACTGAATGTGATTCAGCTAAATATTATTCTAATAGTTCTATCTAGTTATGTATTCAAAATAGTATGAGTCATACGGATGCAGACAATACACTTGACTCAATTGTGATTAAACCAACTATAGCTGTACAGTTGCAGATAAACAGGTTTAATAATCACTTATAGTTTAATAATTTAAAATAAATAAAGTTGTTTATAAAAAGAAGTGATGATATTTATCATCATCGGATGATTTAAACTATGGTTGACAATTTGGAAAATTTGAAAATGTTCTTTGGTTATGATGTTATGGTACTTAGCTTCCAGTGTGGGGTCGGTTCACTTCTGCTTCAGCCACTGTTGGTCCCGAAAGATGCCTTGGACTGAACTTCCCTTCAATAGTGAAATATTGTTGCAGCAGCACGTCTCATGCATGAAGGCTCAGATAACTTCAAGGGTTGTCAAGCGTCTGATGCTGGTGTCTCGGGTCGACTGCTGGGAAGTTGTACCACAAACCTGAGTTTTTTCGAGCAAGCACAAACGTTTTGCACATGAAACGTCAGAATATTGTCGGGTAACTAATCTAAGATGCCGTCTATTTATGGTGTGGTAGGTGTCTAGCTGGGTGCACTTGAAGTAGGATCCTAGAACTTAAGAAGCAAAGTGATTTCTCTGGAGTTACTCTCTTCTAATTTTACAATTCACGTCCAGTAACAAGACTTGTCCTATATTAGGTCCAAATATTCCGTGTTCCTGCATGTATAGGATTTCTTCTTGATGAAACTGAAAGTCAGTGAAGTAGTCTTAGAACTCTGTAGAATATAACCGAAATTGTTCGTCTACACACCCAAGCTGCTATTTAGAGAAGTCCGATCAGGAGCAGTCTATCTTAGTATCTCAAATGCCAACCAATTGCAAATAAGTGTCTGATTTTGGTATGGGTTCCCCCCGTACTCTCCTCTCATGTAGAATATTACTGCATGACAACATAATATATTGCCGTTTACGTGTGATCTTCACGCCATTACCAAAAAAGGTCTTGCTTCTACCGTTTGGCCTTATACACTACTTCTCAGATATTTCACTGATAATATCTTCCAAGATGTTATTTTCTCGTACTTTAGAGAGAGAGAGAGAGAGAGAGAGAGAGAGAGAGCAAGAGAGAAATAGCTGTGAAGTAAATACATATTTAAAATCAAAGTCAAAGCAAAACGTTTAAAAGAAAATACCCACGAAAACAATGTGTGAACTAAAACAGAGATTTGCCAGTTTGGTACATTTTCAAACTGTCATAACTTTGACATGGGAATGTAGATTTCTTTTGAATGAATATTGAATGAATTCAGAATAGAAGCGTGTAAGTAAATCCGTCATCAGCACAGACTGTCTTCACTTTACTTACTTTGTCATTTTGTGAGTCACGGTATAGTGGTAATAGAAATATTTGTTTAAGAACATGCCAAAAAGGAAATACCAAACCATCCATAAATAATGTAAAATAATATGCTGTTAAACACATTGTGATATATTGCGTCTATCTTCATTACCCCGTACCTTTTTCATCATCTTTGTTTTATTTTTTTGCTCTTTCATCATGTTTAAAGTAATCCTTCTTAATCGTTTTATTTTTTACTAACCATATATATATATATATATATATATATATATATATATATATATATATATATATATATATATATATATATATATATATATATATATATATATATATATATATATATATATATATATATATATATATATATATATATATAACTTAAACAAACTGTATAGCTGTTTTAATTATTACTTTGTTCGTCAATTTATCATTCATGCTGTCTGTGTTAAGTACATATATATATATATATATATATATATATATATATATATATATATATATATATATATATATATATATATATATATATATATATATATATATATATATATATATATATATATATATATATATATGAAAAATCCGTCTTTTAAAGGAGGTTGGGGCCCCTTTCTTTATCGATATCTGATCGAAGAAGCTAAGGTCGTAGGGAAAAAGAAAACTTTCCATGATTTATTAGAAAACACCTTCTAATGGAGAGTATTCGCCTTCTCTTCTTCTGGTCCTTATCTCGAAAAGTTCTTTTTCTTTCTTCACGAACCAGTTTATGGAGATCTTCTTGACAACATTCCATAGACCATCCCCATGGACAACTACTGTTGTAATAGCACACAATTCGAAAAGATACGACACACATGTATTTTGACGTCTGAGAGTGTTTAAAGATGTAAGAATATTTACACTGTCTTATAGTAGTGCCAGTTACCTACCTGCGTGCGTTATTGTTGCTACTGTTTATCAGAATCGACATTATTTCACTGTAGACAAATACCTAGGCACCCAGTCTCTCTCAGCAAACGTCATAGGGTATGAATATTGATGTGTCTGTAGCGCGCTGGTTGTATGCATACCTGATGCGACCTCTCCTTCGTCCATTCCTGCTAGTTTTACGTTTGATGCCAAATTTCAGTAATCTTAGCTCTGTTGATTCATTGATTAGGACCCAAAGATGCAGCAATAGAGAATGCAGTCAGCGACCCATAGCTTGACTGCTTGCATCAGGGTCAGCGAACCAGAGCTGACCAAGACCCTACTACACCTCCACGTGGTGGTCCTGGAATCAGGCTGCATCACTGCAGTCTGGCTGAGAGAGTAGGGATCGAAGAGGGAAGGCAAACCCGGTCCCAAAAAATGCCATGCTGAAGTCAGATGTGTCGGCCGAAAGGCGCAGATATCACAGCCCCTGGCGTAAACAGACACAACGCAACCAACGTCCTTTTCAGGACGAACCAGGAAGAAGAAGAAGATTCATTGATTTCTGTGCCGTTCTCTAATAAGCGATCATTAATTGTCTTTAATATCTCTCAATTATTCATATCTAGTATCCCCCTTTACTCGTCCTCTCAAAGCTCGTCTGTTAGCTCTGTCATCGCCGCATGCCCCTGCATGACCAGAACAGTAGAACCACACCAGTTCCTGAAGATTCCAGGCCTCAGTTGATGTTTCCCGTTGATGTCGTCCCCATCAAATGTGGACCTTCTGAAGCATGGAGTGAGAGTCCGATACAATAATTATCCTGGTTAGTGGAGTTATTTTCCCGAAAGGTGGCGCTGACGGCGAGCGTTCTATTCAATACGCGTTTCATTTTCCTAGAAAGGAAACTATATTGTCAGATACGCTTCCACCCTTTTTTTGTTTCTAAAAACACGATAAATGAAATTGTAAAATCACGAAAAGATAAATAATGCACAATTAAACAAACAAACCTACAATAAGCAAAAACACATAGCAAGTTGAAAATATAAAGACAAAGAGTAAATAAAAATGACAGTCAGGCTGTTAGTTGCGTAAATCACCGTGATTTATAAATCTGGGATTTATATTTAGCAGCGTTTGTCGGGACGATAAATGTTAGTATTATATGTATACAAAGGTCGCGCGCAACAGCGACCATCTTGCGTTTCAGGCAGACAGACTACCCCCATTCATATGTCACATGTAGAATGTCTTGCGCGCCGCTTGTTAATCGTGTCTTTTCTAATACTATTTTCTTCACCGTGTATAAATAATGCTTTCCGTTTGCTCAATCTTTCGTGCCACTAACTACAAAAAAAAAAAAAAAAAAATATATATATATATATATATATATATATATATATATATATATATATATATATATATATATATATATATATATATATATATATATATATATATATATATATATATATATATATATATATACTGTTCAAAAAAAGAAACGCATAGCTACTGAAGGCATACACATAGCCATAATTTTGACATTCAATAACTTTTTTAATTTAATGAGTTAATTGTTCAAATTGCACACAAGAATACCTTAGGGTTCAACCAATCAATTGACAGTTGTTTTGCATCTGGGTCACGAGAGTTTTTTGGCGTACGAGCTTTCCCGTTAGTATGGTGTGTGGCCTCCTCTTCCATCGATCAGCGACTGGCATCTCCTGGGCATGGATGCGATCAGACGTCTGATGTGGACCTGTGGGAGGGCTGCCCACTCTTCCTGGAGTGTCTGGAACAGATCATGATGATTGGCTGGAGCAACGTCTTGGAGACAAACACGTCTATGCAGCTCACCCCACAGGTGCTCAATCGGACTCATGTCTGGAGACAGGGATGGCCAGGGAAGGGTGAGAATGTTGTTGGCAGTCAGGAACTGCGTGGTCAACCGTGCATAATGGGGTCTGGCATTGTCCTGTTGAAACACAGACCTTTGGGCAGCCAAAAGTGGAAGGACATGGGGTTGAAGAATTTCATTGACGTATTGTTGCGCATTCAAGCCTCCTTCAATGTGCACCAATTGACTCCTTCCGTTGTAACTGATCATTCCCAACACCATTGCCCCTCCACCACCGTGCGGCGGAGCTTCATCAACGCAATTTTGGGCAAAACGTTCATTTCGCCTACGGTAGACCCTACGCCGTCTATCATGACGCTGCAACAAAAAGAAAGATTCGTCACTAAACCAGACACATCTCCATTGATAGTCAGCTGCCGAGGGACGATGCTGGTTGGCCCAAAGAAGTCGGTTTTGGCGATGGCGGCACGTAAGGACAGGTCCTCGGTGAGGTCGTTGTGCCCAAAGTCCAGCGTCATGCAGTCTATTCCGGACAGTTTGATCAGACACATGACGTCCTGCAGGCAATGACTGGGCAGTTGAGGAAGCTGTTGTAAACCTGTATCTGAGGTGACAAAGCCGAATAGAGCGATCCTCCGCTGCTGTTGTCACTCTGGGTCGTCCACTGCGATGCCGGTCTTCAACTGAGCCAGTGGCTTGGAACCGGTGCCAAAGTCGACTGATGGTACTCTGATGCACGTTTAGATGCCTGGCAACCTGACTTTGACTTTTGCCTGCATGCAGTCGGCCAATAGCAATGTTCCTTAAATTTATCAATAGAGACGCCATAAATGTCTGCTTGAAAATGAACTGAATTTTTTGTGTGTAGTGTTATCCTTTTATAGGGTTTCAGTTGCGTAGTCAGTGAATAGTGTTCACCTCAAATTTTGTTGCTTTCACGTGCTCGCAACATGAGCTGTGGTCAAAATTTGCGTCATAAACACTATTGACCACTGCGTTGTAACGATTACAAAAACGAACGCAATTGAGGTCAACACGTGCATTTGACACTGTAAAGAACATTTGAGGCTGTTTTTTATATACCGTAGCACCAAATTTTACTTACAAACTCATAAAAACGCGCCCTCGGATAGCTATGCGTTTCTTTTTTTGAACAGTATATATATATATATATATATATATATATATATATATATATATATATATATATATATATATATATATATATATATATATATATATATATATATATATATATATATATAAATAATATAATTACAACAAAAGACAGCTAGCTATAAGAGCTAACTTCTTTTGATCTACGAAGCTTGCTTCAAATCATACGTCACGGCAGTCCTATTGCATGGTTGTAAAACATGGAGAACAATTAAAAACAACAAATAAGAAGTGAGACTGTCATTGGGTGCTTGCGTTGATTAGATTAAAACTGTTTGTATGAACGATGAAGTAAATAGAAAAAGGGGGGAGGGGGGGGGGCGAGGCCTGTGAACAGTGCATAAATAATACAAATAAACGGGTAAATTGCAGACGATCGTAAGAAATAAAGAAGTAGAAAACTAAACCACAGACCAAAAAAAAATAAATAAAAAAATTATAGGCTTACAGAGGACTCAAACCATACATGTATTAACATACATTATTAGCAACGCCCTTCAGTCCTAACTGTCTATGGGGATGACACGCCACCGAGGTGATAGCCCTCAGCTGTTTTATTTACCTGGTGCTTTTGTCAGCGTGTTCTTTGCTCTTCTGCTTGTTGTGCGAGCTTCTTTTTACCCAATCTGATGGCCCCGTAGAGGCAGTCGCCACTTGGTGCGATTGGTAGCTTCATCCTCCCAGGTTGCTGGTTTTACGTCCAGTGCTCTTATGTCTCTTGTACACAATTTAAACTTCAGCTGCGGTCGCTCGACTCTTTTGCCATCTGCCAGTTGTCCGTAGAAGATATATTTCGCGATGCGACCATCTTTCAAGCGGCGGACATAGCTAAGCCAGCGTAGTCTGCGCTGTCTAAGCAGTGTACATATGCTTTGAAGGCCAGCTCGTAACAGCACCTCAACATTTGACACTTTGTTCTTCCATGAATCGCCAAGGATATGGCGTTGTCGTAGATTTTCGATAGGAGAATTAAGACTAGGTTTGGTCCCTTCTGAATAGGTTTGAATAGGTGATAGACTCAGTGAGAGTTAGTGAAAGGTAATAGAATTTCCACACACGTGAGATGATAGATTTTGATATAGTGGCCGTCTCTGAAAGCGAAAAGAATTCTTCTCTCTCTCACCTATCTTCTACAACAGTTGTTACAGCGTCAGACAGACTACACCAATATACATATTACGTATATTTCTATCACTCACAGGCACGCACATACACGTGGCGACAGGTAAACACACAGACGTGGGAAAACTATAACAATGATATATATATATAATCTAGAACGAGCTGACCAAACACTATTTTTAAGTTCAAGAGCGATTTTAATATCAGGAAAAAATCGGCTCACAACATCAAAGAAAGTACATCAAGGAGAATACATATACACATAGTCATAAAAATTCAAGGAAATGTTGCAAGGATGATAGCCCCCTTATAGTGTTAACTCTGGGTTTAGCCCAGCCCCGTTAAGAGAACAGATGATGGCGCCCGAGTCACAGATACATAGGGTTTGAGTCTAAGAGTTTTCTTTGTTTTATCTCGTAATTATATGCACAGAGTTTGAAAAAAAATCTGATTTAACCTAAGACAAAAACACAAGAACTCTAGCCTTAGCAACAAATTATGCAGATTTAAAAAAAATAAATAGGACAGCAACAGGGTGTCAAAGATATAATAGTGAAAATATCACTCAAACCAGCGTACACTCTTTCATTCCGCCATGGCCTCTCATACAGGTACTCACGACTTTGCTCGCTGCCTCTGGAACACACTGATTTTAGATCTTCACACAGACTCAAAAAATGCAGTCTTCTGCCAAGAAGTCCCCAGTTCCAAAAGACGTATTTAACTTGGAGTCTCCGGGAACGACTACTTGGGTGTGCAAATTTGTTCAAATGTCTGATTAAGTCACCTAAAATTATTCCAGGCGCGGGAGTTAGCAGAGCACAGTGTCAATAGCGTAGGTTTCTAGAAATGATGAATGTCAGGTCGGTGCCTTCCCTCAGTATAGGATTCACTTTAGTCACACCACAGATTTGTCCACAAAAAATATATATATATAGTCGGGAAATGTTAGTTAATACTTGAAGTATTTCGCGCCACCAGGCAGAAAGATTACGTAGAGTTTTCTAGAAGAAATTAAGATCTGGCTCCAAGGTCCAGTATTTATCATTACAGTCTTTGAAAACCCGTTATTGGGATATAGTATTTCTGGCTAACTCGGGTTGCATATGCACTGTTTAGACCAGTGGTACTTAAGAAACCCACGTGGTTCAAAATAAGGACTGTCTATTTCTTCACAAGTATGGAAACTACTACTAGGTGCTGGTAAAGTTAGGGTCACCCCAAAACTTTCACTGTGTGGAGGAAAAATAACACATATAATATAATAAACAGAATCTGTACTGGTTATAACTTACATTTAAACTTGCAAGCAGAGAGCTTTGCTTATCATTTAAACTTCCCGTGACGTAAGTTATATTTAAAAATCAGCAATCCTCATGAATTAGGAACACGTGCGTATTCCGTCACCATTCATGAGGCTCGATTCTAGAGTTTATACGTTAGTTTAGAAAAATACACTCGACTGAGTATTAGCGGTTAAATTAAATTCATAAATAGCTACAATTGCCGTTGTAAGCTAGAAATTTTAATTTTATTCTGCTTTCCACTGAATGCTTCCCTAGAAAATATAATAGCCTACCACTTTATTTCTCTTCTGCGCTAAAGAAATAGATTAAAATGAATTAAGCGATTTAACACTTTAACACTCACAAAATCTATATATCTATCATATTAATTACCTCAACCACAGAATTACAGGTAGTCGCACAACTTAAGAATAAAATGCTGAAAATATTTCTGGAAGTCTAGAAGTTCGACAAATTGCCGAAAACAAACTGAGATACTTCGCTAACAGCTATTCTGTTTACGAGCAACCTATCTACTGTGAGTCTATGAGCGAGAATGAAATTAAAGTTTCAAACTCGGGCCAATATCTTAAAATCAGACAAAGGGCCCAAACTTATTTCGCCAAGCGAAATTATCTCCCTTGTCCGTATAACACCTTCGTCCGCTTATCGCGTGACGTAACAGCCATCAGTGGCCGAGGGCTTGCATGAGTTGCAAATCTCAGACCACCGTCTGCAGTGCGGAGTGGATTTTCACGCTAAGCCGGGTTTTTCCTGACGAAAAAGCTCATGCGTTTACTGAAATGCAGACTCTCTCTGTCTACTTTCCATGTCCCTCGGGTGAATTTTCACGCCCCAGGCCAGAGACCCTCAGACGAATGTCTAGCGAATGCTGTAAATTCACGCCTATCGTCCGACCAGCGCGACTGACATGTACGCAATACCACCCAGGTGCGATTCTCAGTTTTAGAGAAAGGAAAACAGGTAAAGTTTGCGAATTATATGAAAATAATATTCGCAAAACGAATGGATGAAAAATATACAGGAAAAAGGAAATACAGAGATAATAAAAGAGAGAAATCGGGTGAAAGAATAGGAAGAAGATGTAGGAAATTAAATGAATATAAACCCTACGTGACAGAGCCTCCCCCCTTTAAGATATGGAAGCACTCCATGTCTACGTTATGGAGTTTAATTTCCTATAACCGTAGCTTCGGGGTGTCTGTCTTCTTCCCTCTCCTCTTCCCCCTCCATCTCTGTCCAATTCCTACTCAAGTCCACTCCTCAAAGTCTCCTTCCCCTGGAATGTCTCATATGCGCGCTTGAAAGAGCGTCGCCGCTTCTGACATTTTTGAAAGATTTCCTGTGATAGCGGTGGAATATCCCTGCCACTATCGTCATCTTCGTCAGTTTTGGCGATCGTCAGGAGATGGTCGGAGGTTGGCACTGGTTTTTCCAAGTATCTCTTTAAGAGATTTAAATGGAAAACCTTCTCCTTTCCTTCAATAGAGATCTGGTAGTTAGCCTTAGAAATCTTTTTCAGGACGGTAAACGGCCCTTGCCATCCGATCTTCAGTTGGTTGTTCTCGGTAGGGAGCAACACCAAAACTTTCTCTCCTGCTTCCAGTTCTCTCTCTTCCGCGACTTTCCTGTATCGGTTAGCGTGCTTGGTTCGTGCTCGCTTAAAGTTAGTCGTTGCTAGGTCCCACCCTAGTTTCAACCGTTCCTTTAAAACCGACACATATTTACTGGCTGAGACAACTGTCTCATCAGCCTTCTCGTCTGTCAGAGACTGAAGTAAGGCTTCAAGCGGGCCCTTAATGGGTCTGCCGAATAAGAGTGTAGCTGGCGGAAATCCTGTGGAAGTATGAGGAGATTCTCTGTAGCCAAATAATGCTGCAGGAATACAGAGATCCCAATCTTCAGGTTTCACTTGTGCCAGCTTACTTAGCATCATGGTGAGGTTTCCATTAGCACGTTCCACGAGCCCATTTCCGGCCGGAGTATATGGCTTAGTGTGGATGTGCTGGGTCCTCAAGATCTAAACGATCTCATCCGTCAACAGGTTTCGGTATGGAGATCCATTATCCGTCAACACTTGCTGAGGGAATCCCAACCGAGTGAAAATCTGCACGAGGGCTTCTGCGACATGCTTGGCATCTGCGCATGTTAGCGGGATAGCTTCTGCCCATAAAGTGCATGTATCGACTAAGGTCAGGATGAACCTGTTCCTTCTTTTAGTCCTTTCGAAAGGCCCTAAAATGTCGATCACAACCCGTTCGAATGGTGTTCCCATTATTGGCATTTCACCCATGTGGACTGGGGGTGTCCGTTGCTTGGGTGGTACACGTTGGCACTGGGCACAGGATTTGACGTACCTGATAATATCAGTATTCACTCCTGGCCACCAATAATGAGTGGTTATACGTTGGTTTGTGGCGTTCTGTCCCATATGTCCGCTAAAGGGAAGAGAGTGCCCCATTTCTAGGATTTGGCTTCTGTACTGTTTCGGTACTAGGAGCTGGTTGTAACCTTGGTCAGGCTTGCCCGTTCTCCGATAAAGTACGCCATCCTCAGAAAAAATGTCCCCGTGCTGTTTGGGTTCCTTAGCCATGGGCAGTTTCCTAAAGCAGGGTGCCAAAGTAGGGTCCTTGTAT
This sequence comes from Oreohelix idahoensis, assembly GCA_024509875.1. Taxonomy (NCBI): domain Eukaryota; kingdom Metazoa; phylum Mollusca; class Gastropoda; order Stylommatophora; family Oreohelicidae; genus Oreohelix; species Oreohelix idahoensis. The sequence goes on from JAMPIV010002009.1 coordinate 110,089, forward strand.
TGCGCTTCTTTAAGTTCCATAGGTAACAAATTAGGCGCAGGCTCCCGTTCCTTCTTGGTTTGCCCTCTTGTAGTTACTGCTGCCACAATCGGCTCTTCCGGTTTCCCAATACACACGTATCTCCCGCCAAGTATGACTGGGTAGATGGGATCATCCATAACAGCCGCTTTGATCACGCCTCTGACAAAGTCAGAGTGTATCTCACCAATGCGATGGGAAGCGCTGTAGGTGCATCACTCTTTCGAACTCCACAAAGTTGGACGGTCTCTGCTGTCTCTTGACCGGGTTTGACCAGGTTCCTGGCAACAATGCAATCATAAGAAAGCCCCGTGTCAAATAAGCAAGAAGTTTGAGAACCGTTCAAAATAACAATACCTCGCGTTGAGGGTCTATCCCCAACAGGTTGGGAATCACTGTCAATAATTCCGCCTTGCGAGACTGTCAATAAGCATCCGATGCGTTTCGGCTCGGTGTGCTCGGTCTGATCATATGTCCCGTGCTCAGGGGTTCTCCCTTTGCCACCTTGTCCTTTCTGGCTACGCTGCCATGTAGGTCGGTCGGGTTGATCAGACTGTTTGGGGTGGTTGGGGTACTTGTTCTTGTAGAACTTGGATTTTTCAGGAGGGGGGTTTTGAGGTCCAGTTTCTCTGTGGTTGTTTAGGTTAGAAGCCTGAGAAGATTGCTCTAGGTTATGTTTTCGAAAATGCTCCTCTGTCGGTTTCCGCTTTGTGGCCGGTAGTTCAGCCAGCGCATTGTGATAACGCTCAGACTTTTCCAAAATGTCTTCAAGTTTTTCTGCCCCCTGCTCAGCGAGAAATCTCCGGGTATCAGCAGACAAAGTGTTCTTTATTTGTTCAGTTAGAACAAGTTCCTCAAGACCTTCATAGGTAGAGGGGAGCTGCGAAAGCTCAAGGCACTTTGTTAGATATCCCTTAAGACGAGATGAGAACTGGTGAAAAGTTTCAGAATTTTCTTTCCGTGTTGCGAAACAGTTGCAAAAACTTGCGAGCGTTCATTTCAAAGCGCTCCAGTAACGCTTTCTTCAACACATCGTAGTCGTCTTGTTGGCTACTTTCCAGCTTAGAATAAACATCATAAGCAGAACCTTTTAGGGCCTGGGAAAGTTTCATATTCCAACGCGACCTCTCTAACCCGTACAGAGTTGCAATTTTCTCAAATTTTTCTAACCATGTGTCAATCTTCTCATTTGGACAAGGAAAAGATTCAAGAGTGAAAGACATAGCATTTAGTTGAAGAGATTGAGTGTTAGCAGGGTCAGTTAAGGAAGAATGAGGAGAAGACTCTCCATTGCTAGAGGTAGAGGCAGCACCACGACTTTGGAATTCTAGAGTTTTAAGAGCCAACTCATGCTGTCTCTCTCTCTCCTTCTCTCTTTCCTCATGCTGTCTCTCCTTCTCCTTCTCTCTTTCCTCATGCTGCATCCTGCGAATTTCCATTTCCTCGTCCATCTTCTTCTGCTGTAAAAGACGTTCCTCCGCTTCTTTCCTCTCTGCTGCTTCTTTTTCCTCTTTAGCTTCAGCCGCTTTCCTCTCCGCATCATATCTCTCAAGTTCGTCACTGACAAATGCTTTCGCTTCCTCTCCTTCCAGTCCCTCCTCTCTCGCTTCGTCCCTGAGGAGTTGTCTAAGCTTTGCCCTCTCGGCCATATTAGGTCAGTGACTGAGACTAGTGGAGAAAGAAAATAGGAAAAAGGATACACTGGTTCCTACCACTTACGAGAAAAAAATTACCAAAAAAATCAAAAGATGATATATTTAACCCTGGGATACCTCCTCCAAAATAAAATCTAACTATCGCTGCTATTATCGGCAATAAAGCACTCAATGCAAAACACGACTACGCCAAATAAATGGTAGTTAAGATTACAACTGAAAAATAAGTTGCTACAGTGGAAAAGCAAAAGAATATTGCAAAAATTAAAGAGAAAAATAATCCCTTAATTATAAAGTCCACTATCACGTTCACCCCTGAAGACAGTTAGGGTAAGGGAGGCAATTAATCTGGACAAATAGTCCGAAACGCACTCCTTAGCTTTTGCTCAAACACCTACTTCTTCAAAACCCAGTGAATGTTATACACTCACTACTTTACCAGCGTTTAGTATTACAATCAGCAATTAACATATATCCCGACAAAGTCAACCTGTAACCAAAATGTATATTATTCAAAGATGCTGTGGAAAAAAAAACTTATTAGTTTGTGTGGTCAGCACGCCCGTAAACAGATCGCTAGTCTAGGGGATAAATTATTTAAAGATATAACAACTCACAAGACATCACACTCTAACTCTATTTCAGAATAAAAATCTTTAGTTCAAAATCCAGTTACACGAGACCAGATTTGTCGTAGCTCGTTGCTTAGGATTTTGGGTTCAATTACCGTAGACGAGACACCATTTTTCGTACTCGTCTTCCTCTTCTAAGTTCAAAAATCCTACGGACGAGAACCCATTTGTCGTACTCGTCTTCCTATTCTAAGTTCAAAAATCCGTCGGACGAGAACCCATTTGTCGTAGATTTTCGATAGGAGAATTAAGACTAGGTTTGGTCCCTTCTGAATAGGTTTGAATAGGTGATAGACTCAGTGAGAGTTAGTGAAAGGTAATAGGATTTCCACACACGTGAGATGATAGATTTTGATATAGTGGCCGTCTCTGAAAGCGAAAAGAATTCTTCTCTCTCTCACCTATCTTCTACAACAGTTGTTACAGCGTCAGACAGACTACACCAATATACATATTACGTATATTTCTATCACTCACAGGCACACACATACACGTGACGACAGGTAAACACACAGACGTGGGAAAACTATAACAATGATATATATATATAATCTAGAACGAGCTGACCAAACACTATTTTTAAGTTCAAGAGCGATTTTAATATCAGGAAAAAATCGGCTCACAACATCAAAGAAAGTACATCAAGGAGAATACATATACACATAGTCATAAAAATTCAAGGAAATGTTGCAAGGATGATAGCCCCCTTATAGTGTTAACTCTAGGTTTAGCCCAGCCCTGTTAAGAGAACAGATGATGGCGCCCGAGTCACAGATACATAGGGTTTGAGTCTAAGAGTTTTCTTTGTTTTATCTCGTAATTATATGCACAGAGTTTGAAAAAAAATCTGATTTAACCTAAGACAAAAACACAAGAACTCTAGCCTTAGCAACAAATTATGCAGATTTAAAAAAAATAAATAGGACAGCAACAGGGTGTCAAAGATATAATAGTGAAAATATCACTCAAACCAGCGTACACTCATTCATTCCGCCATGGCCTCTCATACAGGTACTCACGACTTTGCTCGCTGCCTCTTGGAACACACTGATTTTAGATCTTCACACAGACTCAAAAAATGCAGTCTTCTGCCAAGAAGTCCCCAGTTCCAAAAGACGTATTTAACTTGGAGTCTCCGGGAACGACTACTTGGGTGTGCAAATTTGTTCAAATGTCTGATTAAGTCACCTAAAATTATTCCAGGCGCGGGAGTTAGCAGAGCACAGTGTCAATAGCGTAGGTTTCTAGAAATGATGAATGTCAGGTCGGTGCCTTCCCTCAGTATAGGATTCACTTTAGTCACACCACAGATTTGTCCACAAAAAAAATATATATATAGTCGGGAAATGTTAGTTAATACTTGAAGTATTTCGCGCCACCAGGCAGAAAGATTACGTAGAGTTTTCTAGAAGAAATTAAGATCTGGCTCCAAGGTCCAGTATTTATCATTACAGTCTTTGAAAACCCGTTATTGGGATATAGTATTTCTGGCTAACTCGGGTTGCATATGCACTGTTTAGACCAGTGGTACTTAAGAAACCCACGTGGTTCAAAATAAGGACTGTCTATTTCTTCACAAGTATGGAAACTACTACTAGGTGCTGGTAAAGTTAGGGTCACCCCAAAACTTTCACTGTGTGGAGGAAAAATAACACATATAATATAATAAACAGAATCTGTACTGGTTATAACTTACATTTAAACTTGCAAGCAGAGAGCTTTGCTTATCATTTAAACTTCCCGTGACGTAAGTTATATTTAAAAATCAGCAATCCTCATGAATTAGGAACACGTGCGTATTCCGTCACCATTCATGAGGCTCGATTCTAGAGTTTATATGTTTAGTTTAGAAAAATACACTCGACTGAGTATTAGCGGTTAAATTAAATTCATAAATAGCTACAATTGCCGTTATAAGCTAGAAATTTTAATTTTATTCTGCTTTCCACTGAATGCTTCCCTAGAAAATATAATAGCCTACCACTTTATTTCTCTTCTGCGCTAAAGAAATAGATTAAAATGAATTAAGCGATTTAACACTTTAACACTCACAAAATCTATATATATATCATATTAATTACCTCAACCACAGAATTACAGGTAGTCGCACAACTTAAGAATAAAATGCTGAAAATATTTCTGGAAGTCTAGAAGTTCGACAAATTGCCGAAAACAAACTGAGATACTTCGCTAACAGCTATTCTGTTTACGAGCAACCTATCTACTGTGAGTCTATGAGCGAGAATGAAATTAAAGTTTCAAACTCGGGCCAATATCTTAAAATCAGACAAAGGGCCCAAACTTATTTCGCCAAGCGAAATTATCTCCCTTGTCCGTATAACACCTTCGTCCGCTTATCGCGTGACGTAACAGCCATCAGTGGCCGAGGGCTTGCATGAGTTGCAAATCTCAGACCACCGTCTGCAGTGCGGAGTGGATTTTCACGCTAAGCCGGGTTTTTCCTGACGAAAAAGCTCATGCGTTTACTGAAATGCAGACTCTCTGTCTACTTTCCATGTCCCTCGGGTGAATTTTCACGCCCCAGGCCAGAGACCCTCAGACGAATGTCTAGCGAATGCTGTAAATTCACGCCTATCGTCCGACCAGCGCGACTGACATGTACGCAATACCACCCAGGTGCGATTCTCAGTTTTAGAGAAAGGAAAACAGGTAAAGTTTGCGAATTATATAAAAATAATATTCGCAAAACGAATGGATGAAAAATATACAGGAAAAAGGAAATACAGAGATAATAAAAGAGAGAAATCGGGTGAAAGAATAGGAAGAAGATGTAGGAAATTAAATGAATATAAACCCTACGTGACAGGCGTAAACACCGTAGATGGAAGGTGTTAAGCCTTCTTTCTTGCTTAGCATACGTTATCCTTATCTCCCTCCCATATAGAAGCGTGCTGGTTGACTCATGCATTATTTACCGCAATTTTGATCTTCATTGTGTGGTTGGAACTTCTCCACTAGTTACTAGTACGTAGCTCTGGATACCACCTAAAACAAATTGGTCTAGATAACACTCGAAACTGCAGAATTTGAGGCAATTACTCCTGCAACTCAAAGAACGTGCTCCTAACCAGCCATTCAACTCCTGAAGAGAGAAGAAACAGTAAAGAAGTCACTAGAGAACCAGCATCAACTACAGTAGTTGGACAGTTAAGTGATCTAATCGACGCAGGTTCTGGACATATAAAATAAATCCACCAAACTTAACATCTTCAATGAAAAAATAACCATTTTTAAAAAAAAGGATGATATACTAAACTGTTTTCTAAAAATTAACAATTTTTATTGTTTACCCTTGTTTGAACTATATTTCATAAATATATATACGTGTGTGTATATATGTAAATATAAAACCTTAGTTGGAGTTGATATCTTGGTAGAGTGAATTTAATGTCTGCACCCGTATGACTCATTTAAAAAAACAATACTTATACACAGGGCTTACAATACAATTACTACTTTGCTGAATTATCTTTGGCTGGTGGCTCATCAAATATGGGTGAAGTGTTATATCGTGACATATATTTTTTTTCCATATAAGTGTTTGGGGGAATTAAAGTTAGTAAACGCAGTTGTTGTACTTGCCATCCTAAAATCTCTGTGAGACTCCCTAAAACAGAGGCATAAAACCTCCTATTTATATCACTGCTAATGGTAATCTTGATCGAAGGTTGCTACCTTCGGACAACTCATCCTTTACTCGAATATTTTTGGCAATTCGTGGACCACTACTGCAAATCAAGGGAGACAACATGCAACACTTACACTCTTCATAACTGTCTCCAATCCCCTTCTCCGCTGGTCCGTTGGTTCTCAGTTTGAAATTTATCACTTTTTTTCTTTCTTGGTAACGAGTAGTATGGTTCTGCTGTATCGATCACTGGGTGTTCCTTATGTCTTTTTTTCCCTTGGTAACGAGTAGTATGGTTCTGCTGTATCGGTCACTGGGTGTTCCTTATGTTTTTTTCTTCCTTGGTAACGAGTAGTATGGTTCTGCTGGATCGATCACTGGGTGTTCCTTATGCTTTTTTTTTCTTTAAAGTTATTGGTTTCGGACCAAAAGACGCAGGTATCTGTGGCGAGAGGTTTTATTTGACTTTAAGATCAGTATAGTACTGACAATTACAGAAATAGAATTTCTGCAGAAAATGGTGAAGTCCCAGTGTCTGAGAGAACTACTGGTATCACAAATTAGTTACGGCTGTGAATGATCTGATCTCGAAAAATTAGTAGAGAGGAGACCGACATAAATTGCAACCTCCGCTGTGTAACTAACTGTGATATTAAGACAAGGAAACAGATTTTACTTAACAAAGATAAAAATTGACAAGTCTTCAAAAACAATTTCCTTATTATTTATTTAGTATAAACACTATCTACTCTTGTGCTGAAAAAGTCTTCCAATTATAGGAAACAAAAATTATATCAGCTGTGCTGTTATTCAATTATAGTACATGTATCAGCTGTGCTGTTAATTAAGTATATAACATTTATTAGCTATGCTGTTAATCTTGTCTCTTTCTGCGCTAAATCTCTTTTTCGTCACTGACAGTTAATTTGCTCACAATTGCCGACGGAAATGGTACTAATGTGTACTCATCTCTCAAAAGATCTGTCCTTCTTAGTTTGGTTGACACAAAACACCCGCTGTTGATCGTTTCCTTAGCCCACCCAAGACTGAGGGGGACTAAAGATGTATCTCAGGTACAATCTCTGTGCTCCTGTGAAGTTCCAGGCAGCTGGATTGACTGGACATACGACCTCAGGTTTGATGACACGAATAAAACCTGTAACAAGTAAAAATAGGGGCTAATTTCTGTCCTCAAGCCCACCTATTTCTAGTGTGGATGAAATGAGCGTGTCTCAGTGTCTGCATGTAGGATGCATGACAACATGGCTCAGTATGATTTAGCAATAGCGAGACAAGACAGGTGTCTACTTGCAAAACATTCTTTCTGATAAACTAATACATGGATACATTCAATAATATAAATTCAATTCATGAATACATCCAATAATATAAATTCAATACATGAATACATTCAATACATGAATACATCCCATAATATAAATTCAATACACGAATACATCCAATAATATGTACACCTATGTGTGATACAACCATTTCCTTCCCCCTATAATATACCAGGCCCTCTCTGACAAGTGCTATACTAGCTGGTAACATATATCCTAACAATATTGTTATGTTCTTATGATAGGAGTATATGCGACGAGGACTGTTTGGTTATATTTCAGGGGGGAGTTATATGGGACAATAGATTGGAGTTAGATGAGACAATAGATTGAGTCCTAACAAGGACTGTTTTGGTTATATTGCAGTTGGTTTTATCTGAAATAATAGACTGAAGTTATAGGAGACAATAGATTGAGTTATAGGAGACAATAGATTGAGTTATAGGAGACAATAGATTGAGTCCTAACAAGGACTGTTTTGGTTATATTGCAGTTGGTCTGAGATAATAGATTGAAGTTATAGGAGACAATAGGTTGAATTCTAACAATGACTGTTTTGGTTATATTTCAGTTGGTCTGAGATAATAGATTGAAGTTATAGGAGACAATAGGTTGAAGTATGAGTCCTATTAGTCTTCGTCTTCATCAATCATATCAGGAAATACAGTCATTATCTCAATTTCCCCAAGATACAATCAGTAACCTGATACGTTCATATTGAACCAAAATATATAAAATATATACAGGTGTATGTAGTATAAATGACACACAACCAATACAAACATTATATATCTGCTGTAGGCCTATTTGCCTACAAATAGTAAATTACATTTACCCTCCAAGATTTAAATAGGCCAGGTTTTGACTCGACTTAGTGAAGCAGGCTGCAGGTCAATGCACTCAGGTAAGCAATAAATCAAGGTTGACAGCTTCTCCTCTTCAGTCGGTCGGTATCTCTGGCTTCGTGTCGGTGATGTGTGATTATGCATAAAATCCGCCCGATTATATAGGCAGGTGAAGTAACTTCTACAGCTTAAAGAAAGCGTTTGGTTGGTTCCTGGCGGGGCAAGCTGATTGGCTGTCTGCAGTTTGGTCTCATGCCTCGTACAGGCTAATTTTATTCCGTTTTTTCCGCCATATTGCGTGAACAAGATGGCCACGACCCACATCCGAAAAAAACGGGGCTTAAGTTTTTTCCTCGCGTAACTTCTTGTAATTTATTCTGGCTCAGCGACTGGTGAACGGTGCTCGTTGATTGGTTGGGCTCTCGACATAGGGATTTAACAAAGTAGAGGGTTTACACAACTCGTTTCACGACAGTATCACAGCCCAATTGTAAACTGTATCATCGCCTATCAGTTCTCTAAGGAGTATAGGCCTTCAACAAAGTTATGCCAAGTTTTTTCTATCCCGTGGCAACAACTCAAGGCTTTTCTACGTGCTATTCACCCTCTTGATATCTGCCTCTTGTTCTTTTCCTAGATGAAGATGCACGAAAATTGTTCTATGTATCTCACATACAAACAAACTGTAACTGTCTTTTTTTTTCTTGTTGATGTGATCACTGGCCCAAGACAGGATACATGTTGTTAGATGTGTAGTGCGAGCGTATGATGAATTGAGTGTGGGTGCGTATGAAGACGCGAATGTGTTTAGGCTCGTATAGATGTAGATCCTGCAACCCATACTCTCACATGCAGTAATCAAGGATGCTTTGACACTGCAGGCATGTTTCAAGACATTTATTGACGGGAACACACATAATATCAACAGGAACAGTCAGTGTAACAAGGTCATGCTGACCTGACATCGATAGGTATACATTTGGCATTCAAAAAGGTAAACATCAGAATAGACGTGCATGGTCAATAGCAAAGTTCTTCAATAATGACAGTTCGTAGCGTCGCCCTTGGCGTCTCTGACTAAACGCGTCAGATGCCTTAGTTACTATGACACATAGGTGCAACTTGGCACTCCCCGCCAATTGCACATATCAGGCTGTAGTATAATAGCCGAAAGCACAGGCCTCGTTCTGACGTCGGCCGTGTACTTCTGTTAAATAGGTTATCATCAACCCTGCAGTAATACTTATTGTAGCTATGAATTCCGCCAATCTGCGGCTCCCACAATATATCTTCGTCACTGGATTTCTGGACAATATAAGACTAACAGTCTTGGATGGCTACCTCGAGCACAAATACATAAGTTCTGAAATGGCGGATCAGTGAGCTGCTGTTCACCCTAGGTAATCCTTTACATGTTCTGCCACCGAAAAGCGTAATAATGCATAAAGGTCGGTATTACCTGGAAAATGAATCCTCAGAACTAAACAAGGAATTCTGTCGTCATCCCGACGCACAGAGATTCACTGGGGAAAACTGCCATAGCAGTTACTTCGAAGATTCTCCCCGAAAAAACAATGGACTCTTGGTCCCTTCAGAAAAACAGGACCTCCCGGCTTCCCGGAAGTATATCTCACTCCCGCTTAAAAAACCTTCCCATAGGCCTACGCCGAACTGTCAACCTCTGACCCTAAAGGTCAAACACAATGAATGAATAAACAAGGGAAGACAACCCCTAATCAACCTGACATCGCAGGTAAAGACACAATTATACTTATGATACAAACATAAGCAAATAACTTGACAGATGACTCCGTCGAAAATGACAGCAACATTACTACCACCCCCCTGTAAAAAAAAAAAAATGCAATTTTTTTTTTTTTTTAATATGTTCATGAGCAAGATAGCACCAGTATCACTTCTGTGCTCATGCAAACAATGAACCTAATATCAGGTACAATAGAAGAGGGTACAAATCATCTCCCAACATAGGAGAAAATATTTCCTTTAAGCCAAACAAACTAAGGGATACCATTCAAGAAACCTAAGTTGCTGGCAATACCAATCATATATCAAACATTACTAAATAATATAATCATAGCAATATACAAATGTCAATGCTATTTTAGCAACATATCACTGATGGATGGACAAAATGAAATTTGTTAAATTATCTAAACATCATCCAAATACATTTGTATTACAACATATTATGATATTAAGGACAGACCTAAGTCTGAAAATATATCAGGAAAAACTAGGACACAAGATTTAACTGGAATCATGTGGGCATCTAAACAATATGTCCGCCATCACATTATCCGAACCACGGATAGCTCGCACCGTGAAATGGAAAGGCTGAAGAGCAATAGCATAACGAGTAGATCTCGAGCTCTTCAAATCCTTACTTTGCATAGCCGTAAGAGCTTTTTGGTCGGTTTCCATAAAGAAATGCGCGCCCAGAAGGAACCTTTGTAGCTTAAGAATGGACCAAACCATAGCCAACAATTCACGGTCCAAAACCGAGTAATTCCTTTCTGCCGCATTCAGCTTCCTAGAAATATACATTACAGGATGCAGAGTTCCTGAATATTCCTGCATTAGTGCCGCTCCAATGCCAGTGGAAGAGGCATCACTACGAAGGACAAAAGTCTTATCAATCGTCGGTAGTCTTAAGATAGGATGAGATGAGAACAAATTCTTAACCTGATCCAATGAAGATTGGCATTCTTGGGACCAACGCACCATATTAGGAGAACCTTTTTTCAATAACGTTGAAAGTGGTGCCATAATGGAGGACAGATTCTCAATGAATCTTCCATAGAATTGTATCAATCCCAAGAGACTACGCACTTGCTTTTTTGTCTTCGGAACCGAGATATTTAATATCTTTGAAATGTTTTGGTCCTCTGTCTTCAACAGACCATGACCAACTCGATGACCTAGGAAGGAAATTTCACTAAACCCAACAAAAGCTTTAGAGGGTTTAGCAGTCAAACTATGCTCACGTAGAGTAGATAGCAATTCCTTCAGACCCACATAGTGTTCTTCCCAAGTATCGCTGAAAAGACAGATGTCGTCTAAATATGCAATGACATCTGCACGATCTGATAGAATTCGTCGCATCATGCGTACGAAAGTCGCTGGGGCGTTCATAAGCCCGAAAGGCATAAAATTCCATTGAAACAGACCCCTAGGTGTCGAAAAAGCAGTGAGAGGTTTGGCGTGTTCCGTCAGTGAGACTTGCCAATAACCTTTCGACAAGTCTAGTTTAGTAAAGAATTTAGCTTTAGAAAGTCTAATAAGTAGATCATCTAATAACGGCATAGGTTCAGCATCGAACTTCGTAACTTGATTTAATTTGCGATAATCAACGCAAAGACGTATGTTATTGTCTTTCTTTCGAACAATAACTATCGACGAAGAATAAGCTGAAGTGGATGGTTCAATTATTTGTAGTTGAATCATTTCATCCAATTCTTTCTCGACTTGTGCTTGAAAATGAATAGGTATTGGGTATGGTCTTACTCTGATCGGATTACGATCAGTAAGTATGATGTCATGTTCTATGACATCTGTGTGTCCAGGAATGTCGGTAAGGACATCCTGATATGATTGTAACGTAGAGGATACTTGACGTTGTTCCTCAAAAGACAAGTTGGAAGAGACTGTAACGTCTCTCCACGATTCCGTTGAAGTAAGTGGAATCGCAGGAAGAGGTAAGTTCACGTCAGAAAAAATAGGTTCCTCATCCTGTATAACGGACAGGGATGAGATGTGACCATGTTGGACTGGAGAGTCGTCCGTCGCCTGGAAAATAGGCTGTAAATAGTCTGGACGTTCAATAAACTCTGTTAGCATATTTATATGGAAGGTTTTATGCCTTCCATCCACATCGACAATATAGTCGACATCAGAAATTTTCGAGACTATAGTGTATGGACCCTTCCAAGAAATGAGAAGTCTATTCTCTCTTGAGGGCAGTAAGACATATGCTTTGTCTCCAGGACAAAGTTGACGTAGGCGTCTTTTCTTATTAGCAAATCGCCTAGCTTTTTCTTTCGCAAATTCGGAAGATGAAGTTGCTAACCTGCACGATTCGATAATCTTTTCTCTAAGAGCTATAACATATTCATATGACGATTGTGTATCATCGTCAATATTATCGGAAGTTATCAAATCGTGTAACAAGGACATTGGCCCGCGCGGTTGCGCGCCAAAGACAAGTTCGAAAGGAGAAAACCCTGTATGCTCGTTGGGAACCTCTCTATAGGCAAAGAGGACTGCAGGTAAAACCCTGTCCCAATCTTCAGGATGATCCTCCGTTATCTTGCCAAGTAAGTTCTTTAGTGTCCTGTTAAGACGTTCTACCAATCCATTGGACATTGGATGATAAATACTACTGAGTGACCTTTTAATGTCTAGCGTAGCCATTACCTGAGACATAACGTCCGAAATTAACTGAGTGCCGTGATCCGACAGTATTTCTCCGGGGAATCCCAGACGAGAAAATACGAGCCAAAGAGCATCAGCGATATCGACAGTTGATATGCTCTTCAGAGGAATAGCCTCTGGCCAACGCGTGCACATGTCCACGCAAGTGAGGATAAATTGGTGTCCTCTGGCTGACTTAATTTTGAACGGACCAATGATGTCTATAGCCATTTTCTGAAACGGCCGAATCGGAATATCTGCAGCCTGAATAGGAGCAGCATGTCTCGGACCCCTAGACTTGACCTCTTGACAAATTTTGCAAGATCGGCAATAAATTCGGATGTCTTTATTCACGAATGGCCAAAAGAATGACGCAAGGACTCTAGTTTTAGTTCTGGAAAAACCCATGTGTCCCGCACACTGAGAATCGTGTGCATGCCGAAGAATTAAGGCTCTCATACACTTAGGCACAAGAATTTGCGAATGCATAGATTTGTCCGAGTTTTGTACCATTCGTACCAATATACCATTCTTCATAGTAATATACGATTTGTGATTCGTATTTTGATTGGGATCCCCTTTCCTTGCCAGAAGGAAGTACGTCTTCAAAGAAGGATCCTCTTCTTGACGTTTAACAAACGAGTCATGGGAAATCACCAAGTGCTCGTCTTGGCTATCAACTTCATTACTATTATCAGATGAAGTTGGGGGATTAAGAGCTTGAGCTCTTGTCACCACTGCATTGACCGTTTGAATGTTTTTTTCTTCCCAACTAGAAATTTGTTGCGGGGTGCATTCTTTAACCCCATGAATACGACCGATTATAAGATCCGCAATAGGATTAGGAAGAAGACATGCATGGACATCTCCTGTGAAGAAAGGAGTGTCAATCCTAATAATAGCAGTAGGATAGCTTTCCATAGTACCACCAAATGTAACACATTTGATTGTTTTTCCAGTGGCACAGCAAGGATCTATCAGAGACTCCTTAACCCCGACGGTAGTACATCCCGAATCGAAAAGTACTGAGACTAGCCTATCATTTATTAGACCTTTATCTAAGATGAGAGATCCTCTCCCATCATGCGCAACTGTAGCAGGTAGAGCAGGAAGAGGGTGACCACAACTTAGCGTAGATACAGTTGATGAGTCAAACAATGTTAAGCATTGGGGGCATTCAGTTGCTCTCCCAAAATCGAAAGCACAACCAGTGATAGCCCTAGAGTTACCACCATCATTTATTGTATTACAGGCTCCATCAAACTCTTGTTGTGCAGAGTTTGCCTGTTGGTAAGGTCTTTTCTTGTTAAACCTAGGTCTACCTCGATTATCATTTCCCCTGTAATTATTTCGACTATCATTTCCCCTGTAATTGTTATCATATTGCCTATTGTAATCATCATTCCGGTTTGAATCCCGGTTTCTAAATTCACCATCGTCATAATCTTGACGTCGAGAATGATTACCTCGAAAATTTGAATAGTTATTATTTGGATAGCCTTTGCGAAAGTGTCTCAAATTATTACCACTAAAATTACGAGAACTACCATCTTGTCTCCACTGCATAGACGAAGAACCATCATGTGTTGGATTACTCCGCTTCTGAGTGTAATTTTGATTACTTCCCCTATTCCAATTTTGTTGAGCACCCTGAAATTTTTTTTTGAAATTAGGGCCATATGGTGTTGCCGAAGCAGCTGGCAACCCTTCTTTCACTTTAGAATTGCTAACTGTAGCATGGGGATGTGCTGTGGCATACTGACAACCGTATTCCTCCATTTCTTTTAAGTTTTTAGGCTTACGTTCATGAAGGAATGCAAGAAAAGAATCATTAACAGATGACAAAACCTTATCTCGCAATAATAAGTCCATTAGACCTTCATATGTTTTCTCAATCTGAGACAACTCAACCCATCGTGTAAATGTACGACGTATCTTTGTAACAAAATCAGAGAAATCTACTCCATTTTCTGGCAACATTGTCCTAAAACGAAGACGATAGTCTTCTTGTTTTAGTTGATATTTTTTTAGTAATGCTGCCCTGACAACATCATAATTAGTCCTCTCATGTTCGTCTATTGTCATAAGAGTAGTCACTGTGTCACCTGTAAAAAATGGCATCAGTTGTTCAACATATTTTTCCTTTTTTATGTTATGCGTATCGCACAAAAATTGGAATCTATCTAGATAATCTGCTACGTCATCCTTTAAAGGATTGAAATGAGGCAATTTAATCCTACTAACAAACTCCCTTGTCGTACTCGAAGTTGTTTGCTGAGCACCCGTACTCGCCAATTTCAATTTCTCTAACTCCAAAGTTGCGAGTTTTTCATCAAGTTCCATCTTCTGTTTTCTTTCCTCATGTTCCATTTTTCTGATTTCAGCCTCAGCTTGAGCTTTCCTCTCCTCTGCCGCAGCTTCTTTGTCTAATCTCTTCTGTTCCGCAGCAGCTTCTTTGTCTAATCTCTTTTGTTCAGCTTCTTTGTCTAATCTCTTTTGTTCAGCTTCAAATCTCCTTTCCTCCACCTGCATCTGCAATTTCTTTTGTTCAGCAGCAATATTAGCTTCTCTTTCTAATCTTTTCTCTTCAGCCTGAGCTTTTTTCTCTTCTGCAGCTAATGCTTTGTCATACTGAGCAACAGCCCATTGTTCTAACTGTTGACCAGTCTTATCAAGGGCTCTCCCTTGTGTAATAAAGTAGTCCAATGTAGACATCTTGTCTACTGAGATCAGAAACCTGAAAAAAAATTAAATAAATTACCTTATCCCACTTCAATGGGAGACAAGTCTGAAATGCTAGACTTGTATACTCACTTCACTTTATTTTACTGTCTTAGTCTTAGACAAAGACTTTGTATGTTCCTCTTGTTTATAATGTACCCAAAAAATCACTTGAGTACCTGTGGGAAAAAAAAATTCCCTTATATCCCACTCACTATGGGCACAAGTCTTTTTTATAAAGAACTTGAATATGTATTTCACCTTGTCTCAATCTTTGTAGATAACAAGTCTTTTATCAAAGAACTTGTATAAATATCTTATATAATATTATTTAACAAACTCTATATGAAGAGTCTACCTTATCAATAATATCAAAACATGACCAAGTATGTGTATGTAGACTGTGCATGACAGTAATGTAGTACAACCCAAAAAAAAATACAAAGACAAAAATACAAAACAATACAAATGGCAACACTGTTTTAACCAAAAATGTGTAGAGAAATACACAAGAAAGGAGAGACCTACAGAATACAAACAAAACAAATCGACAATCAAAACTGAAAAACAGACAAAATATTACAAAAACAACGTTAAGTACAATTACATCACAGCTAACATCAATAGCGACCAATTGTCACTAGCAAATTTCCAAATTAAGAAAATTTGCACCTACAGAACGCTTACAGTAAGCCTCGATCAAGTGGCATATTTACCGTAAGACCCACCAACCGAAAAACCCGCAGAAAAATACACCAAAAACAGTAGAAGTAACATAAACATATAGCAATCAATTTCAATGTGTTGCAGAACAAGTTCAGTCACAGCTGAAACTAAAATAAATTCCTTGCTCCTTGCGAACACAGAAACGAAATGTCAAACGCGCACTGAACGTCAAATCCACTGTAACATAAAGTGGTATTCACGAACCAAAGTTACTATGACCTTCTCAAATTACGCCTTGCACATTGAATGTTTACAATTTCCACGTACTGTTTACAGACACTTGACCTCCAACAATGTAGCTTGAATGCTCTGACCTAGAAAAGTCTGTTGTTGAATGAAACGTGTAACAACCAGCAGTACTGTTTACAATAGGAACCCGCCTTCTATGCAGTTATGGTCCACGTAGCAAATGCCTAGTAGTTAACTTCAGTACATGTCTTGTTACGCTTTATGTAGCATTATAATATAAATGCTCGTACTGTTTATTTGGGTCAACCGTTGATGACCTATATCTGTCCTGTTGTAGCCAAAACTTGCAAGTGTAGAATTAGCGCTGTGTGTTACGGCTGTCCCGTGTGTAGCTTAGACCCACAGATCAGAAGTGTAATGTAAGTTTCTAGGCCACATTGGCGACAAGAAATGTATCATAAGAGCCCACGTAACTGGTCCACCAGAAATGTAACTTTCTAGATCCATAAATGTCAACAATAATGTCAAATGCTCGCTCTGTTCTTTTTAAACCCACACTGGCCACCAGAAATGTAACTGTCTTTTTTTTTCTTGTTGATGTGATCACTGGCCCAAGACAGGATACATGTTGTTAGATGTGTAGTGCGAGCGTATGATGAATTGAGTGTGGGTGCGTATGAAGACGCGAATGTGTTTAGGCTCGTATAGATGTAGATCCTGCAACCCATACTCTCACATGCAGTAATCAAGGATGCTTTGACACTGCAGGCATGTTTCAAGACATTTATTGACGGGAACACACATAATATCAACAGGAACAGTCAGTGTAACAAGGTCATGCTGACCTGACATCGATAGGTATACATTTGGCATTCAAAAAGGTAAACATCAGAATAGACGTGCATGGTCAATAGCAAAGTTCTTCAATAATGACAGTTCGTAGCGTCGCCCTTGGCGTCTCTGACTAAACGCGTCAGATGCCTTAGTTACTATGACACATAGGTGCAACTTGGCACTCCCCGCCAATTGCACATATCAGGCTGTAGTATAATAGCCGAAAGCACAGGCCTCGTTCTGACGTCGGCCGTGTACTTCTGTTAAATAGGTTATCATCAACCCTGCAGTAATACTTATTGTAGATATGAATTCCGCCAATCTGCGGCTCCCACAATATATCTTCGTCACTGGATTTCTGGACAATATAAGACTAACAGTCTTGGATGGCTACCTCGAGCACAAATACATAAGTTCTGAAATGGCGGATCAGTGAGCTGCTGTTCACCCTAGGTAATCCTTTACATGTTCTGCCACCGAAAAGCGTAATAATGCATAAAGGTCGGTATTACCTGGAAAATGAATCCTCAGAACTAAACAAGGAATTCTGTCGTCATCCCGACGCACAGAGATTCACTGGGGAAAACTGCCATAGCAGTTACTTCGAAGATTCTCCCCGAAAAAACAATGGACTCTTGGTCCCTTCAGAAAAAACAGGACCTCCCGGCTTCCCGGAAGTATATCTCACTCCCGCTTAAAAAACCTTCCCATAGGCCTACGCCGAACTGTCAACCTCTGACCCTAAAGGTCAAACACAATGAATGAATAAACAAGGGAAGACAACCCCTAATCAACCTGACATCGCAGGTAAAGACACAATTATACTTATGATACAAACATAAGCAAATAACTTGACAGATGACTCCGTCGAAAATGACAGCAACACAAACCTTGACTATTGCTCCACAATCTGGGATGGTTGTTCTATGTCCAACACAAAAAGACTCCATTCACTACAAAAGCGTGCAGTGCGTCTAGTTTCTGACAACTGCCAAACACAGTGTGTAGATCTATATAAATATCTCAAAATACTGCCTCTAAGAAAGCGCTTTCTGTTCAACAAAGCTAAATTTGTTCACAAAATCCTGTCACAGAATGCTCCAACATATCTGTGGCCAATGTTCAAATACAGTGAAAGACGCAGTCAACGCCTTAACAAAATACAAGTGCCCAAGCCTAGGCTTGACTTATTCAAGAAAAGCTTAGCTTACTCTGCTGCTCATCTTTGGAACTATCTTCCACATTATCTAAAACATAACAACCTCAGTCCCTATTCATACAATCGTAAACTTTTCGAATACTTTATGAGTTCTGATTATCTGCCCCCCTAATATGATTATTTTTCCGAACAAATGGTATAATATCGAGTGTAGGTTTAATGATGATGTTAGTGCTTTTCAACATATTTTGTTTCATGGTAATACTTAGTTTGTACTTTTCAACATATTTTATTTCATGTTTATAATTAGATACTGTGAATGTGAGTATGCTATTATTTTACCTGTACAACGTTGAATTCCTTGAATTGATGGGTAAATTGTATGTGAGAATAAATGAAATCAGTATAAAAGACGGGAGAAAGGAAGGGCAGAATGTCAGACGGGCCTGCGTGCCCAATTCTCAACCCTTTGAAAATAAAGTTCGTTCGTTCGTTCGTTCGTTCTTTTCTTCGTGTGTTCTTTGGTCTAACTCTGCCTTTCTTACCCTGGGAGTTCCAGAACAGGAACTATCTTGTAATGCTATCGGGACCCAAAGATGCAGCAATAGAGAATGCAGTCAGCGACCCATAGCTTGACTGCTTGCGTCAGGGTCAGCGAAACAGAGCTGACCAAGACCCTACTTCACCTCCACGTGGTGGACCTGGAAACAGGCTGCATCACTGCAGTCTGGCTGAGAGAGTAGGTATCGAAGTGGGAAGGCAAACCCGGTCCCAAAAAATGCCGTGCTGAAGTCGGATGTGTCGGCCGAAAGGCGCAGATATCTTATCTCCGGTGTTTTTTTTTTTTTTTTTTTTTTTTTTTTTTTTTTTTGCGTACGCCAGCTAATACTCGAGGCGAAATCTCAGGTTATTATTTTTATGTCTAACCTGACATTGATTTTACGTGAGTATCCCTTTATTTCTTGTACAGAGACAAGTGTCCCTCGCCATTCAGGCAAATACTCGCCGATTTCGGAGGTACCCATTGCAGCTGGGTCGGCTCAGGAGCCGCCAGTCCCTGGTCGACGACACTCCTTGAAATGTCCTCGCCAGGTCTCGAGTTAATCCAGTCCAAATCCCGGTCGACGAAAAATCCTCAAATGCCGTCGCCCGGGTTTGATCCTGTATCACCCGGTCGCCAGAGCGGTGTTCTAACCACTACGCTAGCGCGGCTCCCAATCTCCGGTGTAAACAGACACAACGCAAACAACGTCCTTTTCAGGACGAACGAGGAGGAAGAAGAAGTAATGCTATCACCAGGGGTCCTTGGTGTGTATCATATCAATTTCGTATTTTCAGCAACAAATGCAACAGAAAATGGATGTAGGGGCATCTTTCTGACCTTAAGCACTGGTGCAGAGAAAAAGGTTGTCAGTGGCAACTGGACAATTCTCAAGTAACTTCAGGGGAGAGGCAGAGGCCTTGAAAACTGCAGCAGAGGTTATATTGACAGAAGAAAGCACAGATAGACAAGTTGCTGTCTTTACTGATGCAGTCAGTAAATGCAACGTTGAAAAGCCAAAATAATACAGACCTGGATGACCTCAGAATAGTGCTCCACAAACTTTATCAACGATTCAAAAGTGTTGTGATCCAATGGATCCCATCTTAAAGTAAAAAAAAAAAAAATAGGTAAAGGATCCCGTTACACGCCCATTGAGGCATATTGGGAATATGGTGTTAGGCCCATATTTTCTGGACCATCGGCACACTAGGGGTGATGTGGGCAGCATCACGCCGGCCGCCTTAACCTTCCCAGAGTTGGTACCCAGTTGGGGCTGGGTCGACCCAGGAGCCGTTTGCGGCCTAAAAAAATCCCACCTCATCTGGGGATCGAACCATAGACCACTGAGCTAGGAAGCCAGTGCACTAACCACTATGCTACCGCGGCTCATCGTAACATCACCAACAATGAAGAGGCTGACAGAATGACAAAAGAAGGTTCACATCTACCTCAGCCTGATGCAAGCATAACTTTCGAGGAGGCAAAGAGTTTTATCAGAATCAGATGCAGAAACAAATGGAATGTAGAACATCCAGGGCACACACAGAATGATGCTTACTACCAGCTCAACAGAAGAGAACAAGTGGTAATCTTCAGACTCCGCACTGGCAACAACATATTGAGATACCATCTATTCAACAAGCTAGAGATAGGAACTACCGATCAGTGTAACTGTGGCACTGATAAAATGACTGCTGAACATCTGCTTCAAAGTTACCCCTTATATGTTGTACAGAGAAAGCGCCAGCTCCTTTCGTGGAAAAGCTTTAAGGGGATTCAAATAGCCTCAAACTGACTACTGCTTTCTTTGAGAACATTCAAGTGGACGTCTGAGAGTGTACGAAGAAGAAGATATCCATATCCACCGCCATCTTCTCATCTGTTGTTCCACTGACACTTATATAGTTCTTATTCATCAGTTCCACTTTAGTGATCTTGTCATCAGTTCCACATTAGTGATCTTGTCATCAGTACCACATTAGTGATCTTTTCATCAGTTCCACATTAGTGATCTTGTCATCAGTTCTACATTAGTGATCATGTCATCAGTTCCACATTAGTGATCTTGTCATCAGTTCCACATTAGTGATCTTGTCATCAGTTCCACATTAGTGATCTTGCCATCAGTTCCACATTAGTGATCTTGTCATCAGTTCCACATTAGTGATCTTGTCATCAGTTCCACATTAGTGATCTTGTCATCAGTTCCACATTGGTGATCTTGTCATGCCACTTCAATTCTTCTATTCCACTAAAGCATCCATTTATGAAAGTCTGTAACTGGTTGTTGTATTTGTTGTTCTCCGTGTTTCAGAGCCATACCGTAGGATTAACTTGACATTTGGATTGAAAATTCTGATTTTTGTGTTGGACCTGATGTCTGTTTATCTCCATATATTTCCCAATGCAACGAAAGCTCCTTTAACTCTTTGTATTCTTAATTTGATATCATTTTCTGTCACTCTAATTATGTCTATATTGCCTGCTGTCACATATGGAAATAGTGCACCAGTGACCGTCCACTTTTGACCCCCCCTCCCCCCCATCTAGGGTTATTTTTTTGCTACCCTAACCTTCCACCCACCCCCCTAGGTTTTTTTTTGGTGCTACACGAACGCCTGATTCACTATCGCAATTAACACTCGAGCCGCTGGGCAATTAAGCACGGTGGAACAAAGCAAAGTGCGCAGCACGGCGTAATCGTTCTTTGATCAGGGAAACACGCGGGCAGAGGCCAGGCGTTAACAGTTTTTTCAAAGAATCAAGGGCGATAAGTCTGAGACGTACCTTGGATTGTTATATTTTCAGGGGAATTAACTTACGTAGCTGATATGCGGCAGGCAGGGAGAATGAAAGACAAGTCAGATGTTGTCGGTCGGCAGAGGTGAAGAAAAAACCTTTCATTCAGGAATCGAACCGTAGATGCGCCTGGCCCTGGCCGTAGGTGCGACTTTCGCATTAAGGAGCGAAAGAACGGCATCTATGGATAAATATCCCGTCTCCCCCAAAGTCATTACCAGTTGCTCAGAGAATTTTCTGAAATAACTCGCTCGATATACTAAGAGTTTTCGTACAAAATAAATGCTTAGATTCATGGAGTTGTTTCATCTTTCTCTGTTTGCTGTAATTTATATACTAGCCGTTAAGTGATTTAGCGTGTTAAAAGTTTTTCATTATATTTCACTGGGATTTTTTGTGTTAAATTGAACAGCGTATTAAATAACATATAGCTAAATTTCTCCAGCTGTAAAGTAAATTTAATTACTCGCTATTCCCCAGAAAGAGATGCTTTAATTGACTAGTACATACATTAAATAACTGGCTACTGACGGTATATATTATTTACTTATATCCATTTTGTGTAATTTTATAAATGACTAGTGTTCATATCACGCGTTAAAAGCGATAGGATAAGCAAGACATTTGTGGTTTATAATCTAATTTAATAACGTAGTGGTTAAAGAAGTCTTACCTTAACACGTGTTAGAGATAATATTGATATTTTGGTTAAATGTTTAAATTTCTTTCATAAAATCTAGGCTGATCAAAAACCCAGCGAACTAGCGGTCTTATGGTCAAATGAAATTACGGGCGTATGAACTTATGTCTTATGAACTATGGTAGTATGGTCCATTGGTCTTATAAGTGAATAAGCAACCAGAAACTTTATAATATTGTTGAGTCTTCGGGCTATGACCTGTGTGGTTCATTTCCTTCATTTTATGAGAGAGACCAAACTAGAACAATGATTGTAAATGTTAACTGAACCAGAACTATAACAGATTTTACCTATATAAATCTCATCAGCCAGCTGTGGCAAAAGATATTGCCAGCAACATTTGTGTAACTTAACATAGTGTCTCAGCAACCAGAGGCTAGACAACACAAGAAATATATATATATATATATATATATATATATATATATTTTCCTCCTATTTCGGCGATCACCACGTATGAACATTATACCAACCAACTGAAGGCAGAGATACAGTATTTATCCAGAAAAACAATTAAATCACCAACTCCAGCGACTACCGTGAAATTTGCAGTCAGCAACTACGGCTAGTCTGGGGCTGGATTTGGCAAAAATTAATAGGACAATGAATAGTCTTACTACTTATTAGTGTTTATTTCCACGGAATGCCTGCGACAACTATTGGTAAGCGAATATGAATGTGGACACAGTATGAAGGATTGAATGAACTGTAAGAGAGCAACATAATTTTCTGTTGTTACCACTATCATACAAATCTTTTCTTTTTTGTTCTCATTAACCTGAGTATTTACGGGATATATTAATTAGGGACTTATCCTTTGTTTTCTTTACTGACTATTGCATACACTTATTGTTAATTTTTGATCTTTTGGGTGAATTAACCTTTGTTGGGATCTTCTTTTCTTTTCCTTTACCAGAGGGGAGAACCTATTTGATTAATTTTTTCATTTCGTCTGTAACCCATGATCTTTTGATGTGTATGCTTTATGTTGTTAAGTTCTAGTGATAAATAAACTTAATAAACCTTAAGTTATCGTGTTGGTCAACCCCTACCCTATCTGTTATCCATAGTTGTTTTCACGTTTGTGCGTATTTGTCACAGAATTGTGTGCATGTGGGTGCAGTGTAACTTGTATTTTGTACAAGGAGAGAAAGTGCGTCTGATTTAAATATAGTCGTACAGATAGGCTGGATTAGAGAAATTACTCAATCCCGAGACTGTCCTTTCTCTTACACTATCACCTCGTGAAAAACAAAACTATTTCTTACACCTTACTCTCACATAGTTATCACTATCACCTCCGCTCAGACAGGACTATAAACATCTATTACCTATCTGATAAAAATCTACGACACCTGCAAAGGATATGTATGAGTCTACAACCTATAGTGTAAAATCAAAATCATCGATCTTTTGAAAGCGCTGCCTCTGACCATAGATCTCATCGCAGTGTCGCACTCAAAACCCCCGATAAAAATTTTATTTCCGGTGAACAAGACGCGACCTTTTCACACCAAACTTCTTTTTTTTTTTTTTTAAATGTTCACCTTTGTTCATTCACACTTGCCTTCAGTGTTCAGAGCTAAAACCTGGCGAAGTATCCTGTAAATTACTACCAGGTTGGCTTTGTTATGTTTTCTAGAACTCCTCCCTAGCATAAACTACTTTTCTCCGTTATTTACTACATTTCATTGCATTGAGAAATATATGGAAATCACAATAAACTAGGTCAAACAGAAAAATATGAATGTTTAATTCGAATGTCACTTCAGTCTTATTGTATGGCTGTGAAACATGGAGGATAACAAATAACAACAACCGAAAGCTGTAGACTTTCACAAATGGGTGCTTGCGTAGAATACAAGGATTGAAATGGTGTGACAAGATCACTAATGTGGGACTAATAGATAGATAGAGTGACAGACAGATAGATAGATATGTAGATAAATCGATAGACAGAGAGACAGACAGATAGATATATAGATAGAGAGATGAATGGATGGATGGATGGTTGGATGGATGGATGGATGGATGGATGGATGGATAGATAGATAGATAGATAGATAGATAGATAGATAGATAGATAGATAGATAGATAGATAGATAGATAGATAGATAGATAGACAGTTAGATAGATAGATAGATAGATAGATAGATAGATAGATAGATAGATAGATAGATAGATAGATAGATAGATAGATAGATAGATAGATAGATAGATAGATAGATAGATAGATAGATAGATAGATAGATAGATAGATAGATAGATAGATAGATAGATAGATAGATAGGCAGGCAGGCAGGCAGGCAGACAGACAGACAGATAAGATAGATAGATAGATAGATAGATAGATAGATAGACAGACAGACAGACAGACAGACAGACAGACAGACAGACAGACAGACAGACAGATAGATAGATAGATAGATAGATAGATAGATAGATAGATAGATAGATAGATAGATAGATAGATAGATAGATAGATAGATAGATAGATAGATAGATAGATATGAACATGGCTGGCAACCGCTGTGGTGAAGTGGGATGTTATAAATATTTATAGGGGACTTAGTGTACTGACTGAGATCAGCTGTGAAGGTATCTATATCTATTAAGAGTAGTGTATTATAGATAACCTTACTTGCTACCACATATCTATATATCTCAGTCAGAATTATTCTGGAATAGTGTGATGACTACGTTATGTGTCTAGGGTATGTGTATGATGAAGTGTAAGTCACAACAACAGACAGATAAACAATTTAATTTAATCCACTACTCTTGACAACACTGTGACACTCACATACATATAACACTCTATGAGAATATCTTAAGGAGTCACTGATAACTTTTCAAATAACAATATGTATTCATTTTTGTCATAAAGGTATATGTGTCCTGATTCAAATACAAAGGAACCAGGAATCACAATCAATTTTAATTACAAGTATATGTACAGACTTTATCAATATGAATATTGTAGTGACATATATTATTAAAAATATCCTATGTGTGTCAGTTGTGTAGTAGTAATATGAGGTAATACTGGTTTTGTTTTGTTCAAGCTCTGTTGGTATTTGTCATCATGACTTCAATAGTTTGTCTTTTGGGACTAGTATTGGAGATGTTCTCAGTTCCTGATATTAAGACAATTAAATTCCCCTCTGAATGTTATTTTTATAAAGTCATTTCAAGATGAGGGGGCATAATGTTGAGCTCAGCTGGCCAAATCAGCTTATCTTGCGTGATGGCGGCAGGCAAGGACTCCTCTGCTCGAATTCTCCTCTGGGCTCTGGAGACACCTCACTGATAGCTAAATGGACCAAGGAGTATGCTGTCCGACTCTGGATTCAGCAAAGCTCTGACCAGGTGCTGCTCAGTACCATCAAGACCACGGTCCCTGAAAACAAGAAGGATGTACCTTCTACTTCATAACTAATTGATACTCTAGTTCTACACTGAGCACAATACAACACAAACATTGAGTTCAGAGCGTTTGGCCAACTGTCAGCTTCATCTTAAATACTTTATACCAGCATTACCCTCCTTAATGGTTACCACGCCTCTGCACTTCCAGCATTATTTCTGTCTAATCAATCATCCAGGTGTCAGTGTACTATTTGGCCATTCCATGCCGTTTTACTTCCCTCCGACACCCTCTGTTCAGGCTGGAGCATTATAGGCTTTATCTCCTGTTTGCCACTGAACTACACATATATATACAGGCATAAATTAACAATTTACATTCAATTTTCATTAAAAGATACTGAATGGTTCAAGCTTACCACAATTTCATGGAAATAAACACAGATACGTTGATTAGCAATGAATTCTGGCACAATTACTGGCACAAATTCCCATCTGCTTATGTTCCAGGCTTTTATTTAGACAAATATTAGCTCGCTTCAACGCACTGTTGCTTTATCAAGCTTATTTGCACTAGTGGTCTCGAACTAACGCTCCTAAGTGAGTATATCAGCGAGTCTAGCCAATGAGGCCACGTTTCGACAAGTATTTGAAAAAAATGTTACCTTCCTATGTCTCCCCTAACAACGAAAGATAGTATTTATAGCCCGACCAATCGTGGTTAGTCTTTCATTTGTTGCGCTCCAATCAATTTGGAGTTTACATGGTAGGCTATTTCTGTAACGTAAGATTTTTTCAAACACGTTATAAAAAAATTTTATGAGCAGAAATGATTTTATGTTGTCAGGCATCCCCACTAGTTTATTTTGGTTATAATTTATTAATTCCTGGACTATTTGCGTAACGTTTTACATATTCTTTGTCAGCAAGCCCTAAGGAACCCAAATATCCAAATTTAAAAGAGCTACGTGGCTGCGTTCAAAATATGTATTTTCTACCTCCTGTTTCGAAGATGTGCTGTCTGGGTACTGTTATGTTTTCAACCGTAAACCCATCTATTGTTATCTTTCCTAATAAGCGTTTTTTATGATTTTAAAACCTAACTCTGGGAAGGGTAGTGAATTTATCACTGTCCGTCCGAAAAAGTTAGTGCTTGTAGTCTTACACGCGTGATGGCAGCATTTGTGTATCGCGCGACGCGTGTTGCATGCGTTCCTGATTTTCAGCCCTCCCTCTCTCTTTATCCTTTAGTCCATCTGTTCGTTCGTTTTGGTAACGCAGTATAATTAATGTTAGGATTAATTTAGGTCATTACGCAGTCTGCCTCTCAATGTTTTTCCAAGAAATACAGCACACGTTTCATTGAAGAAAGCGGGTATAATACAGTAAGCTTTTACTATCAACGTGAAAGCGTTACAATTTGCAGACGAAGCAGAAAACAAGGGGGATTTCGAGTACATTCTTTGTGACAGCACTGTTATTTACCATTCTTCTTCCTTTATTTATTATATGTATTTATTAGGCTTTATATTTACTTGATAATTTATATATATGTGGATTAGAATATTCCACGACAACCGCATCATGTAACACCAATCGTCAGAGCAACGACCGCTGCACGGACATAAGAAAACTTGGTGCAGGACAACTCAAGTAGCTGCTGTGGTAGTTCTACTTTCTGTGATGACGTCAGAGAACAATGATGATGATGGTGATTATGCGCATTTACCCATTTATATAAACGAAGGTCTTTCGCTGCAGATCGTAAACCTAGACAGTACATTTCGTATCCACTTGTCATATATTACCGTTGATAAGGTATGGCGTCCGCCTCTAATTCTAAAGGTACCTGGTTCGATCCTAGTACAGGGAATATTTTTTATGGACATTTTTGTTTTTCAGAAACATTGGTTCCTAATACTTCCCCCTTGGTCTCCTCGGTAGTGAGGTCGGATGCCTAGCCTTCTCGGATAAGGACGAAAAAATAGGAGGTCCCGTGTGCAAGTTGCACACGTTAAAAATTCTTCGACAGTTGGTAATCGTAAAGAGTAGGCCGTACGGAGCTACCCTGGCAGACATTAAAAATTAAAAAACTACCCACCACAAACATATTTAGCCTATAGAATGAGTGATTTCCATATTCACACATGGGATGTTCGCCAGTGCTACGGAGTTCGTGCACTGCGCTGAGATCCTCCTTGTGTGATCGGAGGAGATCGGAGCACTTGGTGTAATCCGTACGCAATAAAGATTGTCCTTAAAACCAAACCAAATCGTTGATCACATAAAACACTGAGGAGGTACGGGCAGCGTTGCCGTAGCTGGCAGTTCGTTTCAGAACAAGTCCTTTGCAGGGTTTCATCTTGCTAGCAGATAGATCCTTTTCAGGACTCAGTACCTATCAACGCTGGGCGGGCTAGCATTCCTTTTCTGGACTAGCCCATGGCCATCACCAGTACCATTCCTGGAAAAAACTCTACGATGATGCCAACAACCTCAAGCTAGTCGCCTGCTATCTATGAACATGTTCAAACTGACGCCTGAAAGCGAACGAAGAAGAAGGAAAGTCCTTTTCAGGGCTATTTCATGCTAGTTGATAGAAGCTAGCAGTCCATTTCAGGGTTTAGTTTTTATCAGCACATCGCTTCAGTTAACAGAGTGCACATATTCTTGAATGGCAAACTGGGCTTTGATATAACCAATGGACTTGAGTCTAGGTTACAAGTTACGTGCCTCGTCACAACAAAGGCAAAACCCTGGAAGAAAAATAAACTTGTTCTCATAACCAAACTCAGGCACAATTTTCAGACATCGCGTTATAAATCTGGAAGTGAGAGACAGTGATTATTTAAACCAGTGGTTCCCAAACCGGGCGAAACGGCTTCATCCCCAGGGGCTTTGGCAGCACCTTAGGGGACAATAAGGGAAAATGGGGCGACGGGGGGCATTAAATAGTAAAGGAGTGGTTGAGGACTTGTCAAGATAAATTCAACAATATTACTTAATATAACGCTAACATCTCTGCAGAATGGGAGAAGATTGGCTACCGTGACAAGCATGGGAAACTAAGAGCCAGGGATCCAGACCTCCAGGACGACCCAGAGTCTGCGGGGAGGACAACATTAGACAATTGTTGAAGGACCAAGGACTAGAATGGAACCAGACCAGGAGGAAGACAACCGATATGATAATATGGCGCTCTCTCTTCCAAACCTCTACACCTCACGGTAGAGGAGGAACGGCTAAGTAAGTAAGTATAACGCTTACATGTAAACGCGGTTTGATTACACAGGGCCGTGATATGAGCGGTTGTGTATTTGAGAGACAACATAACTGAGGCGTGGGCGAGATATGAAAGATGGGTAATGGATGGGAATCTGGGGATGTTCTCTGGGAAACCAAGGGGGTGGTAATTCGAAAAAGGTTTGGGATACGCTGATTTAAAACGGAAATCGGCAGACTAAACCGTGGACATTCTTTACGTCATATGTTTTCCACATCATTTTGAAAAACTTTCGCTTACCCACAAAAAAACTTCGGTTTGTGCATCGCATCTCCGCAAAAAAAAAAGTTTTACGGCCTGAGAATTAGAGAAATATCACAGTCAGGAATAAACGGCGCTTTTTTCTTTAATTTTTGTGTGTGCGATGTCGTAAATTTCGGATCAAAGGATTTGAGTAGCACAATCCAAGAGGTTTAATTTAGAAACAGACAGTTGTTATGTTCGCGCGCTACTGATGTTGTGGTTAATTTATGCGTGGACTAAGTGAGTGACATGTAGAGAAGAAAAATGTAAATTATTTATTGCAATTTTTTTCTTTTTCCCAGTTCTGTTGTTTGTCGCTTGTTGTGTTGTAGATTATTTTGAGTTATTATGTTTGTGTGCTGAAGAGGCTTTGTACTTTATAAGACGGTATTGAGCGTCCTATAAGCAGAGTGGTTAGAGCACTGGCCTCTTTCGGCAAAGGTACCGGGTTTGTAACACGTGGCGTCATGCTCTAGTCTACAAAACTGTAAATGGGTACCTGACTCTGCTATGAGTGAGAGA
Organism: Oreohelix idahoensis; assembly: GCA_024509875.1. Classification (NCBI taxonomy): domain Eukaryota; kingdom Metazoa; phylum Mollusca; class Gastropoda; order Stylommatophora; family Oreohelicidae; genus Oreohelix; species Oreohelix idahoensis. The sequence continues at coordinate 139,749 of JAMPIV010002009.1, forward strand.
AGGTAAAGGCAACGAAGAAGGGAACTGGTCACCTCAACCTTCGAAGCTGGATCTAGTATAAGGAAGTCTCTAACACTTCACTCCTCTACGTCAACATTTGCAATGGGAGTACTGTTACCATTTAAAAAAAAGTGCAAGTTACAGACTGGGTACTGCAGTCTTACAGTAGAAACTACGGTAGAAGATTAAAGTGTTAAAGATTTCACAATACCTGTACTAGGTAGAGATTATTTTTATGACGGGGAGGGCAGTGTCTAGTTCACTTACTTGCTGCCGCAACCTTCCCTAACTCCAGAGCAGAGCCAGGTACCCATGTATCCTCAAAACCAGCTGCCATATTCACATGGAAGATCCGCTGTAATGGATCTCAAACGTATTCTGTCTCTTGTCTTGACTGTACACTCTGATTGACTGTTTCCTGTCCATCTTTTGATGATATCTTCCCACTTACAGCGCTGTCTTCCTCTTGCACGCTTGCCTTCAACTCTACCTTCTATTATGGTCTTCTGTAAGGTATTATCTTATTATAGTAAGGTATTATTATTAAGATATTGGTGAATAGCCATACGAAACATGTTCCGACCAACATTACGTTAAATGGGCAAAAGTTAGAAGAAGTGAACACCTTTAAATATCTGGGGTCCACTATATGTAGTGATGGAAGATCAAGTAAAGAAATCAAGACAAGACTTGAGATGGCCTCAGCTGCCATGACAAGGCTGAATGTGATCTGGAAAAGTAACATCAGTTTTCCTGTGAAGATCAAATTATACAAATCACTTGTATTATCTGTTCTCTTGTATGGGTGTGAGGGCTGGACATTCACTGCAGATACGGAGTGAAGGATTCAGGCTTTCGAGTATAAATGTTATAGAAGAATTTTGCGCATTTGTTATAAAGAGCACAAAACAAATGTCTATCTTAGAGAGAAAATAAACACGTATACAGGCCACCAAGAACCACTTTTGTCAGTAGTGAAACGTCGAAAGCTTGCCTGGTTTGGGCATGTAACTCGTCTTGACTCCCTTTCGAAAACGATCCTCCAGGGAACAGTCGAAGGTAAACGGAGAAGAGGAAGGCAAAGAAAATCCTGGGCTGATAACATAAAAGAATGGGCAGGGCACGGTTTGTCCACACTTGTACGCATTGCAGAGGATAGAGAGCAGTGGAGGACCCTGTCTGCTGATGCTTCCATCATGGCACCCCTACGACCCATGACGGGTTACGGGTTGAGATGATGATGAAGGTAATACAGTCATGCGCCGCATAACGTCCGTGGTCCCAGAAGGTTATAATAGAGTTCAGAAATCCCGATCGGACAAGAAGACGAAGCGGACGTAACCGGACGTAGCGAAAGCAACAGCTTCCCGCGCGCAACATGTGTATCTCGTGTCTCTTGTATACAGCACAAAGCGATTGCGATGCCAGACGTATAATGGTACAGTACATATATAACCTATAATACAGTACATATGTCTTGATAGTCATAATAAACGCCTATGTTACTGGCCTATGTATGTGCTGAACTGTACTTACTATCGTTATTTTAATGTGAACTTTCGAAAATACATTACCGTGAAGTGCATCATGTCTCCCAAACGCAGCAAAACCAGTTCTAGTGATAGCAGCAGCAAGAGACAAAGGAAAAGTATCGATTTGGAAGTCAAACAAAAGGTAATTAAACATCACGAAGGTGGAAAACCAGTGAATACCATAGGTCGTGATTTGGGCATGTCGCACTCGACAGTCACTCGATCCTTAAGAAAAAAAAAAAAATTCTCCAAGCTGTTAACGGATCGGCTCCACTGAAAGCTACAAAGCTTACGAAAATGCGAGAGGGACCTATATCAGAATGGACAAATTGCTAATGACCTGGATTGAGGACCAAACATAGAAGCGACCTCTTCACCTCACGGTAGAAGGGGAACGACTAAGTAAGTACATAGAAGCGAATCCCTCTCAGCACGTTGACGATCACTGCTAAGGCACGAAGCTTGTTCGAAATGCTTAAAGAAAAAGCAGGATCAGACTACAATATCGAGTTTAGTGCTAGTTCTGGGTGGTTCAAGCGCTTCAAACAACGTTTTTCGCTGCATAATGTGAAAGTGAGTGGTGAGTCTGCGAGTGCTGATGCTAAGGCAGCAGAAGATTTTGTCGAAACCCTAGATAAACTAATTGTAGAGGGAGGTTATTTGCCCCAGCAAATTTTTAATATGGACGAAACCTCCTTATTCTGGAAACGAATGCCTGAAAGGACCTTCATCCATAAGGAGGCCAAGTCAATGCCAGGCTTTAAGGCTTTTAAAGACAGTACATTAGCTGAAATACAGTACTGTATGTGTACAGTATCTTGGCTATTTAGTCAATACAGGTGCACTACAGTATCCCATATAACTTTGCTAAGTATAAAGTATGGTGTTCGCACAGTCCAAATCGCATAACGTCCTATTTCACAGAACGTATCGTGGACGTTAAGCGGTGCATGACTACGTCTTTTTGGTAATGTTTACCTTTAGCGACCCCAGTGTTAGTCCAGCGTTGTAGAGTGAGTGACCTCCCTTTCCGAGGCGCCACAGAGCATAATGTTCAGACAGGTGCAGAAGAAAGTAACCGAAAGGGTCATCATTTCTACATGAATTTCGCCAAATACAATTCCTTTAGGTATCAGGCAAACAATACCCTGCTCATTTAACTTTCCATTTTGCACGCATCCTCTCTCTAACTAACTGCTCTCGCAAACAAAACAAATTATCACTAGTGTGTATCACTGTTCATATAGTCGTCACAAAGACTAAAAAAAAGTGCGCATGCGCGCAGCGGGTATTTCAAGTGAAACTTTCGCAGTTGAGTTGCAACCGGTAATTGTTACATGTCTCTCAACTCACTGGTCTAGTAGGTGAAAAAAAAGAAATAGGTACATTCTTTTTGAGTCTTTGTAAGGCATGCTTAAAAACTTGCAGAGATTATCTTACTTTTGTGATAGAAAGCATCCTCGTACCACATCATGGGGCCGAGAATACATTTTTTGAAAAGGGTACAATCTTTTATGGACACCCTGTATACAAATCCAATGAGAGGTGTGAGCATGTTTTTGTTGGGTAATCTTTATAATTTACATTATTTTTAACTATTTTTCATTATAAAAAAATCTATTTGATATAAAATAAATTATATTACTGAATAGAACTGAAAACTTCTGGCAAATTCTACGGGTTTCTATACATATATTTCCCGTATTATATCACATGCTACAAATTAAATAAGAAAATGACCTTCATATTTATTTTTAGCATATGAGTTTATTTTTTAAATGTCTCTAAATCCTTGATTGTCTTTAAATCTACCCGCTACACCTGCCATCTTCAGGCGCCGCGCCGCTTGGGAACCAATGGTCTAAATGAAATCTGCAACTGAGCTAAGCACGTGATAGCAAACCAGACTACAAGGTTTTTTTTTTTATTTGGATATGTACCTTAATATAACTGAAGAGCCCCTTGTCTAGGTTGAACGGAACATGCCTCGCCAAAAACAGGCAAAATTTCATTCAACAAAAAAAGAAAAGTTAATTACCTGTTTTTAACGCTTATTTTCTCTTTACTTCTGTCACAGACTAGCTCAGGCGTTGGCGTAGCTGACGAGTCATTTTTAGGGCTTTATGCTAGCAGATAGATAATGTTAGTCCTTTTCAGGACTTAGTATCTATCAACGCTGATCGGGTTAGCAGTCAACATAGTTGACTTTTTTTTTTTTTGGATGGTAAATGCGCTCTGATATAACCAAATAGGTTGAATGGAACGCGCCTCGCCAGAAGAAGGCAAAAACCGACCCAAAGAAAAAAAATGTCACTGGTGCTTTCATGTGACCCCAGACGACGATGTAATTATCCGAAACCTTGGTACGTGTAGTTACCTGGGGTCTCAAATGAAACAAAGAATAAAAAGGACAACTGGTAACTCAAGCATGTCGTAAGAGACTATGCATGTAGCTGACGACCTCATCAAGTAAATAAATAAGGGAGCTGATGTAAAACTGGTAAGGACATGACTATATATATATATATTAACAAATAAAACGGTATTGAATCAGTTTTACAAATTAACGGTACACAGGAATCTTACTTACTTATTTGTTCCTCTTCTACCTTGAGGTGTAGAGGTTTGTAAGAGAGAGCGCCATACTATTCTATCGGATGTCTTCCTCCTGGCCTGGTTCCATTCTAGTCCTCGGTCCTTCAAAGATTGTTTAATGTTGTCCTCCCAGCGGACTTTGGGTCGTCCTGGAGATCTGGATCCCTGGTTCTTAGTGTCCCATGCTTGTCGTTGTAGCCGATCTTCTCCCATTCTGCAGACATGGCAAAACCATCTCGGGACTGTTCTACTTGGGTCTGCAGGGGTTGGGTTTTTAGGCCTTGACGTATCGTCTGGTTGCGGACCATGTCTCTTCTTGTTACTTCAACCACCTTCCTCAGATACCTCATTTCTGAGGTTTACACAGGAATCACGTGATACATATCGCTGCAGAAAGAAGCACTGCAGAAGCACGCGAATGTTTTCTTAAGTGTTGCCTTCTTACCAGGTCCGGATTAAGGTCAACTGATTCCCTAAGCACAGCGCAACAATGGCCCTTCCAGTGCTTAACTGACGAGACATTAAGACTCCGTAAGCGCTGATGGTGAAATAAGAGATAGAAAATTCAGTTTTCTTCCAGGCCAGACCGCATAACTATATTAAATGAATAGTTCTTTAAATGTTAATTAACACTAAATAGCAGTAAGCAATATAAGAAAATTATTTACTTATAACTAGGGAAAAACGGCCAATAAAGACAATTACAAAAATAATCGACTAAAGTCAAGTGGGGCAGTGAAAGAGTTGAGAGTTAGGGGCATAATAGTTAGGGGGAAAACTCTGCGGTGCCCCCTTCCCTTGATGCCCCAAGCACATGCTTATTTTGTTTAATGGTTAATCTAGCCCTGCTTCCTATTCAGGGATCAGCTACAGGGATAGCTCCATGCTCCACAAGGAACAAAAACGGAAGTGACTATAACGAATTATAGCCCTTGTGTTGTTGTAACTTCGTACGTTGGTTAATTTTATCTCCCTTTATGTTTTGTGTTGGTGATGTTTCGCTTTATGTCAACTCACGAAAGACACACATACACATAAGCCTTCATACTTTCAGATGTCATTTTCAGATGTGACCATGTCTCATTCATATGTAAATATGTCACATTCGTGTACGTATGTCCCATACAAATGACCTAAGACCCTGCCTCGGGGAAGGTACTATCACCCACGTTAAATGTCGGTCTAGGAGAAATTCACTGCACGAGTGTGGTAATATCACACGACGTCAAGGGTATGGCTCAACATCTGGTTCGATCCTGCAACAGATGGCCAAGACATCTTAATCTCCAACTCGTAAGACATATTTTGTCATCCAGAAATTATGTCGATGGTTCTTTAAAAAGAATGATTCATTGTAACTGGATTATCCGGAAACGAAATAAAAACGAGTGTAGAATATTTTCTTGTGAATGAAAACGTTACTATAATTTCATTGCTTATCGCAGGGGTTCCCAAACTGGTGGACGTGTCCCCCAAAATGGTACGAGAAGACTGTCAAAGGGGCACCTGCAATGTTTAGTAAATTACTATCAACCATACTAATTTTCTTGCCCGTCCATCACGTTAGTCCCATCTTGTCTCATCAAAGTTGCAATCTTATTCATGGCAACATTTTTCAATAAAGGAACTAAATCGTACGCCTGTTGAAACCACGCGCAATTATTCTCATTCTTAATAATGGCGGATGTTTGATTTTTGGACACAATTTCTTGAATTTTCCCCATTTATAAAGCGGGTGAGTATGAATAAAGAAGGGAGTTCGTTACGTTTACAGTATTTCGGCACATTTTGTCGCCCAAGACGAGACTCCTTTAAATAATAATTCGGAGCGAAGTAATAGAAAGTATATTTTAAATTGTTTTCTTACTGCGTACCAAGGCAAAAATAAAAAATAAAAAATTATTCGTACATTTGCAAAATATATTGTGATAAAGCAGCTGTTAATTAACGAATCAATTTTCAGTCTTTTGGGGGTTTTTGTTTTTGACTTCTCCGCATGACAGTTCTGACCCGCTGCTCCATAGTTTCATCGCCAATGCATCTAGATATACATGATTACAGGAGAAATAGTGCCATCATGATGACGTGCGGCAGAAAAAGCACAATTATTCCCCGCCATATTTTGGCAGGTGACTAACAAACAAAATTTCAGTTCATAATAAACGTATAAAAATCAAGATTCTCAGTCCTATTTTTCAATCAACTCCAAAGCAAGAAACAAAATGGAAGCTGAACATGATATGCGCGTGTCTCTTTCAAAAACTGTACCAAGAATAACACTATTGGTCGACAAGAAACAGAATCTAAGGTCTCACTTATTTATTTCACCGTGTTCTGATAAATATTTAACAACGTTATGATGGGAAACTCTATACATAGCGATATAACAGGAGGCAATCTGATCATCAAAAATAATCCCCCCGTCGACCAAGTGATACGGCCCCTTAATCTCCTTTATACCCTAAGGGAGGGGGGCGCGGGCCCACTTGGGTCATGACTCCCAAGTGTCAGTCTCCTGTTGTCAGGTGCTGATAAATACCACATTCCACCTTGGTTGCAGCTTTCAACTTCACTCCTGTTATTCTGCCAGTTGGAAGTAATAGCGAAATTAACCCGTATGTTGGAAGTAATAGCGAAAGTAACCCGTATGTTGGAAGTAATAGCGAAATTAACCCGTATGTTGGAAGTAATAGCGAAAGTAACCCGTATGTTGGAAGTAATAGCGAAAGTAACCCGTATGTTGGAAGTAATAGCGAAAGTAACCCGTATGTTGGAAGTAATAGCGAAAGTAACCCGTATGTTGGAAGTAATAGCGAAAGTAGCCCGTATGTTGGAAGTAATAGCGAAAGTAACCCGTATGCGGAAAATAAATTATTGTCCTGAATTCCAGAGCCCGTTGCAGTAGCTCCACAGCCTGCACGATGCGCCTTATAATACTACAAGGTGTTGTTATGTATCCCATGAAGTTTTTTTTTGGTGAAAAAGTAATACATGTTTTGATTTATTTTCTTATGTGAGTATGAATAGTAAACTCTTGAATTTATTACTTTTCAAATTGAATTGGAAGTTTTTGTGGATTTAAAATTTCTACAGGATTATAGTCAGGTCAGTACTTTTGTATAGCCCTGAAACATGAAGAATAATTTAAAAAAAAAATAACAAGCAAAAAGCTACAGATTTTCATAAATGGATGCTTGCACAGAACAGAAGGATTGAAGAGGTATGACAAGATCACTAATGTGGAACTGATGACAAGATCACTAATGTGGAACTGATGACAAGAACTAGGCAAGTGTCAGTGTGACGTGTAATGGAAAAACAGTCTACAGTAATCTGACAGCCTATTGTAACCTCATAGCTGCTCTGTGATTTGCTAGCTAAAATCCTGCATTATACTGTCTGTCTTCACTTACACAGCAACTCTTTCGTCACGCCTCTTTTCTTTTAACACGAGCTAACACAGTGTTTACAAACTTCGTGACCTGTCAGACATAACAGGAAAGCAAATAAGGTTTGTTTACCTCGTCCACTTACGCAAGCTTCATCTGTCAATCATAATACCTCTCAGACAGACAGCACGTGAGAAAGACGAAACACAGATCCTTTTGAAGTTTTACTAAAGGGAAGTTTATAATCCCCTGTGCTCTTTGATCTCGAGACACTGGCATTTTAAAGAGTAACCCGTTAGCCGTAAGTAAAGTCTCTGATGTCGGTCAACAACGCCAGACGAGAGATTCTGGTAGCCGAATCGTAAGCATTCATCTTGAGCGCAAGTTTCTGAATTCTTCATTCTTACAGTAGCGTGAAATTAACATTAGAGATCAGAGCAATCTAATGATATATATATATATATATATATATATATATATATATATATATATATATATATATCTATATATATATATATATGTATATGTATATGTATATGTATATGTATATGTATATATATATATATATATATATATATATATATATATATATATATATATATATCTCTATATATATATATATATATATATATATATATATATATATATATATATGTATATATATATATATATATATATATACTGCAGTTTTCTTAACCCAACTATCAGAAGTCAGTCAGAATTTTGATATTTCTAGCGCGCAGCCCTAGAACTCAATTATTGTGGATATGGTATATTGTTGATCCGTGGAGAGTTTCATTCTGAATTTCTGGTAAAAGGATAATAGTGCTAATGATTTTAAAAAGTGATAGCTTTTAACATTTATTCTTCACTAGATTTTTCTCGCTAGTAACACGAGTGAAATAAAGTAACGCGTAGCGATTTCATACCAGATATTCTATTAAAATGTTAAATCACGTTACCCACTACCCACATACCTTAGACGGTAATTATGTTAACAGTGTATTCAGACGCGACACTTAATCTCTACAGGAGAGAGATAAACACGACAGTTTAGCTGACCGGACTGAAAGGCATTAAAGCGACTGATAGTGGGAGTATAAAAGACACGTTATATTTCATTTTGTATATTTGTTGTTATAGTGTCTATTATTTTAATACCATACGACAAAACTAACAGTCGCCGACAATTTAATAGCTATTTAATGACAGGCGATCATTGTTTAGGAAGCGCGTATGGAGAAATTAAATAATAATTAACATTGTACGCTGACCGCCGGCGCGAGCAGGGGCGGTCGAATTAACATAACTCAGCCCTACCGAACTCAGCGCCAGCGACGTCTGCTAGCATGTAGGCGTAAGGAAACACCATGTGCGTTTTAAACCTAGTCAGGACTGACGAAGTGGAGAAGCGATCGTCTTGTCCCCGTGTGTGTATATATATAGTAGTAGCATTTTTTCCATAAATGTTTTCTTGTATTCTTCGCAGACCTGATCACAAGGGCGTCCAGCGGTCTTCTTCTGTTTGTTACTTTTCTCCTGTACTTGGCTTGTGCGTTACCAATTTCATTTAGAAACGTTCACTCGCCAAATGGTATTTGAGAACAATAACATTTAACCACTGGACTTACCAAATCCAGATTTATATTTTTTTTACCAGCAACAGTGGTGTTTATATAACATTATTATTGGTCCCGACTTCTGACAGTCGTAATTCTAGTGGAGTATCTCCCTAGATATATACGCTGTGCAGAATCGGCGCTCTAACACAGAGTTGGCCGATAGAAGAAGCATCATCATCACATGTAATAATTTTTTTAGTAACCAGATGTTTCCCAATACTGGAAGTATTTCCCCCGTGAAAGGGTGTACTTCAAGAACTCTCACAGTTTTCACTATTTGTAGTAACACTTATATCCAGGAGAAGCACCATAATTCGGCGTTCACCTCACTAGTTAGTTCTGGGAATGAACTGGGGCCAATTGGGATCTGCAACAACTGGGGTGACAGAATATTAAGTGAAATAGATAATATATTCATGGACTAATTCTATTACCAAGGGATATTACAGACCTACCATACCAGGCAATTAGGTAAGAGTGTGAGAGTGGCCACTGTTTGAGAGAGTGTGTGAGTATTTTCCTTGTTTGCTGGAAACTATCCATATATCTGATTTGTCTAAATTTTTGTTCACTTTACTGGGTCTCATAGAGTACCAATACTGTTCATTCTGTAACAGAGTGCTAACCTTCAACCTTTGGGTTAATAATTTTGGGTTTTTTTTCTCCATTCGGGGAGGGTGCACTTTTTCTGCTTTATTTCATATGCATGTTAATGACTCTGTGATCTTTTCCTTTAGATATTTTGATGTTGTCGAGTTTAAATGATAATAAACTACAAAGAAACTTACCTTTGTGTGTTAGTCAGACCCATACCCATTTATCCGTAGTTATTCGCGTTTGTGTGTCTTGTTGTCACATAGCTGTGTGTGTGTAGAGTAACTTATCTATTCTTGATAGGGAGGCAAAGGCTGTCTGGTAATAAAAGTACAGTCGTGCGGATAGGCTGGAGGAGATAACCTAATCACTCCAGAGACATATCTTTCCATAAATCTACCACATGTGAAATCTATTTTCTATACCTTTTCTCGCGTATCTGTCGACATCCACTTTACTTAGACGGGACAGATAAAACAATTAACCTTCCGTACAACAGTTAGTAGAACAAGAGATGAGAATACGACGCTGGAGATGAATAGGACACAATGAGGAAACTTTTTGATAGCATTACAGGCCAGTTCTTGTTCTGTGATCCACAGTGTAATTGAGGTAGAGAAAGACCAAAGAACACATGGAGAAGAGAACTGGAGATAGACATGAAGGGATGAAGAAAACACAGAAAAACCTTGAGCAGATGGCACGGGTCAGGAAGACTTGTAAGTTTGTTGAAGGCGTTTGCTCCTGGGGGACCTAATGAGTGCTGGTAATGATATAGAATTGGGGGTACGGGAAGGTTTACTAAAAACCAAGGGTATATGGTAACCGAATGCTGTTGGCAACCCCTTTGTTATAGTTATCCACTTCAGAATGGAATGTATCTCATGCAGGGCCCACCTTACTCTGAGTTAACCTATTTGACCCAATCGTGCCCCGTGTACATTGGGGCCCCGAAATTGTGTTCCCATCTCCAGCTTTGAAAATTTACGGAACGAAGAACATTTTAAATTAGGTACCAGAAATATATGTTATAACAATGTATTAAACGTAAAACAGTGTCTATATTGATTAGCATTATTTTGATATAACACGTATTACAAAAATACTATAATATTCAGCTTGCATCACCAGCACACTTTGTTATGGCAACGAGACGTGGACAACCTACGCTAAGCAAGAAAGAAGGTCCTATACCTTCCATCTACGGTGTCTAAGCCACACCCTTGTTATTGTGTGGAAGGACAAAGTGACATATGTCAAGGTGTTGTCACGTGCTGGCCTTCAAAGCATGTATACACTACTTAGACAGCGCAGACTACGCTTGGCCATGTCCACAGCATGGAAGATGGTCGCATGCCAAAAGATATCTTCTACGGACAACTGGCAGATGGCAAAAGAACAGTTGGGTGACCGCAGCTGAGATTCAAAGAAGTGTGCAAGACACATGAGGGCACTGGATGTAAATCCAGAAACCTGGGAGAGTGAAGCTGCCGATCGCGACGTGGCGATGCTATATACGGCGCCACCAAAGATTGGGCGAAAAGAAGCTCACACAACAAGCAGAAGAGAGGAGAAAACGTCAGGAAAATAAGCAGCTGAGGGTTGTCACCTCAGGGGCGCATTCCCATAGTCAGTTATTTTTGAAGTGGCTATTATTATTATTATATTAATCCAGGAGGCCCGACCACACTTGTCCAAATCGGGCCTCGCATTTACTAAGGCGGACCTTAATCTCATGGAAAGAGAAGAAAACAAACAGAGAGGTCGTAGAAAATCTAGGAACAAAAATCTCTTTGTAGTCTTTTGTAGTCAAACGTATCATGACTTACGGTCTATAGACATGGCAAGGGTGAAGACAAACAGCAAAGTCAGACCAAGTACGGCAAATACATACTTTCTGAGAGCAGGAAAGTCTGCACATCCCAAACCAAGTAAATGCAGTAGCAGTTTACGATCTCTTCTTGACTGTGCAAATGACTGGGAGATGGCAGTAGACCTACCTGGGATAGGGGCATATCCAGAGAGTATCAGAAGATCTCGAAGACGGCCAGATATAGTGCTGCATTCCTCATCATCGCACCAGATTATAATGATTGAGCTGACCGTGCCGTTTGATTCCAGATTGGACGAGCAACACTCGTTCAAAGGGACCAAGTAAAATGATCTGGCCGCGGACTTGAGACACGATGGGTTAACTGTAATGGACATGGCTGTTGAGGTAGGTGCAAGAAGTCTCGCGGCTGCCACAGTGTATGATCTACTGAATCTGTTGGGTTTGAAAGGACAGTCAAGAACAAGGGCACTTAAGAGACTCAACAAAACTGCGGAAACGGCATCGTACTAGCTGTGGAACAACCCTAACGGGCTATGGAACTCGGGACAGTAATGTGTTGTCAACATAAGGGTTACTTTCACAACTGCCTCCAACTGGCAGATTATAGGAGTGAATTTGAAAGCTGCAACCAAGATGGAGTGGGTTCAATTCTCTGCACAAGACACAGGAAGCTGATACTTGGGAGTCATGACCCAAGTGGGCCCGCCCCCTTTAAGTGTAAAGGAGATTAAGGGGTCGAAACACTGGATAGATGGGGCACCCCTTCTGATAATCAGATTGCCTCCTGTTGTATCGCTTTGTATAGAGTTTCCTATCATGCAGCATGAACAAAAATTTGAACGGCCTGTGTGCTCTTTTAATGAGTGTTCAAATCAGCTTTCACGGTGCAATGTGCGCATGTTCCATATTGTCTCGTATAGCTGCCAGGATTTTTTCATTGTTGATAACACACGTTTTAGTAAGACAATTAAGGAATCTCTTAACTTGAACTGCTGCCCGGAATCATCTACTTGTTATTGTGCCCTGGGGTCTGCAAACTCCCAGTTTTCTTCGTTAGCCTTGTGGAATTAGTGGAGGGGTCGGGAATAGAGGAGCCTTAAGGATTTTCGCTATCTTTGTATTTCGTAAAACAGTGTAACGGCTTTCTCCTGATGAGACGACAAACAATAAGAGACTATTCTCTTTCCTTCTAATAACGCTAAACAAAAGCTCCCAACGCTCGCCTCATAAACATTCTGGCGTACACAATACCAGAACCAGACTATCGAGCTATTTAATACTTGGCGCAATTAGCAACCGGAGCTCCAGATCTGCCTGAAAGCCAACGATCCTGGCCTAGCAGGGCGTGTGTCTTCTGCTTCCTACTGGTTATCAGAAATCAAATCACGGCGTGGCTTTTGTGCAAGCGTTAAAAACAAGACAAATAAGCATCGAGTTTCAGTTTGGAGTTACAGGCTTGTATCCGCCAGAGGTCGCTATTAATGGACGCTGCTGTCATACGCTTTTTTCAGATGAGTGGGATTCAACTCAGCATTGATTGCGCTCGCTATGAACAATCACATGCTAGTGTATCTATTTCAACTTGCTGGCGGAGTGCGGGTTAGTTGAGATCAGTTTCAAAATGATTTAGTTCAGAAATATGAATTTTACCGGGAGAATTAAGTCATTTCCCTTTTATGTCTGAGTTTCTGTAGCAGTTTGTTTAACATGATGATGTTGCCAGTCACGTGACCAAACAGGAGAATCATATTCATCAGTTGCCATCTCCACAACGAAGGTTGGCTGTAATGGATCTCCAACGTCTTCTGTCTCTTGTCTTGGTGGTGCACTCAGATAGACTCTTTCTTGTCCATCTCTTGATGTTATCTTCCCACTTATAGCGCTGTCTTCCCCTGGCACGTTTGCCTTCAACTCTACCTTCTGTTATGGTCTTCAGTAAGGTGTTATGTCTTTTTACATGGCCTCAATGTTTTAGCTGCTTAATTTGGACTCCCCCCCCCCCCTTTCTTTATTCTCTTTTCATGCGTAGGTTTTCTAGGACCTCCATATTTGTTTTCTTCTCTTTCCATGAGATGCGTCCCATTCTTCTATATATCCACATCTCGAGAGCCTCAATTCTTTCTTCCTTTTGCTAATTCATTGTCCGTGTTTCTACACCATACGATAGTGAAGAATATATATATATATATATATATATATATATATATATATATATATATATATATATATATATATATATATATATATATATATATAATATATATATATATATATATATATATATATATATATATATATATATATATATATATATATATATATATATATATATATATATATATAACATTTCATGATTCTCAGTTTTAATTTGTAAGTTAACTGTTTAGATGTCAGCATTTGTTTCATGTTGTTGAATGCTGGAGAAGATGAGAATTCTGTCCCCCCAAATTGATGAGCAACTGGATACCGCGTATTCCCTGTTTGATCTTTTTGGTTTAAAAAAAAATACTCATTGGTAAAGCCGATAAAACCCTGTGTATTTCCACGTTTTTTCTCTTTTGTGTGTGTGTGTGTGTGTGTGTGTGTGTGTGTGTGTGTGTGAAAAAGAAGAATCGGACTACTCTCAGGCAGTTGTCGTAGAAGGTGATTTATATGAGGTTGTGCAAGGAGCTGGCCAGGTCATCGCGTAAACCGAATTAGTATGTTGTTGTTGTTGTTGTTGTTTAACTAGCGCTGCTGAGCTTCTCACTCTTTTGCAGCCAATACTAAGTTGAATACTCCTTGGTATTATCTACACTGTAGATCTAGGCTTTTCCTGTGCCTTTTCTGCTATTCTGAAATGTGTTGAGTTGAGTTCACGAAGTCTCCAGCTTGGCTTGCATTTAAAGGATCATCACATCTGGTCCTAAGCAAGGAGGAAGAAACGCGTGGTATAATGTGCATTCTCAGCCATCTAAGGGAGAGCTTCCAAATATGTAGAGCTTAACTACTGTGCTGTCTGTGGTGAAGTGGGATGTTATAAATATTTATAGGGGGACTTAGTGTACTGACTGAGATCAGCTGTGAAGGTATCTATATCTAATGAGAGTAGTGTATTATAGATATACTTACTTGCTGCCACATATATATATATCTCAGTCAGAATTATTCTGGAATAGTGTGATGACTACGTTGTATGTCTAGGGTATGTGTATGATGGAGTGTAAGTCATAACAACAACAGACAGATAAACAATTTAATTTATTCCACCACACTTGACAACACTGTGACACTCACATACATATAACACTCTAAAGGATATCTTAAAGGAGTCACTGATAACTTTTCAAATAACAATATGTATTCATTGCTGTTATGAATGAATATGTGTCCTGATTCAAATACAAAGGGAACCAGGAATCACAATCAATTTTACTTACAAGTTATATGTACAGAATTTATCAATATGAATATTGTAATGACATATATTATTAAAAGTATCCTATGTGTGTCAGTTGTGTAGTAGTAATAAGAGGTAATACTGGTTTTGTTTTGTTCAAGCTCTGTTGGTATTTGTCATCATGACTTCAATAGTTTGTCTTTATGGGAACTATTATTGGAGATGTTCTCAGTTCCTGATATTAACACAATTTAATTCCCCTCTTAATGTTATTTTTACAAGGTCATTTTAAGCTGGGGGTACATAATGTTGAGCTCAGCTGGCCAAATCAGCTTATCTTGCGTGATGGCGGCAGGAAAAGACTCTTCTGCTCGAATTCTCCCCTGGGCTCTGGAGACACCTCACTGATAGCTAGATGGACCAAGGAGTATGCTGTCCGACTCTGGATTCAGCACAGCTCTAACCAGGTGCTGCTCAATACCATCAAGACCACGGTCCCACAATTCATAGAATAAACACAGATACGTTGATTAGCAATGAATTCTGGCACAAATTCCCATCTGCTTATGTTCCAGGCTTTTATTTAGCAAAATATGAGCTGGCTTCAACGCACTGTGGCTTTATCAAGCTTATTTGCACTAGTGGTCTCGAACTAACGCTCCTAAGTGAGTATATCAGCGAGTCTAGCCAATGGAGCCACGTTTCGACAAGTGTTTGAAAAAATGTTACCTTTTCACGTCTCCCCTAACAACGAAAGATAGTATTTATAGCCCGACCAATCGTGGTTAGTCTTTCATTTGTTGCGCTCCAATCAATTTGGAGTTTACATGGTAGGCTATTTCTGTAACGTAAGGTTTTGTTCAAACACGTTATAAAAAAATTTTATGAGCAGAAATGATTTTATGTTGTCAGGCATCCCCACTATTTTATTTTGGTTATAATTTATTAATTCCTGGACTATTTGCGTAACGTTTTACATATTCTTTGTCAGCAAGCCCTAAGGAACCCAAATATCCAAATTTAAAAGAGCTACGTGGCTGCGTTCAAAATATGCAATTCCTTCTACCTCCTGTTTCGAAGATGTGCTGTCTGGGTACTGTAATGTTTTCAAATGTAAACCCATCTATTGTTATCTTTCCTAATAAGCGTTTTTTATGATTTTAAAACCTAACTCTGGGAAGGGTAGTGTATTTTATCACTGTTCATCCAAAAAAGTTAGTGCATGTAGTCTTACACGCGTGATGGCAGCATTTGTGTATCGCGCGACGCGTGTTTAGTGTTCGGCTTTCTGCCTCTCCCTTCTCGCTATCCTTTAGTCCATCTGTCTTTTGTTTTTTGGTAACATAGTGTAGAAAAAGACATGAATGGAATTTAAAATTTAGGTCAACTTGCATATTTCAAGGTTTTTCTTAGAAAGGCAGCACATTTTATTGTGTGTTTGGGAAACGCGTGTATGTTGCAGAAGGCCTTTAATATCAACGTGAAAGCGTTACAATTTGCAGACGAAGCAGAAAACAAGGGGGATTTCGAGTACCTTCTTTGTGACAGCACTGTTATTTTACCATTGCTCTTTTCTTTATTAATTTTATTTGTTAGGCTTCATATTTACCTAATAATTTATATATGTGGATTAGAATATTCCACGACACTGTCTTCAATGACTACAACCCATAAAAGCCAGATCCAAACCTCAGAAATGAGGTATCTGAGGAAGGTGGTTGAAGTAACAAGAAGAGACATGGTACGCAACCAGACGATACGTCAAGGCCTTAAATCCTACCCCCTGCAGACCCAAGTAGAACAGTCCCAATTAAGATGGTTTGGCCATGTCTGCAGAATGGGAGAAGATCGAATACCACGACAAGCATGGGAAGCAAAGAGCCAAGGATCCAGACCCCGAGGACGACCCAGAGTCCGCTGGGAGGACAACATCAGACAATCTTTGAAGGACCGAGGACTAGAATGGAACCAGGCCAGGAGGAAGACAGCCGATAGGATAGTCTGGCGCTCTCTCTTCCAAACCTCTACACCTCACGGTAGAAGGGGAACGACTAAGTAAGTAAGTAAACTACTGTGCTCTGGTTCTGGGCAATCCCAAGGAACCGTCCACTTCTCAGCTCCCCCTGTTTATCATAAGGTCCATAGCGAGGTTCTCCTGCATTGAGGCAACGCAATCAAACCACTACTGCTAGATTTTGTCCTTTAACGTAACCATCCTCAAAGAGAACATCTGCTATTGATGCTTCACGTTATATAAGCAGTTAAAAAAAGAAGAAGATGATGAACACTGAAGAAGAAAAAGTTGTACGTTTTTAATTTTTCCCAGTGCAGATGACCGACCGGACGAGGTGGTTCCTCGGGATGGGGTTTTTACAATATGTGTGATGTCATCAGTTCTCAATCATTCTCACTTATTACAGGGTTCCTTCACATTGAAACTTAGAACAGTTTAAAGAAAAAATGTTATTTATATACTTATTTAGTCGTTCTTTGTTGCCATGAAGCATCGTGGGGAGATGACGTTTGAGTTCTCGAGCCAAGTGCGTCGCATGGGCTGCTGTGTGCCCGGGTTGCTGTAGGATTTCTCTAATGTTGTCTATCCTTTTGCCTCTTGGTCTTCTTAGTGCTCTGGAACCAGATCCTGACGCGTAGTGGTAATTTATCGTCAAGAAATGACCAAACCACTTAATTTTCTGTCTCTCTGAACATCTGATGGAGGATGTAGTTCTTACCATTTGTCTGGTGTCATCATTTGCCATTCTGTCTCTCCTGGTAATATTTATGGCTTTCGTAAATCATCTCATCTCACATAATGTGATGGTTCTCTCCTGTGCTTTGGTCTGGGGCATGTTTGACACTGATAGCAAAGAGCTGGTAAGAGTACTTGGATTGCTTGTCAGACGACATACACTTGAAAAAATACTTGGTTCTTGGTTTGGTGTTAAGGACTATCTTCATTGCACACGGACTACTCCATCAATGCTCCGATCTCCTCCCTTAGATCACACAAGGAGGGTCTCAGTACAGTGCACGAACTCCGTAGCACCGGCGAGAATCCCAGTTTGTGTATATAGGAATCACACATTCTATAATTTTTTTTGTGGTGGTTAGGTTTATAATTTTTAAATTTTTGCTAGGGCAGCGGCCTGATAGGCCTACTCGTAAAGAGTAAATAGTAAATATTTCCAACTGCCTTGGGATTTTTAACGCGAGCAACTTACACACGGGACCTCCTATTTTTTCGCCCGTATCCGAGAAGGCTAGGCATCCCATCTCACTACCCAGGAGACCAGAGGAGGAGGGGATATGACATCATTAGGAACTGCTGGTTCTGAAAAAACTTTCGAACCCGGTACCTTCAGAATTAGAGGCGAACGCTATAACTCTTAACCACCTTAATCCCCATGCACAACCTAATATTAGTTACCTAGTAGGACATGCTTGAGTGTGCAGTTGACCAATTAGTTCTTTGTCTCTTTAGATACACCCCTCCCCCCCCGGACACAACACAGAGCAAACTGCATATCAAATGATAAATAAATAAATAAGCAACTTTTTTTTTTAAGTTAGCAACACAAAAATGATTCTTAGAAGTTATCTAATTTTTATTTAAATAGGAAGAATTTTAATAGTTCTTAAAAAAGTAGAATGGTCAAAGTCAAAAACTTCTTTTTAGAATGCGTTCAATTTCTTGATTATCAGAATATCGACTAATCCAAGTGTTCACGTTTAAAACAAAAATTAAAAACGACACAACAACGCAATTGTATCGTGTCACAGACTGCTAAATCTGATGATGTTACTACGCCTACTGTTGAAACAGATACGTTGGAAATCCAACCAGGCATAAAACGCTGGCTTTCTTGTATAGAATTATTATTCATCTAATTCCATAACTAGTTACAACGCTTCGAACTAGTCCTATGAAAACCGATACGGTTATTTCTAACTTCGCTGCCATTCAGTCTAAGGATCTTGATTAGCCAATTTATAAGAACCAGCCGGGGGTGTTATAATTTCTGCCTGGGGAAAATCTGTTCAATTCTTAACTGACATAATTACCGTCTGGCGGCTGTACTTATCTCACTACGGGAAGATCTGCTAAATTGATGGTTCCAGACTATTAGCTTGTGGGTCCTATGACCTAGTTGACTTAATTAGAAATTACACTGACAAACAACATTTTTCTTTCTTATATAAGAATAAGTGTTCTTAGGTCAGTTTCTTGCGCTGATTTCAAATTTGAAATCCGTTTATCTCTATCACGTCGGGTTCTTAAGATATTTGTGAATAAATATATTTTTGGGAAACCGTTATGTGCTCCGTTTCATTTTTACTATATAACTTTTTAAAAATTAATAAAATGCAAAATAATTCTACTTTTTATACTGCTAAAAGATGCATGACATATGTTACGTTATATTTCAAATAGTTACTGTATTTTGAAATAATTATGAGTGAAATATGGCTTCTAGAAGTTGTAGAAATTCGGCTGATCTGTCCTGTTACGTGTGCGGATATTTTACCGATCGTGTTCACCAGAAAAACTTTACACCATTGCTAAAGAAAGCATATGAACTTTATTTCCATTCGAAAGTTGATGATGCAAATAAATCTTGGAAGCCAAATGCAGTTTGTTCGACTTGTGCAAATACATTGGCATGTTGGTTACGAAAATCGCCGAAGCTTAAGTCGATGCCTTTTGGAGTGCCAGTAATATGGCGTGAACCGACAAATCACGCTACTGATTGTTACTTCTGCTTGACAAATATCTATGGTTTCACTTTTAAAACTAGAAAGTCTGTGGTTTATCCAAATATTGAATCGGTTTCGAAACCAGTGCCTCATGATCCAATCACGTGTCCGATCCCAGTTCCACCAGAACAATATCCGTTGGACGTGAATGAACCATCAGAAAGTGATAGTTTACCTGCTTTAGAAACTAATTCTGACTCGGGACAGCCGCAACAGACAGGAACATTATGCAAGAAAGGTGTGGCCTATCAGGGATCGTATGCAGCTCGGGCATAAAAATGTAATACACGAGCCATTAGTTAACAAAGACAGCATCATTTTACCACCGTTACATATAAAGTTGGGGCTCATGAAGAATTTCGTAAAAGCGTTAGATAAAACGAGCAAAGCTTTCACTTATCTTCGAGAAAAGTTTCCGCAAATTAGCGATGCAAAGATAAAGGAAGGTATCTTTGTAGGACCTCAGATTAGGAAAGTTATTGCAGACAAACAATTCGAGAACTTGTTACATGGTAGTGAACTTCGCGCATGGATGGCATTCAAATCGATCGTCGATAACTTTCTGGGAAATCACAAATCTGTCGACTATGTGCATATTGTTAAGCAGTGCATAGATGCATACAGAATTATGGGCTGTAACATGTCCCTCAAAATCCATTTGCTCGATTCGCATTTTGACTTTTTCCCTGACAACCTTGGCGAAGTCAGCGATGAACATGGAGAATGATTCCATCAAGATATCGCCGTAATGTAGTCACGTTATCAAGGATGGTGGAGTGTGACCATGCTTGCCGATTATTGTTGGATGCTTCATCGCGATGTACCACATGCCATTCACCGACGAAAGTCGACTGCAAAGAAATTCAAGCCTACATAACTGTTATACTTCTTGTACAAATGATGTTGTAATACTGTATGCGTTGTTAAAAAACTTCAATTGCGTATTTCTAGAGAACCCGACCTGATAGAGAAAAACGGTTTGCAGATTTAAAAACAGCGCATTAAAATTGACCAGAAAAACATAGAAATGTTAGAGAAAGAAAAAAAAATTTTTTTTTTGTTAGCCAGTGTTATCTAACTGGTATTTTTTAACAAACGTTGCAGGTCCATTTTTAATCTGATATCGATAGGGTTACATTTTACGCATTGAATTACAAGACACGAGTTACATGTTTCAATTATAAGTTTAAGTGCTCGGGAGTGTTTGCACGCGCTCATGCACTCGCGCACATTGACGCCTTACTTTTGTGTAGGCCAGTAGTTTAGGCACAATGCTGTATTTTATCTGTATCCAATTTCACTCAAATATTTACGACTTTGGACTGTCTTCTTGTTGTTGTTTGCTGTGATTCGTTAATTTTAACTCTTCCGGTTTTTATTTGTATTCCCTGCTAAGGCTTTCTCGTATGATTAACCCCTTCATAACGGACACGTGACGGGTTGCCGGCCAACCAGGCACGAGCAGTCGATCAAGTCAAATAAAACCCCATTAAAATTGTCGGCTGCGACGCTCCAATTTTTGCATCATCGTTATAATCGTCGATGTGACAAATGGAGACAAATTACTATTCTGATATGTTACCAATTTCTTGTCGAATCTGTACACGCTTGGAATTCGTATGTATCGTTTGTGTTGGCTTTGTGTAGACACAACGTGATATCAGAACAAGAATATTAAAGACAAAAGAGCGTTCATTACAGACATACCTCGCTCATACGACATGTTAAGTTCCAGGCCACTGTCGTAAAGCGAAACATGGCATTCTTTCACTGCTGAAGCAAGTACAGTCCTGGATTGATCATGTACGTACAATACAAACATATCTAATGAAACCAGAATTTAAAAAAAACAACAATGTAAAACATTACTTATTTATGTTTTTTAGACCTTGTAATCCTCTGTTGGTAGCTGCGACTGCCGAGTTAGTGAATAAAGTCTGAAGGAGAGGGAACATCTTCATTCTTCAAAGTGCTTCCTTGCTGGCGGTTCAGATGTACTTCTTGTAACAATAAAATAAAAATTAAAAATAGTCAAATCACTTCGGAAACACATTTTTGATCACAAAATAGCAGAGCTAATTCACAATTAATCGCTTAAACTGCGAAAAAAACTCACCGAGTCTCGAAGTATAAAGCGTAGCAGAGAGAGCAATGGGAAGCGACTCTGAGACTCTGCACCCACGCGGTTTCGAAAAAGTGTCACGTCGAAAAAGCATCGTATGAGCGAATCAAGCCGTCGTATCAAGGAAATGGATGTTAACTGAAAACCGTCGTATGAGCGAAGAGTCGGAAAGCGAATAGTCGTAAAGCGGGGTATGACTGTACATTTAAATAAATAAGCATAGGAAACCCGAGGCCTGTAAATAAATAATACACAAAGGTACAAGTATGTTTCAGGCATTTGTGAGAAATAAAAAAGTAGAAGACTAGACAACAGAAAAATAACAGAAGTGATAGGCGAACCGGGAATCGAACCCAGGACTTTACGACCTACCCTCTATATTTACTATTCTAATTCTTCTACCATTTACTAAAGTTAGTTGCTTATCCTTTACAGGACGTGGCAATCAACCCCAGCTTGTATTGGCTGTTTTGTGATTTTTCTAGGCAATTTTTTTCATTCAGTAGTATTAAGGTCTTTGTCTTGTGTAATCTGACCTATACTGTTAAAATGGGAAAACTCCAGAAGTGAATACGTCTATAATTAAGTTTGGGTCGTCTTTAGGTACACATCCGGGTTACGTGGAGAGATCGTACTAATGGCCTCTATCCACGAAGCACTATTTTTGTGGTGCCTATTTGACAGAGAGGATAGTAACGATTCCGCTCCCGTCGCTACTCGGTGGTGTCGTTCAGAAGCTCGTGAGTTCGTTTCCCAGTAAGCCCATAATTTCTGTTGTTGTTGCTGTTGTCTGCTCTTCTGCTTCATTACAATCGGCTCTGCACGGTAATATTTATATATATATAATTTTTTAAATGAACTCCATCACAAAATCAAGAATCTTCAACTCAAATGTCAGTTCAGTCCGTATTGCTATTACGACTCAGGATTGACATTACTGCACTCTGGACAAACGCTTAGATTCTAAGTCTCCCTCAGAAAATGTCGCAGCGTATGAATGCTAACTGTTCCTGCAGTGCGATGGTTGTTTATACACACGCCTGATTCATCCTCTCATATATCCATCCCCGTTATTTTTACTTTTGATGTAAAATTCCAGCAGTCGTGTTGATTTATTGATTGCAGTGTCATTATTTCACTGTCCTTATTATCTCTCCTTTATCTAGATCCTATGTCCTAAATATTAGAGCTCTGGAAGCTAGTCTATCAGCTCTCTCATTGCCACGTACTTTACTACCACTATCTACTGCTAATACTACTATTACTACCACTATCTACTGCTGATACTACTATTACTACCACTATCTACTGCTGATACTACTATTACTACCTCTATCTACTGCTGATACTACTATTACTACCACTGTCTACTGCTGATACTACTACACTATCTACTGCTGATACTACTACACTATCTACTGCTGATACTACTACTACTACCACCGTCTACTGCTAATACTACTATTACTACCACTGTCTACTGCTGATACTACTATTACTACCACTGTCTATTGCTGATACTACTACACTATCTACTGCTGATACTACTACTACTACCACTATCTACTGCTGATACTACTATTACTACCACTGTCTACTGCTGATACTACTATTACTACCACTGTCTACTGCTGATACTACTACTACTAGGACTATCTACTGCTGATACTACTATTACTACCACTATCTACTGCTGATACTACTACACTATCTACTGCGGATACTACTACACTATCTACTGTCTTCTTCTTCTTCTTCTCGTTCGCTGTTGTTTAGAAATGTCTACACAAGAAGTCCGGTTTTCTGGATGTATGTTGCTGTGGTTGAAAGTTCTTCAAGACTCCCAAACAGCTTTGTGTGGATGTGCGTCTCTGTGGGCCAATGTTCAGTTCGCAATTGACTAAGCATGTGGCAGTCTTGCAGGATGTGTTCGGCTGTCTGTGCTGCCTGTCCACACGTACATAGGGGTGATGGGACCAATCTCAGTCTGTATAAGTGACTGTTCAGTCTGTTGTGTCCTGTTCTCATACGGAACAGGATCACCTGTTTTGCTCGATCAAGATATTGATAGTTGTCTCTTTGTTGATCAATTTTCCTGATGGCCTTGATAAGGGTCTTCTTTTCCTGGAATGTGATTGTTTGTTCTTTTTGTTCCTGTGTTGCTCCCTCTTTTGCTAACATATCTGCTCTCTCATTTCCTGGTATGCCACAGTGTGATGGTATCCACTGTAGCACTACCCTTCTTTTGATATTTACTTCGCATAGGACTTTGTTTAATTCTGGCAGTTTATCACTGTTGAGGGCTTGCAGAACTGACATTGCATCGGTAAGGAATACAACCTGCTGACATTGGCTTATTGTGTTATTTATTATTCCTGCAGCAATGCTTATGGCCTGTACTTCAGCAGCATAGTTTGAACAGAATATTCCAGTAGGTGAACAGGTGGATTCATTTTCTTTGTCTGGATAGACCACATAAACTCCTGCGCCTCCGTTCTTCACTGCTCTGGTTGCAGATCCATCAGTATATACTTGGATCCATGCTTCTCTGGGGTATAGTTCTTCAATCATGTCACATGCTGCTATTTTCCTTTGGAGAGTATTTAGCTCTCCCATGGGGCAGGTGGTAGTTATGGAGGTCTTAATACTGAAATTTTGATGTTGTTCCCATGGGGTTGGGAGGAGTGTGGGAGTTATTTCCTTAGTGATGTCTGGTAGTTCATCCTTGTATGTTCTAATTAGTTTTTTGGACCGATGCACAAAACTGCTTCTCTTCAACCTCCCACTGGCTAAATCTCCAAATCTAGTTTTCATTGGATGTGCGGGCATGTTCTTGTACTTTTCTGCTTGGATCAGGGTCTTAGTGTCTCGTCTGTATAATAAAGGTGGAATGCCTGTGATTTTTTCCATTTCATTTATTGGTGTGGTCTTCATGGCACCCGTGATCAACCTAAGCGCTTGATTTTGTACTTTATCTAAGGCTTGTAGGTGTGATTTGGCTGCTGTAGACCATGCTGCTGATCCGTACTCTAATATAGGTCTTATTGCACCTGTATACACTTTCTTTAGTGTTGTTTCGTTAGCTCCCCAACTTGATCCAGCTATTTTCCTCAGTATGGAAAGTTTTCTTCTCGCTTTAGCCTCTGTTCTCTCGATGTGGTGCCTCCATGTCATTCTCTTATCTAATGTAATGCCCAAGTACACCGGTTCCTCATCTGTTTGGACATGTATATTTCCAAGTCGTATCTCTCCTGCTTTGTCTTTGTTGGAGAGCGTGAAAAGTGTTGTTGATGATTTTTCAGCGTTGATCTGCACCATCCATTTCTCTGCCCATGCTGCTATGTTGTCTGCTGCCCTTTGTATTCGCTTATTAGCGATAGTTAGATGTTCTTCTACACACCACACCACCAAGTCGTCAGCGTATAGGGCAGCTCTCACACCTTGTGGCAGATCGTGGATGAGGTCATTGATGAATACAAGGAACAGGGTGGGAGACAATACTGAGCCTTGAGGAACTCCATGTTTTAGGAGGATTTTCTTGCTGTTGTGACCTTCCATAGTGACTCTTGCTTTCCGATTGTGTAGGAACGACTGGATCCATTTTCTCATATTACCCTTGATTCCGTTCCTTTGCAGTTTTACTATTAACCCGTCTTTCCATACTTTGTCAAAAGCTTTTTGGAGATCTATCCATAGGGTAAAGACTTTTCTCTTTTCTTGGAAGGCATCTTCAACGATCTGTGACAGGTATGTGATTTGGTCTTCTGTGCTGCTGCACTCTCTAAACCCTGCTTGTTCTGGCACTAAAATTTTCTCGGATTCCAAGTACCATTTCAATCTTCTGTTGATCATCCTCTCCATTGTCTTACATACACAGCTTGTTAGGCTTATTGGTCTGTAGCTGGTGGCCTTCCTGTTGTCTTTTCCTTTCTTTATGATGGGACACATGAGCGCCTCTCTCCATATCTGTGGCACACTGCCTGTCATCCAACTGTAGTTGTATATTTGCAACAGTTTGCTCATTGCTGTATATCCTAGGTGTTTTAGCATTTCGTTGGTTATACCATCCGGGCCTGGTGATTTCCTGTCTTTAAGTTTCCACACGGCTGTTTTTAACTCGTCCATATTGAAAGGTTTGGACATAACGTTGTTACGTGCAGTCTTTGATATCTTACAATATTATACATAGGTAATTTTTTAGTGCTTAAGGGAAAGTCATTATTGAGTTACTTCCCTTGAACTCCGCGGATAAATACATTTTACTGCGATTTATTCGTTGTTTGGGTAATAATAGATTGTTCTTGCTTCAGAATATCTATGGCCTGAATTTATGTGTATTGTTTGTCTGAGTAGGACAAGTCTGTCTTATATCTGTATATCTTTACATATCTAGGTCGAACTATATGTTCTGTTGTCTCTAGAGAGGTCAAAGGCTATTCGGCGGATGTGTCGCTTGAGTGGGGTGATTTGGCTTCGTCCTGATAGGGAATGTGTGTGTTTTGCTATGTCGGCTTGATGCCTTGAAAAAGTGATCTCAGTGGTTTTGGGGAAAGTGATAGTCGTCTAGACCTATCGTGTATGCTTTACCCCAGTGTTTATTCATCTTGCCAAGGAATGGCAGTTTCATATTCCCTCTACCAAGGTAATCAAAGATACTCTTATGAACTCTCGATCGAAGCCACCATTGTCGATAATTACGATTTGAATGTTTAAGAGAATATATTTGACTCGATGAAAAACGACTTCGATTCCTAGCAGCACTATATTCTGTAGAATGCAGTCTATTGTTCATGACCAAATCTACAGAGCAACGAAATGTTGTATGAATGACTAACTTTAGAACAGATTCATTATCTGTATTCAAACGTGAGTGACAGTTCACGAGTGGAGCCATCTTGGAACCAAAACATGTAGGACTTTCAAGAAGAGAAAAGGGATGCCCGTATTATCGCTTGATCAGTCCAGAGATCACTGCTACACATGAGAACCCATTGTTAGTGGTTCAATATTATTATATGGAAAAATATGTGCTGAACATTATGTTGAAGAATCGTTGCTAAACGAGATTAGGTTTAGAAGTCATCTGAAATATTGTTTACAAGCTGACGTGCTCAGTCAGTGACGTCAGATGATATATGTATGGGCGATACTGAGTGCTTGGCTATTGACAGTCCATTATACCATTATTCTACATGAGTGCCCATGTAACATTGCAAGACCATTTGTCCACTGTACTATGATGTATTATGGCAACCTGTGATTTGTCACTATCTGTGCTGTCGAGTGTGTACGTCCAATTAAACTTTAGAAAAGGTACACAGTCGTTGGTGTCGATGACTTCCGGTCATACATGAGTGTGAGAAGAGAACATTTGTCAACAACACGAACCCTTATCATCATTCGCACATTATACACTCCATCCATGTCTACACAACACTGCGTAGGTCAAGTTGACATTCCATACACTACAGTGGGGCAGGCAACACCATAGGGATCTTGTCAACTGATGATGATAGACGCCTGTCTTCCCGCCTAGGAGTGTTCTGGGGTACTTTATCAACATATATTATATCCAACTAAATATCAACTTTATCAACTGGTGGACCAGCTTTCTGGGTTTGACCTCGCAGAAATTCAGAAGTCAACAGATTACCGATACCAGACCGTTTCCTGTGGCTGATACGACACACTTGCAGTATTGGTTTGCTCTTTGTCAACGCTTCGTCACGTGACCTGTCAAGTGAATGCAGTATGTAGGTCAGCGTTGTTGACATTTTTTACATTAGACATTATAGAGTTTCACAGAACAGTTGGATCAATTCTTGTCAGTGTTAACAGAAAGACAGTATTTGTGAACTAAGAAGTCCTGGTTTCATCGATGGATCTTCTTGTTTGCCATATATGAACTTTAATATTTAAGGCCAGAATGTTTAATTGAATAAAGTGGTAGTTTGTTTGTTTTCATGAAAAATAACTTTGCCATTACTGTAAGACTGAGCCTATTTTGCAACACATACTATCATACACATAATTTATATATATTTATGTTTACATGTTATTTGTTTGTATAGTATGTTAGTTTCTATGTCAGCGGGTTGTGTTTAAGGTTGGGCGGCGTCCTCACAACAGAGTATCCCACGTCATAGAGGGTCCGTTGTGGGCGTTTTCTATAGGTGCAATTTTCTTGATTGAAAATTTGCTGCGACAACTGTTGCTTTTGTGTTAGCTGTGAAGTCTGTAATTATTGTTATTTTTGTAATATTTCTTTGTTCTTTAGTTTTGTTTTGATTTGTTTGTAATTTGTTGGTCTAACCTTTTCTATCTTTCAGTTCTATTCATAATTTATATTCATATATTGTGACGTCATTTGTGTTGTTATTCTTTGCAGATTCAGTGATTATCTTCATTGATTTCCCTATTTGATTTATTTTGATTTCTGCAAACGTTCTTGTATTGTCAGTCCTATTTGTACTTTATGTATTCTGTTGGTTGACATATGTTTTATATGGGTATATTTCATAAGACACAATTGCCTGTGCACTGCACTTGGATTATGGTATAGACCAGTACCTGATTATTATTACTATTATACAAGACCTTATTAAAGGCTTGTGACCCACAGATATTGGGATAGTATACTGATTAATCAGGTCATTGAGAACTTGGGGTATTATTATTGATTCAGGTGATTAGTATTATTGTTAGGCATCATGTCTACTCTAGATTATTTCATTACTCAAGGGAAAGCTCTTGATAAGACTGGTCAACAATTAGAACAATGGGCAGTTGCTCAATATGACAAAGCATTAGCTGCAGAAGAGAAAAGATTAGCTGCAGAAGAGAAAAGATTAGCTGCAGAAGAAAGAAAAGCTATGGCGGAAGAGAAAAGATTAGAAAAAAGAAGCTGAGGCTGCTGCTGAACAAAAGAAATTGCAGATGCAGGTAGAGGAAAGGAGATTTGAAGCTGAACAAAAAAAATTGGAAAGAGAAGCTGCGGCTGAACAAAAAAGATTAGACAGTGAAGCTGAACAAAAAAGATTAGACAGTGAAGCTGAACAAAAAAGATTAGACAGGGAAGCTGAACAAAAAAAATTGGAAAGAGAAGCTGCGGCTGAACAAAAAAGATTAGACAGTGAAGCTGAACAAAAAAAAATTGGAAAGAGAAGCTGCGGCTGAACAAAAAAGATTAGACAGGGAGGCTGAACAAAAAAGATTAGATGCTGAAGAGAAAAAAGCAATAAGAGAACATGAATTTGAGTTGGAGAAATTGAGATTGACAAGTATGAGTAATGTTAATCAGGCATCTAGTGGTAATGGTAAACCTTCTACTTACAAGGTTAAGGTTCCACCGTTCAATCAGTCCAGTGACGATATTACATTCTGGCTGGATAGATTTGAACGTTCTTGTCGTACACATAATGTGGATAAATCACAATACGCTAATCAATTATCAGAAAACTTGAAAGGTGAATCTTTGACTAGATTATGCCTTGTAGGAGAAGCAGATAAGGATAATTATGATGTCATTAGGGCGGCTTTGATAAAAAAATATCAGCTAAGTGAGGAAGGCTATCGCCTTTTATTTAAGACGATGGTACCTGAGACGGGGGTAGAATTCTCAGAATTCACTGCAAAGGCACGTCTCACAGTTGATCGTTGGATTGAGCTTTCCAAAACAGAAAAAACGTATGAAGGACTTATGGATTTGTTGCTCAGAGATAAGATTATGTCATGTGTGAACAAACCTTTCCTTGAATTTATACATGAGCGTAAACCTAAATCTCTAAAAGAAATGGAAGAATATTGTTCCCAATATGTCACTGCACACCCCGACGTGACTTTTGGCAACACTAAGATTAAGGAGAGTATGCCAGTTGCTTCAGCAACACCATACAATCCCAATTATTCACACAGATTTCAGGGACCTCAAAACAGATTTGATAAAAAAGGTAACCATAATAGTTATCAAAACCAAGGTAACCAATCATTTCAGGGTTCTTCTTCAAAGAACTGGAGACGACCTGATAGCTCTCGACACAGGGGTGGTCATAATTATAGGAATTTCCGTAGAGGAAGTAATTATAGAAACTATCAGGGTTATCCGTCTTGGAGTCAACAAGATCATAATTACAGAGATACTCATTATAATGAATATGATAATGGTAACCAAGGGTACTATGACTCAAACCCAAATAGGGGTTACAATAGAGGTAACAATAACTACAGAGGTGATAATAACCGAGGTAGATCTCAATACAAAAGACATAAACCACATTTTCAGGCAAACTCTGCACAACAAGAGTCCCATGAAGCCTATAAACAGAGTAAAGATAATAATGATGCTAGTAATATGGCATGTGCCGCTTTTGATTTTGGGAGAGCATCTCAGTGCCCCCAATGCAAAACGTTATTTGAGCCAACCACAGTGACTACTTTAAGCTGTGGCCATCCTCTTCCTGCTCTTCCAGCATCAGTCGCGCATGATGGAAGAGGGTCTCTTGTCTTACATAAGGGTTTAGTGAATAACAATCCAGTCTCTGTGCTATTTGATTCTGGATGCACCACAATTGGTGTTAGGCAGTCACTCGTAGATCCTTCCCGTGCCACTGGACAAGTAGTCAAATGTGTAACATTTGGCGGCACATTAGAGAAATACTCTACCGCTATCATTAGGATTGCTACTCCTTTCTTTACAGGAGATGTACACGCATGTCTTCTTCCGAATCCGATCGCTGACCTCATCATCGGTCGCATTCATGGAGTCAAGGAATGCACTCCGCAACAAATTTCCACTTGGGAAAGGCAAAACATGCAGATTGCTAACGCTGTAGTCACTAGAGCTCAGGCTCTTAATGTGCCTCAAACTTCATCTACTGAAGATAATGAAGTGCATAACCAAGATAATCCCTTGGTAATTTCTCGTGACTCGTTTATAAAACAGCAAGAAGATGATCCCACTCTGAAGAAATTCTTCATTCTTGCAACTAAAGGTGATCCGAATAAGGACACAAGTCGTAAATCGTGGATTACAAAGAAGAATGGCGTACTTGTACGTATGGTTCAAGACTCCATTACGTCAAGTCATTCTCAAATCCTGGTTCCCAAGAATTTGAGAGTTAAAATTTTGCAGCACGCTCACGACTCTCAGTGTGCTGGACACATGGGTTTTTTTCCCGTACTAAGTCAAGAGTCCTTGCGGCTTTCTTTTGGCCATTGGTAAACAAGGACATACGGATTTATTGTCGATCTTGTAAAGTATGTCAGGAAGTTAAATCCAAAGGTCCACGGCATGCTGCACCCATTCAGGCGGCGGACATTCCTATTCGGCCGTTTCAAAAAATGGCCATAGACATTATTGGTCCATTTAAGATCAAGTCTGCCAGAGGACATCAGTTTATCTTGACGTGTGTTGATATGTGCACACGTTGGCCAGAGGCTATTCCTCTGAAGAGCATTACTACTGCTGATATTGCAGATGCTCTTTGGCTTATATTTTCTCGTCTGGGGTTCCCCGGAGAGATATTGTCAGACCATGGCACCCAACTAATATCAGATACCATGTCTCAAGTAATGTCTACCCTGCAGATAGATAGATCTTTAAGTAGTATCTACCATCCAATGTCTAATGGTATGGTCGAACGCCTTAATAGAACACTTAAAAACTTACTGGGGAAGATAACTGAGGATCATCCTCAAGACTGGGACAGAGTTTTACCTGCGGCCCTCTTCGCTTACAGAGAGGTACCCAATGAACATACGGGATTTTCTCCCTTTGAACTCGTCTTTGGCGCGCGTCCGCGTGGCCCTATGTCGTTGCTTCACGATCTCATAACATCTGACAATATTGACGATGACACAAAGTCATCCTACGAATATGTCATCGCGTTGAGACAAAAGATTATCGAAGCATGCAAATTAGCAACTTCTTCTTCTGAATTTGCGAAACAGAAGGCAAGGCAATTTGCCAATAAGAAGAGATGCTTACGACAACTTTGTCCTGGTGACAAAGCATTTGTATTACTACCTTGTAGGGAAAACAGATTGCTTATTTCTTGGAAAGGTCCGTACGATATAATATCGAAAATTTCCGATGTCGACTATATTGTCGATATTGATGGGAAGCATAAAACCTTCCACATCAATATGCTTACTGAATTCCATGAACGTCCGGATTATTTGCAACCCATTTTCCAAGCAACGGACAATTCTCCAGTACCACATGGTCATTACTCATCACTGTCCGTGATACAGGATGAGGAAACAAGTTTTTCAGATGTAAATCTTCCTCTTCCAATGATCCCACTTCATTCCAGTGAATCATGGAAGAACGTTACTGTCTCTCCTGATTTGTCTCTAGGAGAACAGCGACAAGTTTCAACTATGTTGCAAACATTTCAGGATGTACTCACTGACATCCCTGGACAAACTAATGTCATTCAACATGACATTGTGCTAACTGACCATACTCCTATTAGGGTTAGACCTTATCCTATACCTATACATTTCCAAGCACAGGTCGAGAAAGAGTTGGATGTGATGATAGATTTGAAAATAATCGAACCATCCACCTCTGCGTATTCTTCGCCGATGGTTATTGTGCGTAAAAAAGACAATAACATACGTCTTTGCGTTGACTATCGAAAATTGAATCAAGTAACGAAGTTCGATGCCGAACCTATGCCTTTACTGGAAGAGCTACTTACTCGACTCTCCAAATCTCATTTTTTCACTAAACTTGATTTGTCTAAGGGATATTGGCAAGTTCCTTTATCTGAACGCGCCAAACCTCTCACGGCTTTTTCAACACCTAGAGGTTTGTTCCAATGGAATTTTATGCCTTTCGGTCTTATGAACGCACCAGCTACGTTCGTACGCATGATGCGCCGAATCCTATCTTATCGGTCAGATGTCATTGCATATCTAGACGACATCTGTCTTTTCAGCGATACTTGGGAAGATCACTATTCAGGGTTAGATGAATTGCTGTCTACTTTGCGTGAGCACAACCTGACAGCGAAACCCTCTAAAGCCTATATTGGTTTTAGCGAAATTTCTTTCCTAGGCCACCGAGTTGGTCATGGTTTCCTAAAGACAGAGGACCATAATACTAGTAAGATACTTAACATCTCAATCCCTAAGACTAAAAAACAGGTGAGAAGTCTGTTAGGTCTTATTCAATTTTATGGCAGATTCATTCAGAATCTATCCTCTATCATGGCACCTCTCTCAACACTTCTAAAGAAAGGTTCGCCTAATGTGGTCCACTGGTCTCAGGAATGCCAATGCTCTCTGGATAAGATTAAAACACTGTTTTCAACACCACCTATTTTAGTGCTACCCACTAAAGATAAGACATTCGTTCTTCGTAGTGACGCTTCATCCACTGGGATTGGAGCGGCACTAATGCAAGAGTACTCTGGAACTCTGCATCCTGTAATGTATATTTCCAGAAAACTTAATGCGGCAGAAAGGAATTATTCGGTTTTAGACCGTGAGCTATTAGCTATGGTTTGGTCGATCCTCAAACTACAGAGATTCCTACTAGGCGCACATTTCATAGTAGAAACAGACCAAAAAGCTCTTACTGCTATACAGAGTAAGAATTTGAAGAGCTCGAGGTCTACTCGATATGCAATTGCTCTTCAACCTTTTCATTTCTCTGTGCGAGCTATTCGGGGATCAGATAATGTGATGGCAGACATTCTGTCAAGATGCCCACATGATTCCACATAACTATTAGGGCTTAGACTTCTTGATATGTCTAGTTCTATAGTAGTTCCTTTTCTATATCATGATAGATACACATTTGTAATTTAATAATATAATGATTGTATCACTACATAGCGGTTCATGTATGTTTATTCACCGCTGTGCTTTGATGATTTTTACTTCATAAATCATAAATTTAAGATATCTAATACGTAGTGATGATATGAATTTTTTAGGCATTGTGTAATTGCCAGAATTGTATTATACTTTGATGACACCTTCCTGGAAAAATATACTTGTAGAGAAATAATTTCTCTCAGTTTATGAGACACATTCTCACCAGTCGCTCCATAAGTCGACTTAGCCTCATATTAGGCGTTATAGGTATTCCTGATATTTTCATCTGCGCATTATTCATGCGTTGTGAGCCTATTGTACGTTGCTCCTAGATGTATTTCAAAAAAAAAAAAATGTTCCATTTTTTTTTTTCCCGGGAGGTGTGGTAAGACTGTTACGTGCAGTCTTTGATATCTTACAATATTATACATAGGTAATTTTTTAGTGCTTAAGGGAAAGTCATTATTGAGTTACTTCCCTTGAACTCCGCGGATAAATACATTTTTACTGCGATTTATTCGTTGTTTGGGTAATAATAGATTGTTCTTGCTTCAGAATATCTATGGCCTGAATTTATGTGTATTGTTTGTCTGAGTAGGACAAGTCTGTCTTATATCTGTATATCTTTACATATCTAGGTCGAACTATATGTTCTGTTGTCTCTAGAGAGGTCAAAGGCTATTCGGCGGATGTGTCGCTTGAGTGGGGTGATTTGGCTTCGTCCTGATAGGGAATGTGTGTGTTTTGCTATGTCGGCTTGATGCCTTGAAAAAGTGATCTCAGTGGTTTTGGGGAAAGTGATAGTCGTCTAGACCTATCGTGTATGCTTTACCCCAGTGTTTATTCATCTTGCCAAGGAATGGCAGTTTCATATTCCCTCTACCAAGGTAATCAAAGATACTCTTATGAACTCTCGATCGAAGCCACCATTGTCGATAATTACGATTTGAATGTTTAAGAGAATATATTTGACTCGATGAAAAACGACTTCGATTCCTAGCAGCACTATATTCTGTAGAATGCAGTCTATTGTTCATGACCAAATCTACAGAGCAACGAAATGTTGTATGAATGACTAACTTTAGAACAGATTCATTATCTGTATTCAAACGTGAGTGACAGTTCACGAGTGGAGCCATCTTGGAACCAAAACATGTAGGACTTTCAAGAAGAGAAAAGGGATGCCCGTATTATCGCTTGATCAGTCCAGAGATCACTGCTACACATGAGAACCCATTGTTAGTGGTTCAATATTATTATATGGAAAAATATGTGCTGAACATTATGTTGAAGAATCGTTGCTAAACGAGATTAGGTTTAGAAGTCATCTGAAATATTGTTTACAAGCTGACGTGCTCAGTCAGTGACGTCAGATGATATATGTATGGGCGATACTGAGTGCTTGGCTATTGACAGTCCATTATACCATTATTCTACATGAGTGCCCATGTAACATTGCAAGACCATTTGTCCACTGTACTATGATGTATTATGGCAACCTGTGATTTGTCACTATCTGTGCTGTCGAGTGTGTACGTCCAATTAAACTTTAGAAAAGGTACACAGTCGTTGGTGTCGATGACTTCCGGTCATACATGAGTGTGAGAAGAGAACATTTGTCAACAACACGAACCCTTATCATCATTCGCACATTATACACTCCATCCATGTCTACACAACACTGCGTAGGTCAAGTTGACATTCCATACACTACAGTGGGGCAGGCAACACCATAGGGATCTTGTCAACTGATGATGATAGACGCCTGTCTTCCCGCCTAGGAGTGTTCTGGGGTACTTTATCAACATATATTATATCCAACTAAATATCAACTTTATCAAACGTCCGGACTGTTTCCATTAGTTCTAGCGTGGATTATTTCTTGACGAATGTCTCGTTGTCTGCGTAAATTGACGGAGATGTTACTTTCATTTCTGTAGGATTCCGCAAATATGTCTGCTGCTTGTTTGCCGGTATATAGTTTCCCTGCATCGTCTAGTGTAATGGTTTGTCGTTGAGAATTGTTATCGTCATTCAATTGTTTAGTGAGTTTCCACAACTTTCTCCCTTCCTTTTCAAGGTTTAGTTTATATGTTTTTCCCTCCAGCTTCTCCTCTGGGCTTCTAGCTTTCCTTTAATGAATTTTGCTTTTGCCTTTTGTAGCATGATATGGTTCTGTTGGGATGGTTGTACCTCTGCAGTGTGCCTTGCTTCATTCATATCTTCATGTAGGTTTTGTAGTGTGTTGGACCAATATGGTACATAGTTCTTCCTCGCTCCTCTCGGTATTGTCTCCTTTGCTGCCTTGAGTACTCCATTATTAAAATCCCAGATGACTCTGTTAATGTCTCTGTCTAGTACCTTAATATCTTTTGTAAGCAGATTTGCTCTGTGTTGATAAATGGACCAATTTGCTTTTTTATAATTCCATCTTGGCTGACTTGGACTTGTATTAATTGTTCTATTAATTTTGATGAATACAGGACGATGATCACTTCCACCGAGTTGTTCTCCTATTTCCCTTTCCACTATCCCAGCCAAATCAGGTGTGCAGAATGCCAGGTCTGGAGTAGAGGTGCTATGCCATCTTCTGGAGTAAAAGGTTGGAGGATCATTAGGGTTGTTTAGAAGGGTTAGGTTATTGTCGTCTTGCCAGTTTTCTATCTCTTCGCCCCTTCTATCTAGCTGGTTGTATCCCCAGCTTTGGGAATGGCTGTTGAAGTCTCCCACCGCTATGAAGTTGCCAATGGGGACATCTATGCTAGTCATGTTCAGTGGTATGTCATTGGGGCAGTAGAAGTTTAGGAGATCCAGTTCCAGAGTGTTATGTTTTAGATGGATTACTTGGTATTCTGCACCTTCTTTATATGTCTTGGATTCTATAGCGTTGAGGTTATTCCTTATCAGTGTTAGTATGCCACCCTTCTTCCGATCTTTTCTGTCAACTCTGAAGCATTGATAGCCCCGTATCTTAAAATGTTTTCCTTCCTGTAGGTGAGTTTCTTGTATGCAGCATATGCTAATTTCTTTCCGAAATAGGGTATTCTCTAGTTCAGTCTTTTTGTTGTTGACTCCCTCTGCATTCCAATGCATGACATTCAGAGGGGCCGTCGTCTTATCTGGTTGGCCAGTTACTTTCTCCTTCCGCCTCCTGGCTCCATTTGGCGGACTAAGGAGACCTCCAGTAGCTGAGGGTGGATTCTGTCGAGGCTCAGAATCCGGCACTGCTCCTGCCTGGAGGGACTTCACAGGGCGAGCACCATAACGATAATTTTTTGACATCTGTTGTGTAGACATATTAAACCAAAGCGGGTTGCATGGTACCATGGTTGCTGGTGCGCCTCCTGGCCTGGTACATCTGACTTCAGCACCTGTTTCTTAAGGCAGAGTGTGCTCATGCCTCCCCCTCTGGCTGGGGGATTTGATTTTGCCTTTACCTCGTTTGCTGTCCCATCTTGCCTCCCGCTGGGGTTGATACCCAACCTTCGGCAAGATTACTGGGTATAACGGGGTCCACCACGAGTAGGTGAGGTAGACTTGGGCAGGAGAGGCTAAGAGACATGTTGAGTCTTGTATTGCGCATCACTGCCCCATTTGGACCCCACTATCTACTGTTAATACTACTACTATTTACTACTGATACTACTACTACTATATACTGCTGATACTACTATTACTACTACTATCTACTGCTGATACTACTACTACTACCACTGTCTACTGCTGATACTACTAATACTACCACTATCTACTGCTGATACTTCTATTACTACCACTGTCTACTGCTGATACTACTACACTATCTACTGCTGATACTACTACTACTACCACTATCTACTGCTGATACTACTATTACTACCACTGTCTACTGCTGATACTACTATTACTACCACTATCTACTGCTGATACTACTATTACTACCACTGTCTACTACTGATACTACTACTACTAGGACTATCTCCTGCTCATACTACTATTACTACCACTATCTACTGCGGATACTACTACACTATCTACTGCTGATACTACTACACTATCTACTGTTGATACTACTACTACTATTTACTACTGATACTACTACTACTACTATATACTGCTGATACTACTATTACTACCACTATCTACTGCTGATACTACTATTACTACCACTATCTACTGCTGATACTAATATTACTACCACTATCTCCTGCTGATACTACTATTACTACCACCATCTACTGCTGATACTACTACAACTAGGACTATCTACTGTTGATACTACTATTACTACCACTATCTACTGCTGATACTACTACTACTAGGACTATCTACTGTTGATACTACTATTACTTCCACTATCTACTGCTGATACTACTATTACTACCACTATCTACTGCTTATACTACTATTACTACCTGTTACGGTATATGATATTAACGCCGTCTGCTAAAGGTTACCAGACGTGCAATTGTAAAGGTTAAGACATTTAATATATTGCGATAGATGTTTCAATTACTGAACGCTTCATACACGATCGATTATGACGTGTATAGCGTTGTTTAGGACACAGTCGGTAACTAAGAAACGCTACCCTTTGTTACTTGACCGCCAAGCTGAATAGCTGCGTTTTTCTAACCTTCCAATTTAATGGCAGGATATAGCCATTTTAGGTGTATTTTTGATGGACCAGGGTCAGTCCTAGAACTCGATATGAGAAGGAAATATATGGAGGTTAGTACTTAACTAGAATCCTCAGAAGGATGAGAATAATCGTCAAATTCGTATGAATATATTTCAGACTCGCAGTCTCACTGTCGGCAGGTAGCCATGTCTATCTGCTCGTGCATATAGCTGTGATGTTCTGACGACAATACTGCATTGTATCCTCATAACGGACATTGACACATAACCAGCAGTCTACGCCATTGATTAATTTATGCATGACTCATGTTCTGTCCCTATTTGAAATGTGTACATGTGAATTAAATGTACGGACTCGATGAAATGACTTATCAAATCAATCGTATTCCAAAGTTCAAGTATTGTTTGGAATCTTCCACCCCCGCATTCGTTTAATCTTCCATCAAAGGCACGATGCACTAAAACTAACATATCAAGGAAGAAAAAACAATGGCCAGAATTTTATAATTGTTTTATTCATAACACATGGAACATTGTTCAGAGCGAATCACACCCACGCAACAGTGGTGTCCGGTGTCTGGGGACGAAAGAAAAACAACAAAAAAAAAAACAAAAAAATTTCTTCATGACTTTCGAATGAAATGTTTACGATCAAGTTTCGATCACATGACCAGTACGAGGCTGACGTGACGCAGTACTCATTATATGCCTAACAACGTGACGTCACTGAAAATCGTGTAGGTGATCGGTCGAAGAAACCAGCCGTTTCTAAGTCTAACCAAAGGAAACATAAGCCATTTGAAGCCAACACATGATATGGACTATAGGAGCAGACAGTCAGGGGCTTTAGCCTAGCCGTTGACGACCGCTAGCACTGATCGAAGCAACGGTAAAGATAAATCTAGGTGTTTAACTGTTGGTATTGCAAACAGTGCTAACTAAGTCCATTGTCCTCTGCCTACATCGGCATGTTTTTATCTATGTTTAATGTACTTTTTGTGGTCTTAATGTGTTGTTAATTCGTGGGAGGTAGGGAGGATGAACTGAAATTAAATTCTGCGGCTCTCACGATGCCTGAATTAATTTCGGTCGTTTCTTAGGGCAGTTAAACGATCGCACTTTTGGAAGCCCCATTGAGGTTTGCCATTGGACGACCTGTCCAAATTTGCTACCGTTTGACAATTTGTGTTAGCTGTACCGTTCAGTAGATAACTGGCGTATTTTATTCGTACTCAGTTAATAATTTTATTGAGTTCTGTACCATGTTCGTTACTATTCGTCCAGTCTCTTCTGACTATCATTTATTTTATGATTGTTAAATTTTCGTCCGTTATGAGTCCTGTGACGTCATCATTTTTCGCAGTCATTTTTTTTTTTTGTGTGTACCTTGAATATTCAGTTGACCTCCGGTCAAACCTTGACCCTTCATTTGGTCTGTGACATTTCCGCTTATTTTATTTAGTTCATAAATTCATTTTTAATTGTGAAAATGTCTTGTTTGCGTCTTGACATTGTTTGTACCCTTTAGTTGCATCATTGTGTTGTTTGTCCTCATGATATATATTAATATTACGTTAATAATATGCTATCATATGCAATAATACACTTGTAATTTAATTTAATTAATTTTTTTTTTATAATTAAGGTTAATATGGGACATTGCATAATTATGCAGTGATAGTCCAAGAAAGTAGCACTACAATTTATCATAGATGCCTAGGGCATAATAATATAATATATATATTGACAAAATAAATAATCTTATAGCTACCTTTGAGGTAATAGACCCATTGTATATTATTTAATATACTTTTCTGGTACTAAGAGAGTGACTTAGTACATTGAACAATATAATTACTAGGAATTATACCCAACATTATTGGACATTGAAATTAATTGTGTGATATAATTACATTATATTTAACAGATATCATAACTATTTATGATATAGTATTATTTAGATACAATATTGTTACAAAATATTGTCTATTAGTTGAACTTAGACATTAAGTTCAGTACTATTGTGATTACTTATATTGAATATTTCTAAGTTGAGTAAGTATAATAATTACTCTGAAGCTACTATTGACTATTTTAATCAGTAATTATCAATAATTACTTACAGATAAAAGTCAAAATGCTTACTATAGACCATTTCGTTAAGATTGGTCGTGAATATGGTTATAAATCTCAAGAACTTCGTCAGTTTGCTGAATCAGAACTGGAAAAATATGAAAGAAAAGAAGAAGAGAAAAAAGCTGCATTAAAGAAAGAGGAAGAAGAGAAAAGGGCTGCATTAAAGAAAGAGGAAGAAGAGAAAAGGGCTGCATTAAGGAAAGAGGAAGAAGAGAAAAGGGCTGCATTAAAGAAAGAGGAAGCAGAACGTGAGATGAAGCAAATTGACAAGGAAAATAGACTGAGAGAGATTGCTCAACGTGAAAGAGAAGAGCAAAGAACAATCGCCAAACAGGAAGAAGAGAATAAATTGAAACGAGAGGAAATTATTTTACAACAAGAAATGGAATTGGCGCGTATTAAATTGGAGACAGCAAGATTACAAGCACAAAATGCTGATGCAAATCAGAATAATAACGCACAAAATGGATCATCATCCAGCCAACCTAAACACTTCTACAACTTTAAATTACCCATTTTCAACTTGAACGTCGACGACCTTTCATCGTTCCTGGCACGGTTTGAACAGACTTGCAAATCTAACCATTTGCCTGAAGAGTCATGGGTACTCAAGTTAAATGAATTCTTGGTTGGAGAACCATTGACAGCTTCTCAAAATGCTGACCCATCAATAGCAAATAACTACGGTGCTATTAAGTCCTTGCTTTTACGAAGGTTTCACCTGGACGAGGAACACTGTAGGTTGAAATTTAAGGGAATTTTACCTGAATCTCCAAGGGATTTTGCAGGATTCATTGCGAATATACGCAATACATTTAATAGATGGGTTGAACTGGCAGAAGTCAACAAATCATACGACAAATTAGTTGATTTACTACTGCGGGATAAGGTATTATCTTCAGTTAGCCAGCCATTTTTTGCATATTTGCAGGAGCGTAAACCAGGTACCATGGACGAGTTAGAAAAAATTTCTTTAAACTACTGTTCGGCACACCCGAATGCAACCATTTCTAACTCCTCATTAAGAGAACCTCTACCTGTGGCGTCTAATATGGCCTACAATCACAATAACAAACAAAAGACATCACAGTGTAGACAGAAGCAGGTTCCAAAGAAATCACAATGTTAACTTTCAGAAGGGACATAATAATGATTTCAACAATAAAAATGAGTTCAACAGAGGTAGATCACGAGATAGAAATTATTCACCTCAAACAAACTACCACAATGGTCAACATAACACTCATTATAATCGATCACATACTCCCAATAATAATAATAACTGGAATGGTAATAATCATGGCTCGAGACATCGAGATAATAGTTACTATAGAGGACGACGAGATAATTCTAACAATTATACTCGGAATCGATCTCATTCTCGGGGATCATCTCATTACAACCATAATACAGGGGCGGCAGTTACAAATAATACTACCCCTATAGCTCAGGTCCCACTTGAAAATAACACAACACAGTCTTCTGCTGCATGTTTTGCTATTAATTATAATGTGGCAAATAGTTGCCAACAATGCAATCTTATTTTTCAGAAGGCGAAAGAAACAGTGCTTAACTGCGGACATATTATACCACAGGTAGGTCTTGCAGTCAACGATGGAACAGGCCTACTAATTTTTAACAGAGGATTAGTTAATGGATCCGTCGTCTCAGTGTTGAGGGATTCGGGATCCACAACGATTGGTGTACGACAGTCGCTGGTACATCCTAGCTGTGCAACGGGGGAATATGTCCGTTGCATGACTTTTGGTGGAACAATAGAGTTTTACCCCACAGCTATTATTCATGTTAACACTCCTTTTTTCACAGGGAACGTAAAAGTATGCATGCTTCAGAATCCAATTGCAGATCTGATGTTGGGACGCATCCATGGTAGTAAGGATTGTTCCCCACAGGAAATTATTGATTGGGAAAAAAAAAAATTTGCATTCTTTTAGCAACGCTAACGCTGTTGTTGATATGGCTACACTTCGTGCCAACAACATAAATACATGTGGCACAGCAGTTTCCAACTTCACTCTCAGTACTATCTTGGAAATTGATGAAGATGATAAATCTATTGGACAACATACTAAGGATATAACTGATCCTAATAAAACTGTTGACGTTGTCAACATTGATAAAAGCA
Source organism: Oreohelix idahoensis (assembly GCA_024509875.1). Classification (NCBI taxonomy): domain Eukaryota; kingdom Metazoa; phylum Mollusca; class Gastropoda; order Stylommatophora; family Oreohelicidae; genus Oreohelix; species Oreohelix idahoensis. The sequence goes on from JAMPIV010002009.1 coordinate 182,299, forward strand.
TTATGAGGAAGAATAAGAGGTTAAATAATAATGCTGGACTTAAAAGGAAACATAAAGTTAACACAAATAATCATAATGAAAAAGTTTTTACTTTGCCCAGCAAGGACATGTCTACGACATGTAGGAAACTTAATACCTTTGGTGATGATAGGTATCATCCTCAGTCCAGTCAGGATGATACGACATCCAACAGAAAGACAATGTCGGTGTTGAAAAGGAAGGTTAATTCTTTGACAAAGAATACATATCATCATTGTCCACTATTTCGTGACAATGATACTACATATATTGGGAAAAGTGCGTATTCTCGCACAGTGTTAGTGCGAAATCTGCCGCAGGATACTACCTGGCAGGCACTTAGAAATTTTTTTGATTATACAGCAAACGTTAAGTTTGTTCGTCTTCTGCCATCATGCAATGGGCAGAATAGACAGGCGATGGTTACATTTCGTAACAATCGAGACGCTCGTTGGGTAATCGAGCGTGATAATGGTGTTTATTTTCATCACCGTTATCTAAAGTTACAATTAGTACATGATTCTGCGCCACGCAGATAATGGTGTACGCTCACCCTTTTGTCTTATTTCTTGATGACTCAGCTCTAGTCAGTCATCATTTCTTTTCCTTATTGGTCATTTATTCTTATACGTCTTAGATATCAAGGGACACAAAAAGATATTTCATATTAACATGCTCAAGCAATTTCATACACGTCCTGAACACTTACAGTCAATTTTTCATGAACTAGATGACAACACAGTATCCACTTGTCATTATACTAACTTATCTGTCATCCAGGAAGAAGAATCTTCTTTTCCTGAGGTACAGTTACCGTTACCTGTACCAGTAGTTCAACCTACTGAATCTTGGCGGGATGTAACCATCTCTTCAACGGTTACACCGCAACAGCGTCTACAGATTGCTAATCTATTACAATCTTATCCAGATGTGTTGACCGACGTCCCGGGTCGCACATCGGCTATCAGTCATGACATTACTCTCAATGATGATACACCTATTCGTGTACATCCCTATTCTGTTCCTTTACATTTCCTTGCTAAAACTACTAAGGAACTTGAACAGATGTTGTCTCTGGGAATCATTGAGACTAGTAATTCGCCATTCTCTTCTCCATTAGTGATTGTCCGGAAGAAGGACAATAACATTAGACTATGTGTTGATTATAGAAAATTAAATGCTAAGACTATAGTTGACAGCGAACCACATCCACTTATCGACGACTTACTGCCACGTCTATCCAACGCAACTATATTTAGTAAGATAGACTTAACTAAAGGTTATTGGCAGATACCACTGACCGAAAAGGCTAAGTACTACACCGCATTTTCCACTCCACAAGGTCTATACCAGTGGAATGTGATGCCTTTTGGGCTTGTTAATGCGCCAGCTACCTTCATTCGCCTGATGCGACAAATTTTTTATCAGGTAGACCAGACGTTATTACATATATTGACGACATATGCTTGTTTAGTTCGTCGTTTGAGGAACATGTTTCGGGACTTAGATATGTTTTTGACACTCTAAGGAATTATCATCTAACTGCTAAACCTACAAAGGTGCAAATCGCGTGTAATGAGATAACCTTTTTGGGACATATCATTGGATCGGGATATATCCGAACGTTACCTAGTACAGTCTCCAAAATTCTAAACATAGCAGTTCCTCAGACGAAGAAACAGGTCAGGAGTTTGTTAGGACTTGTTCAATATTACAGTAGATTCATACCAAACTTGTCATCCATCACGGCTGTATTGTCTTCATTGTTAAAAAAAGATATGCCGGTGAAGGTGACATGGACTGGTACATGCAATGAAACTTTCAACAAAATTATAAATTTGTTCTCGCATGAACCAATTTTAAGACTTCCCGATGCTTCCAAAAGATTTTTCTTACGAACAGATGCTAGTAACTACGGCATTGGTGCATGCCTGCTCCAGAACCATGATGGCATTCTACATCCCACCTTATACATATCAAGAAAGCTGAAGCCGGCAGAAACAAAGTATTCAACAGTCGACAAGGAACTTTTGTCTGTGATCTGGGCAATAACGAAGCTTGAAAAATTCCTACTCGGTGCTCCCTTTACCATACAGACGGACCAACGTGCTGTAGCATCCTTGCGTCGATCAAATCATACAAGCCAGAAACTTGCCAGATATTCAATCATCCTACAGCCATTCGAGTTCTCCATTGAACATATTCCTGGCACTGAAAATTGTGTGGCAGATGCATTGTCACGTAATCCTATTGACGACGAATAATCAACATTGACACTCTTAAACTACATCAATCAGAACTACATTGGATTGAACGAAGTATCAACTATAAAGGAACTAACCTTGCCTTCAATTTAAACTTTATATACACTATATGCATCACAGAATTGAACTAAAAGACATATTGACATTGGAACTTCGTCTAACGTCCATACACGAGATATGAATACTCTTTGAACAATCATGGACTAATGTCTGACGACAAACCGAACTGATGTTCCTGTGTATACTTAATTCTTGGATGCTGGGATAAATGACATTTCTTTCCAACGTAAACGTTTGAACATTTTTGCCTAAAAGAATTCATCAGGATCAAGACTACGGATGGATCATCATATCCTATACTAATTAATTAGTTAACTTAACTTCTTAATTGAATTATTATCAATAAAATGAAATGTGAGAAAAAAATGAAATGAAAGAACAAAAAAAAGAGAACGAAATACTAAAAGAAGAAATTATGAAAAGAGAAAATAAATCTCACACAAGTATTAGATTAATAATTTTTTTTTTAATGTACCTATACATTATTTAGTTAGTTAAATTAGATAGTTATTATTCACTAACACTTAACACACACAATTAAGTTAAAACTTATATTCGAATTTCTTTCTATTTCTTCTCACTTATTTTGTCTTTTTCTTCTCTCATAACATCGCGTTACATTAGAACCTTAATAATTTAACTCTTAGTTTAATTAATTAATTTAATTTTAATTAGTCAAATTAATTCCTATATGACATACTAATACGACAGACCTTACTTTAATTTAATTTTATCATTCACTATTAACATTGGACATTTATTTAGTTGATATAATAATATGTATAATATTGATATATAATGTGACTTATGTTAGATGACTATGACAAATAGTTAGTTGACACGACCGCAACACGGTTCTACTCAGAACATCGTCGGCCATATGTCACAATTGTGTTAAATTTTTTTTTGAAAAATTGTTAAGTCGGATAGATATTGAAAAAAAAAATCTATCGATTTTTTTTTTTCCCCGGTGTACAGGGAATTGTTACGGTATATGATATTAACGCCGTCTGCTAAAGGTTACCAGACGTGCAATTGTAAAGGTTAAGACATTTAATATATTGCGATAGATGTTTCAATTACTGAACGCTTCATACACGATCGATTATGACGTGTATAGCGTTGTTTAGGACACAGTCGGTAACTAAGAAACGCTACCCTTTGTTACTTGACCGCCAAGCTGAATAGCTGCGTTTTTCTAACCTTCCAATTTAATGGCAGGATATAGCCATTTTATGTGTATTTTTGATGGACCAGGGTCAGTCCTAGAACTCGATATGAGAAGGAAATATATGGAGGTTAGTACTTAACTAGAATCCTCAGAAGGATGAGAATAATCGTCAAATTCGTATGAATATATTTCAGACTCGCAGTCTCACTGTCGGCAGGTAGCCATGTCTATCTGCTCGTGCATATAGCTGTGATGTTCTGACGACAATACTGCATTGTATCCTCATAACGGACATTGACACATAACCAGCAGTCTACGCCATTGATTAATTTATGCATGACTCATGTTCTGTCCCTATTTGAAATGTGTACATGTGAATTAAATGTACGGACTCGATGAAATGACTTATCAAATCAATCGTATTCCAAAGTTCAAGTATTGTTTGGAATCTTCCACCCCCGCATTCGTTTAATCTTCCATCAAAGGCACGATGCACTAAAACTAACATATCAAGGAAGAAAACAATGGCCAGAATTTTATAATTGTTTTATTCATAACACATGGAACACCACTATCTACTGCTGATACTACTATTACTACCACTATCTACTGCTGATACTACGAGCACTATTTACTACTGATACTACTACTACCACTATCTACTGCTGATATAACTACTACTATTTACTACTGATACTACTACTACCACTATCTACTGCTGATACTACTACCACTATTTACTACTGATACTACTGCTACTACTACCACTATCTACTGCTGATACTACTACTACTACTATTTACTACTGATACTACTACTACTACTACCACTATCCACTGCTGATACTACTACTACTACTATTTACTACTGATACTACTACTACTACCACCACTATCTACTGCTGATAGTACTACCACTATTTACTACTGATACTACTACTAGTACCACTATCTACTGCTGATACTACTACCACTATTTACTACTGATACTACTACTACTACTACCACCACTATCTACTGCTGATACTACTACTACTATTTACTACTGATACTACTGCTACTACTACCACTATCTACTGCTGATACTACTACCATTATTTACTACTGATACTACTACTACTACCACCACTATCTACTGCTGATACTACTACTATTACCCTAACTACTGCTGATACTACTACCACTATTTACTACTGATACTGCTACTACCACTAACTACTGCTGATACTACTACCACTATTTACTACTGATACTACTACTACCACTATCTACTGCTGATACTACTACCACTGTTTACTACTGATACTACTTCTACCACTATCTACTGCTGATACCACTACCACTATTTACTACTGATACTACTACTACTATTTACTACTGATACTACTACCACTATTTACTACTGATACTACTACCACTATTTACTACTGATACTACTACCACTATTTACTACTGATACTACTACCACTATTTACTACTGATACTACTACCACTATTTACTACTGATAGTACTACCACTATTTACTACTGATACTACTTCCACTATTTACTACTGATACTACTACCATTATTTACTGCTGATACTACTACCACTATTTACTACTGATAGTACTAACAATTTTTACTACCGATACTACTACTACCACCACTATCTACTGCTGATACTACTACCACTATCTACTGCTGATACTACTACCACTATCTACTGCTGATACTGCAACTACCACAACTATCTACTGCTGATACTACTACCACTATTTACCACCGATACTACTACTACAACCACTGTCTACTGCTGATACTACTACCACTATTTACTGCTGATACTACTACTACCACCACTATCTACTGCTGACACTACTACCACTATCTACTGCTGACACTACTACCACTATCTACTGCTGATACTACCACCACTATCTACTGCTGACACTACTACCACTATCTACTGCTGATACTACTACCACTATCTACTGCTGATACTACTACCACTATCTACTGCTGACACTACTACCACTATCTACTGCTGACACTACTACCACTATCTACTGCTGATACTACTACTACTATCTACTGCTGACACTACTACCACTATCTACTGCTGATACTACTACCACTATCTACTGCTGATACTACTACTACTATCTACTGCTGATACTACTACCACTATTTACTGCTGATACTACTACTACAACTACTACTACTACTACAACTACTACTACTACTACTACTACTACTACAACTACTACTACTACTACAACAACTACTACTGCTACAACTACTACTACTTCTTATTCTTCATCTTGCTCTTCTCCTTCTTCTACATCTTTTCTTGTCCTTCCCCTCCCCCTTCTTGTTCCCTTTCTTGTTATTTTTTGTCTTCTATATTTTATTTTTTGTCTTACTTTTCTTCTTCTCTTTCTTCTCTTTCTTCTTTTTCTACTTCTTTTTCTTGTTCCTGTTCGTCTCCAACCGCTATGCTCATATTGTCAAAACAAAGAACAATTCTTCAATGTTTTAACTAGCTCTGTAATACCAGCTACATAAAAAAATAATAATAATAATAATTAGCATTATTGACGTAGCGTATCATCATCATCATCATCATCATCATCGCCATCATCGCTAATAAGATGGATACGACACATTTTAAACAAACCCAGATTTAGCATTACAGTGCAGCATATATCTAGAATCCCCAGGGTAAGGGAGACAACCAGGAGAAGAGAACTGGAGACAGGCATGAAAGGTGATACAGACGACATGGACAGACTTGAACGGATGGCACAGGACAGGAAGATTTGGCTTATTTTTGTTGAGGACCTGTGCTCCAGAGGGAGCTGACATGCATTGATGACTATCACTATAACTATCACTATAACTATCACTATAACTATCACTATAACTATCACTATCACTATAACTATAACTATCACTATCACTGTCACTATAACTATCGCTATCACTATGACTATCACTATAACTATCACTATCGCTATCACTATAACTATCACTATAACTATCACTATAACTATCACTATAACTATCACTATAACTATCACTATAACTATCACTATCACTATAACTATCACTATAACTATCACTATAACTATCACTATCACTATAACTATCACTATCACTATAACTATCACTATCACTATAACTATCACTATAACTATCACTATAACTATCACTATAACTATCACTGTAACTATCACTATAACTATCACTATCACTATAACAATCACTATAACTATAACTATCACTATCAATATAACTATCACTATAACTATCACTATCACTATCGCTATAACTATCACTATCACTATAACTATCACTATAACTATCACTATCACTATAACTATCACTATAACTATCACTATAACTATCACTATCACTATAACTATCACTATAACTATCACTATCACTATAACTATCACTATCACTATAACTATCACTATCACTATAACTATCACTATAACTATCACTATAACTATAACTATCACTATAACTATCACTATAACTATCACTATAACTATCACTATAGCTATCACTATAACTATAACTATCACTATAACTATATCACTATCACTAGTGTAAAAGCCCGTCATAAGACGGGAATTAAATTCAAAAGCACCAATACCTAACAGCAATTTTACTTATTCAAAAAGTATTTTTAAAAACCCACTGTGCATCACCACAGTACACGAACTACGTAGCAGCAGCGAGGATCCCAATGTGTGTATACGGGATCACACATTCTATAAATATATTTTTGTGCACACCGTCATTTGTGCATTCTTCTTTGGTAAGCGTTACTATTTTCGGGAGAGTACATATAAGGGAAACAATACAATTAATGTCTAACTTTCAACCAAAGTTGCATCCCTTAGCGTTGCTGACAGAAAAAGCTGGGATTTTATATATATATATCTTGATAGTTTCCCTTTTGCTCCCCGTTGAGCATAGAACCACTACTGCAAATGATCTCCCCAAGGACGTCTCTACCAACACATTTATTAACTCTAACAGCGATGTTTTCTGTAACAAGTCGTTTTACATGACGAGACTGCTAATCGCATGCGCAATCTCGACTTGCATTTTTTGGGGCTCTTTTGCATCTGACAGTACAACAAACAACCACCACACCCATTGTTGTTGTATGCACCTTGAGCATCATTAGACCAACATTGTTGTTGTATGCACCTTGAGCATCATTAGACCAACATTGTTGTTGTATGCACCTTGAGCATCATTAGACCAACACTGTCGTTGTACGCACCTTGAGCATCATTAGACCAACATTGTTGTTGTATGCACCTTGAGCATCATTAGACCAACATTGTTGTTGTATGCACCTTGAGCATCATTAGACCAACATTGTTGTTGTATGCACCTTGAGCATCATTAGACCAACATTGTTGTTGTATGCACCTTGAGCATCATTAGACCAACATTGTCGTTGTATGCACCTTGAGCATCATTAGACCAACATTGTTGTTGTATGCACCTTGAGCATCATTAGACCAACATTGTTGTTGTATGCACCTTGAGCATCATTAGACCAACATTGTCGTTGTACGCACCTTGAGCATCATTAGACCAACATTGTTGTTGTATGCACCTTGAGCATCATTAGACCAACATTGTTGTTGGACTTTGCAGGAAGCTTGGGCCAATGAACATCATGTTCTCTTATATTGATGCTTTCTGTAGCCACGTGGTTTTGCTTTTTTTTTCCAAGTTGAATTTACAGATTAATATTTCTTCTTTACTGCCATAGTTCGTCTTCTTCTTCAAGTACAATGTGGTGTAGGAGATCATGTCTCTCCACAACTTCCTGTCTCAGGTACAGTTTATCAATTCTGCTGTTGACTTCTTTCCATGCCACGATGTCAAACTGTCCAGTATTTGTTCTCTTTGTCTTCCCCTACCTCTTTTTCCTTCAGTCTTACCTGTTGTTACGATATATTCTCTTACCTGTTATTACGATATATTCCAACTTTCCTCTTCTCATAACATGTCCAAAAAAAGTGGGTTGCTTCTTTCTAACTTGTGAAATAAGTTTCCTTTGCGCATTGGCCTCTTTCAGAACATCCTCATTACTGGGAGCCGCGCTAGCGTAGTGGTTACCACACTGCGCTAGCGACCGGGTGACCCAGGATCAAACCCAGGCGAGGACATTTGAAGATTTTTCGTCGACCGGGATGTAGACTGGATTAACTCGAGCCCTGGCGAGGAGATTTGAAAGAGTGTCGTCGACCAGGGACTGGCGGCTTCTGAGCCGACCCAGCTCTAATGGGTACCTCCAAAATCGGCGAGTATCTGCCTGAATGGCGAGGGACACCTGTCTGTGTGCAAGAAAAAAGGGATACTCACGTAAAATCAGTCTCAGGTTAGACATTAACCTGAGATTTCGCCTCGAGTAATAACGGGCGTACGAAAAAAAAAAAAAAAAAAAATCCTCATTACTCTTTTTGGCTGTCCATGGTATTTTAAACATTTTTCTGTGAAATCACATCTCTGTGGCCTTTAGTGTCTTCCCTACTTGTTTACTAACTGTCCATGACTCACCCTCAAATATCAGGATTGGTTCTATATAACATTGAAGAACTCTCTATCTTACTTCCAGTGACAAAGAATTGGTTCATAAAATACTCTTCATTTTTTAGAATGCTACATTTGCCTGAGCTATTCTGCTCTTCACTTCTGAGATGCATCTTCCATCCGTTGTTATTAATGTACTCAAGTATTTGAATTTATTGACTTGTTTTAAAACAGGTTCCATTTACTTTGATAGTACATTGTGGGGAAGCCCTTTTCTTTGAGACGACCATTACTTCTGTCTTTTTGCTATTAAGGCTGAAGTCTTTATTTTCACTTTATATCACGATTGTATCAATCATTTCATGCAGCTCCTTTTTACTTTTTGCTATTAAGACTGTATCCTTAGTGTATCTCAAGTTGTTTATATTATATCCGCCAAATGATATTCCTGTCCTCTAGATCTAGAGATCTCATATTTTCACTGTACAGATTGAACAGATCCGGTGACAGGACACATCCCTGCCTAACACCATTTTTTTAACTTGCTGAAACGTCCATATTTTTCCATACCTCATCAATGTAAGTTAATCTTTTACTTTTGTTTGTCTTACCAACAGGTCCGAACTCCAACCAAAGGCGTCGAGGAAGGCAAACATATACAAGATTTCAAACCCTTGAACTGGAAAAAGAATTCAAATTCAACCGTTACTTAACCCGCCGACGAAGAATAGAATTGTCTCATATGCTTTGTTTAACCGAGAGACAAATCAAAATCTGGTTTCAGAATCGTCGAATGAAGGAAAAGAAAGAGCTACAGGCAATTAAAGAACTGAACGAACAAAGCAGAATTCAAGACAAACCACCGCTTCAGCAGCAATCTTCATCTTCAACATTGGGTAAATCTGACGATAAAATCTCTTCACAGACGTCGTTGTCATCTCAAAACACGACGGAGTCTCCGAACAGCTCTAGTCCTGAAATTAGCTGAGATGCTGTTGGTTATTGACTTTTGAAAAACTTGATTACCTTAACGACTTTGAAAACAAAACGCAAATCACTTTTCACACACATTCAGTGTTTTGGTTTCGTGTTGCTTTTTCACCATTGTGATTTTGTTGTAATTGTTCGAATATTTCTTTGTGTATCCAAATTTCGGAGACTAATCATTAATTCTTCAGGAATGAATGAGTATCCTCAATCTTTGTTTGTATCAAGAAGGCATTACCCAATAAGCCAGAAGCATTTGTATTTCCACGATTCGTTTGAGGAGTACTCTTTACTTCTTCTGGAACAAGTGAATATTTTACGCTTCCTTTGATCTAAAGGGTTAAAGTGATTGATGAGCTTGAACCAGTTATGAGAGTACAGCCCAATCACTGCGCCTACAAGAGCTGGTTTCAGGGCGCGGGAAAGACCAAGAAGAAACATCCGAGAAATCCTACAAGAGCAGGGGTTCACAGTGATCAGTTCCACCTACTTCCCCCAAGAAGGCAAACATTAGCTTCCAACTTCATTAAACGGTATAATTGGAGCGAAAAGTGAGTAAAAGTAAACAAGACGCAGCTATATTTCCACGTTAAGTTTGAGGAGTACTCCCTACATCTTCTGGAGCAATTGAACTTCCTTCACTTCCTTCTGTCTCATGGATAAAAGCGATTGGTCAGCTTGAAACATGTATATTTTCACTGTAAATGTGTGAAGTACTCCCTGATTCTTCTGGAAGAAGAGAAATCTTTCATTTTCTTCAGTCAAATGGGATTGGTAAGCTAGAAACAGCAATATTTTCATCTTAAGTTGGCGGAGTATTCCCTGTTTCTGATGGCACAAATGAACATCCTTCGCTTCCTTCAGCCTAATGGGTTAAAGTGTGTACATTGGCTAGAAGCAGTCGTATTTCCACGTTAACCTCGCGGAGTACTTCGTGCTTTACCTGGAACAATAGAATATCCTTCACCGTCTTCAGGCTGGAAAAGCTATATTTTTTTTTTATCTTACGTTGGCAAAGTCCTCCCCGCTTCTTAATGAACCAAAGAATATCCTTTGCTTCCTTCAGTCTGACGAGTTAAGCTGATCGATAAGCTTGAAATAATTATATTTCCATCGTAAGTGTGCGGAGTACTCCGTGCTTCGCATGGAACAAGAGAATATCCTTCATCGTCTTCAGGCTGGTGGGTCAAAGGCATTGGTGTGCTGGAAAAGCTTCATTTTTAACTTACGTTGGCAGAGTTCGCCCGGCTCCTTCTTGAACAAATGAGCATCTTTCACGTTCTTCAGACTGATGGGTCAAAGACGCTGGTAAGCTGGAAATAATTACATTTGCATCGTAAGTTTGCGGAGTACTCCCTGTTTCATCCGGAAGAAGTGGACATACTTAGCATCCTTCAGCCTGTTTGGTTAAAGTAAATGCATAATCTAGAAACAGCTACACTGTTATCATAAGCCAGTAACTTCTCTTCAAGAATTCTGGAGGATATTTCAGAACTGAAAGGTACCCAGAAACTGAACGCCACTGGACAAATACCAAATTTGCGACTATATCTCTGTTTGGGTTACAATGATCAAGGCCAACAGAAATGAGTCTACAAGATATCGATATTGATCATCTGAATGGAAAAGTGTCCAATATGTTTACAACTGCCGTAAAACGAAGCAGATAGGATTAAATATTGGTTTCCGATCCAGTGCACCTATGGGGCCTGGTGAACTATCATGGTACATTTATTTAAGATGTTTGTCACAGCATCGATAAATCTTTTTTGTTTCCGGTGTTGTCTGCTTAGAAGGTGTATCTCTTCAATGAGCATCAATCCTCGCTGTTTGTTCCAAATCATATTGTTCTTTGCGTCACGTTATACTTCTTTATTTATGCTTGTCCAGCTGTGGATCCGCTGTCTTTGTTTTACTAGATATTTTTGCGATTTTATATGTTTCTTTTCTCAGCTTGTGTCCCTTTGAGTCAGTTTCTAGTGTCTATTTTTTGCGTGAGTTTTTTTTTAGCATGCCACTATTTCATGTACCCTGAGTATTCCTGAACACGATTGTCTTGTAACACTGTTTTCTTTTGTCTTATTCTTATTCGAGGGAGCCGTGGTTAGTGCACTGGCTTCCCAGCACGGCGGTCATGGTTCGACCCCCAGTTGAAGTGGGATTTTTTTAAACCGTAAACGGCTCCGGGGTCGACCCAGCCTCAAGAATTGGGTACCAGAGTAACTCTGGGAAGGTTAAGGCAGCCAGCATGATGCTGACCACATCACCCTTAGTGTGCCGATGGTCAAGAAATTATGGGCCTAACACCATATTCCTAATATGCCTCAATGGGCATGTAACGTGATCCTTTACCTTTACCTTACCAATGACTTCGCATTCTAGTCATCTCTTGTTCCTGGTCACTTTCATCAGCTCCACATGAGTGATCTTGTCATACAATTGTAATCCCTCCATTAAGCGTAGGAACTCATTTATGAACGTCTGTAGCTTCTTGTGTGTCGTTGTTTTATTGCTGTTCTCCATTTTTCAGAGCCTGTTCGTCACACCCTCGATAACTCTTTGTTCGTTGTGTGTCTTCTGTTTAGAAGGCATATATCCATGTTGCTTGTTAATGGAACATTCATCCCTGCTGCTAATCTAAACCACGGGTTCTCAGCCTATTTTTGCTCACCCCCCCCCCCCCCCCCCCCCCCCCTTCTGAACCTCATTTACCTATGTAGCCCCCCCATAGTTGCTGTTAGCTGGAAACAAAGGTACTTCACCATCTTACTGTGACCCCCCTAGGAATATGGCATGGCCTCCTGCGAGGCCATAAAGCTCACGCTGAGAACCACTGATCTAAACCACATTGGCCTTAGAGTCGATGTGTGGTGGTGATATCTGTCTAACATTTATAATTAATCATCGTCACATGATAATTTGCAAATCTTCTTAAGGACACCAAATCAGCACATACTATGTTCTCATTCTATCCAGACAAAAAACACACCATGTGACACCGTCGTGTCCTTTTTAAAAAAAAAAAAACTGCTTTCTAGATGACTTCCGAGATGCGCACGGTGCACACAATCTAAACACACTGAAAATCTAGAATTTCATGCAACAGCCGCATCTTTCAACAATATTTGCTTCACACTATATTTCTGACTCGGTGAAACTGCGGAAAGGTTATCGTGCTGGCTGTGGAACAATCGCAACGTGCTATGGAATTCATGACAGTAATTTATTTTCAACATAAGGGTTACTTTCACAATTGCCTCCAGCTGGCAGAAAAAAAAAAACAAGAGTGAAGTTGAAAGCTGCAACCATAGTGGAGTGGGTTCACTTCTCTCCAACAGAGGCTGACACTTGGGAGTCATGACCCAAGTGAGCCCGCCGCCTAACAGTGTAAAGAAGATTAAAGGGCCGAAACACTTAATCGATGGGGGAGTCTTTTCTGATGATCAGAGTGCCTCCTGTTGAATCGCTCTGTATAGAGTTTCCTATCATCTGTCTTTAAGAGCAAGTAACCTGGCAAGAACAAAAAAACCTATGGTGTGAACTTTGCCCCGCCTGTCCTATTATTCCAAGTTTAGAAGCACTAAACATAACTGACAATGACCTATAAAGTTCCAGGGTGTCTCGGGAGAGTTAAATAAAGAATAAAATTACCGAATCCTCAGGCAACTAACAAGCGGCCGCGCATGAGGCTGCAAACCTCATTATATAAAGCAAATTGCACAGAAACAACCACTGCATGAGCCTGTGAATGGTTGGTGCAGGCTGCCTTTTCTGGTGGCTACACAGTCCGTAAGGAGTGCAAAGCAAATTGGTGATGTTGATAAATGGAAATCAAAAATAAAACAACTATCTGTTTCAGAATGTAATTTAGATTATTCATCTGTACTTTCATTAAAGTGATCTAAATTTTTTATGTCAATCGCTATCTTAAGTATGTAATTGTTTCCCCTTCCGTTAACGTAAACTTTCTTGCTTAACGTTTCCCACGTTTCACGACATAAAAGAGAAATTATATTTGTGATACTTATCGAGCTGTTGACTCGATCTCTTTGTTTCTGTTATCGTTTTATTAACTCTTTTTTTGAAACAAACCCTTCCACAGGTAAAAATATATATTTCTTGTTCCTGGTTATTATTTAAGTCTGGCTTTGATTTCACAATGATAGTATAAAGACTGCATTGATCACTTTATACCTTTCATCTGGAAGGAAACAATTATCACAATCAGGTACTATGATTACTGGCGTAGGTGTTCATGTCTTTCCACAACTTGCTGTCTCCAGCATTGTTGATCAAATCTGTTGTTGACTTATTTTCATGCCATGATGACAAACTCAATTCATGTTACCAGGAGAGACAGAATGAGACATGATGACTTCAGAAAAATGGTGGAAACTACACCACGCATCAATTATATAGAGACACAGAAAATCAAATTTCTTATTACATTCTAACTGGACATTCTAACTGGCGTTTGCGTAGCTCATAGTCATTTTCAGGACAAGTCCTTTTCAGGGCTTCATGCTTGCAGATGGATAAAGTTAGTCCTTTTCAGGACTTTTTATCTATGAACGCTGGACGGGCTAGCAATCAGTTCAGATTGCTTAAGATTTCACTACAAGCGGTGTTCGGCTGAACACTGAGGACGAACGGGCAGCGTTTGCGTAGCTGGCGAGTCATTTTTATGGCAAGTCCTTTTCAGGTTTTCAGGCTAGCAGATGGATAGTGTTAGTCCTTTTCAGGACTTAGAATCTATCAACGCTGATCGGGTTAGCATTCTATTTCAGGACTATTTCATGCTAGTTGATAAATGCTAGTAGTACTTTTCAATGCTAGTTGATCTAAGCTAGAAGTCCTTTTCAGGGCTTAAGAATTTATCAACACATTGCTTCAGTTAACAGAGTTCACTTGCTTTTAAATGACGAATTGCGCTCTGATGTAACCAAATGACTTAAGTCTAGGTTGAAAGGGACGTGCCTCGCCACAAGAAGGTAAAACCTGCACACACAAAAATGATTTGGCCATGTCATGAGAATCACCCGTGTGTTACCGGGGCCCGAAAGGGGAGCAAAGAATAGTAATACCCTACCATGCATGTCGTAAAAAGCGACTAAGGAGGGTTGGGCATGGCGCTGGTTACCCCATCCCGTAAAGAACTTTTTACCACAAAAACTTCAACAAACGTGGACAAGTCAAATACAGAATATAAATCAACGCAGCCGCCCAAGACAGAAGAAGGTCCTCTGGAAAAGAGGCGCTTGAAGCAAACCAGAGAAAGCCGAAAGGAGTCTGGGTTGCCGACTAGCCTTTCGTCTTCTAGGAAAATCTCCAGGATTGGCACCTGGAATGTTCGCACTCTATGTGAACAAGGGAAAACTGCACAGGTAGCAGCAGAAATGTCAAATTACAGGATTGATATCCTGGGTCTCTGCGAGACACGGTGGAAGGGCATAGAGAGGAGGAGATTGATCACAGGAGAATGGTGTTGTCCTCAGGACATGAGGAGGAAAGAGCCCACCACAGTGAAGGGGTGGCTCTAATGCTGTCTAGGGAAGCACAGAAGGCACTTATAGATGGGGAAGCAATGGGGCCCCGAATTATAAAATCAAGGTTTAAATCAGCCAAAAAGAAAGTAAATATAAACATCATCCAGTGTTATGCACCAACAAATGATAAAGAAGAATCTGTGAGAGAAGACTTTTACACCAGATTACAAAATGTCTTGGACAATAAGAAAAGAAAGGACATCACAATTTTAATGGGGGACATAAATGCGAAAATAGTTACAAACAACACCGGCTTTGAAGAAATCATGGGAACGCATGGATTAGGTTTGATGAACGAGAATGTGGTTGTCAACTAGCTACAGGAGGAAGCATATTTCCACATAAAAAAATACATAAAGCAACATGAATATCACCAGACCAAAGAACTGAGAATCATATTGATCACATATGCATAAGTAAGAAGTTTAGGTCATCATTGCATGATGTAAAAGTATGTAGAGGAGCAGATGTTGTATCAGACCACCATCTTCTGTTGGCTAAAACAAAATTAAAACTCAAGAAATTTACAACAGCATATAGCTATAGACAACAGTATAATGTGGGATATCTAAGAAATCAGGAAATAAGAGAAAAATGTTCTATCACAGTATCCAACAAATACCAGGTACACTGGAAGATGAAACAGATACGGAAGACCACTGGCAACAAGTAAAAAATATATGGAACGAGACATGTGAAGAAGTACTGAGAAAAAGAGAACATCAGCACAAAGCATGGATATAAACAGAAACCATTAGCAAGATAGAAGACAGGAAAAACAAGAAAGCAGATTTAAACAGAAGCAAAACCAGAAGCTCCAAAGCCAAGGCTCATGAAGTGTACATAGAAGCAAACAAAGAAGTACGAAGAAACATAAAAAGAGACAAGAGGACGTATATTAAAGAGTTGGCAAGGGAAGCAGAGGAAGCTGCAGCCAAAGGAAATATGAGGGACCTGTACAACAATACAAAGAAGCTAACAGGCAGATATAAGCAAGCAAATGGCCTCATAAAAGATAAGAATGGAAAATTGCTGAGTTATGTACAAGAACAAATAAAGAAATGGACAGAACATTTTGAGGAACTTCTCAATATACCAGTTCCAACTAATCCCCAGACATCCAGCCAGCAGAAGAGGAGCTACAAATCAGCTGTGAACGACCAAGTAGAGAAGAAATAAAGAAAGCCACAAAGCTTCTGAAAGATGGAAAAGCAACTGGTCCAGATGGTATTCCAGCAGAGGCCACCAAAACAGATATTGATACCTCTACAGAGATATTACATAAACTACTTGGCAAAGTCTGGGAGAGAGAGGAAATACCAGAAGAATGGAAGGAGGGTTATCTGGTCAAGTTGCCTAAGAAGGGAAATTTACAAGAGTGCGCAAATTATAGAGGAATAATGTTACTATCAGTGCCAGGAAAAGTATTAAACAGAATCATCCTTGAGAGATTAAAAGAGTCCATAGACAAGCAACTGAGAGATGAACAATCAGGTTTTCGACAGAAAAGATCCTGTATAGACCCGATAGCCACATTGAGAATAATAGTTGAACAAAGTCTGGAATGGAATTCACCGCTTTAAATCGGATTCGTGGACTACAAAAAGGCATTCAACAGTGTAGACAGAGAATCGCTTTGGAAATTGATGAGGCATTATGGAGTTCCCATGAAGATCATTAACTTAATGAAGAAGACCTATGAAGACATAACATGCAGAGTTCTTCATGAAGGACAACTTACAGAACCGTTTAGGATAAGAATGGGAGTGAGACAGGGATGCCTCTTGTCTCCATTTCTTTTCTTACTAGCAATAGATTGGGATATGAAAATATCGACATCACACAACAGAAATGGAATCCAATGGAATCTGACTAAACAGCTTGATGATCTGGATTTTGCAGATGACTTGGCTCTTCTGTTCCATAACCATAATCAGATGCAAGAGAAAATAAAATTCTCGATGAGAGGCCCCAAAACCAGTAGGCCTGAAAATACACAGGGAAAAGACAAAGATTATGAGAATAAATGCAAGAAATGATAACAAGATTGAACTTGAAGAAACACCACTAAAGGATGTAGAATCGTACACATATCTTGGTAGTAATATAGACAAAGTTGGAGGGACAGACAATGATATCAAAATAAGAATACAAAAAGCAAGAGGCGCTTTCATTGCATTGGGAAACATGTAGAACATGAGAAATCAAGTCCAACACGAAAATAATAATCTTCAACTCAAATGTCAAGTCAGTCCTATTGTACGGCTCTGAGACATGGAGAGCAACAAAAACAACAACTAAAAAGCTTCAGACTTTTATAAACGGGTGCTTGCGTAGAACAGAAGGACTGAAATGGTATGACAAAGTCACAAATGTGGAACTGGTGACAAGAACCAGACAAGTGCCAGTGGAACAAGAGTTGAGAAGAAGACGCTGGCGATGGATGGGACACACATTGAGGAAACCTGTTGACAAGGCAGTCCTTGTTCTGGAATCCACACGGAAAGAGAGGCAGAGGTAGACCAAAAAACACATGGAGAAGAGAGCTAGATACAGAGGTGAAAATGATGAGGAAAACATGGAAAGAACTTGACCGAATGGCACGGGACACTAAGACTTGGCATGCGTTTGCTGAATGCCTATGCTCCTCGGGGAGCTAAAGGGTATTAATTGATTGATGTCATGAGAATGAAGTTGTAACTGTCTTTTTCTCTCTTGTAGAGGTGATCATTTGCATAAGACAGCATACATGTTAGATGTGTAGCACTTGTAATGATGAGCTGAGTATGGGTGCAAATGAAGGCGCGAATGTGTTTAGGCTCGTATATGTTGTGACATGCAACCCATACACTCACATGCAGTAGTCAAGGATGCTTGGACACTGCTGGCACGTTTCAAAACATTTATTGACGGAAACACACAGTAGCATCAACAGGAACAGTCAGTGTAAACATGGTCATGATAACAGGACATCGTTTGGTATACATCAGGCATTCAAAAGGCTGGTGAACATTCATATATGTATGCATGTCAATAGTGTTATGTTCTTTTCATGTACTGTTCATAATGCCGCTTTGGTATTCCTGACTAAACGCGTCAGATACCTTCATAACTTTGACATCTAAGTCTAACTTGGCCTAACATGCCACTTGCACATTATCAGGCTGTAGTACAGTAACCGTAAGACAGTTCTCAAAATGGCGTCAGTTGTGTACTTCTGATTAAGCAGGTTAACATCAACCCTGCAGTAATGCTTATGTAGATATAAATATACCGCCAACCTGCGGTTCCCACAATATAACTTCGTCACTGGACTTCTGGATAACTTAAAGACTAATAGTCTTGGATGGCTCCCTTGAGCACAAAATATAAGTTCTGAAATTTAGGATCGGTGAGCTGTAGTTCACAGTCTTGGTAAGCCTTTAACATGTTCTGCCACCGAACGCGTAATAATGTAAAAGGGTCGGTGTTACCTTGCACAGAATCCTCAGAACAAAATAACGAACTCTGTCGTAATTCCGACGTACAGAGAATCACTGGGGAGAACTGCTAACGCAGACACTTCGAAGATTTTCCCCAAAAAACACAATGGACATCATGTCCGACAGAAGCCAGGACTTCACAACTCAACAAGACGGAAGTCTCATCTCGCGCTCTCCACTGCGCATCGCATATAGCCCAGAACTGTTTTACCTTTGACCCAAAAGGTCGAACACAATGAATGAACAAACAAGGGAGATAGCCCCTAATCAACCTGACACAGCAAAGTCAAGACATAGTTACTAAACTTTGACCAGGGTGAAAAAAATACGACAAATAACTTGACATATGAAACTCCGTCGAAAATGACAGCAACAGAAGTCCAATACCACTATTCGCCTACAAGACAAGAAGATCTAGGTTCAGAGCACGGAGAAGACCAGGAGACAGATGGACAGACAACATCACAGACATCCTACAAAAACATCACAGACATCCTACAACAACATCACAGACATCCTACAACAACATCACAGACATCCTACAACAACATCACAGACATCCTACAACAACATCACAGACATCCTACAACAACGTCACAGACATCCTACAACAACATCACAGACATCCTACAACAACATCACAGACATCCTACAATAACACGGGCTCTCACCAGCCAATGCGACACAATTGACTCAAGAACACAAACGTCATCTACCCCACAATGCTTCACGGCGATTGTGGAAGGTAAAAGTAAGTAAGTAAGATGACACAATGCTCAGTATCTTTTCACTTTGCCGTCATCTCTCCTCTTCCTTCAGTCTTTTCAGCTGTCACATTATATTAGTACATTTTTCTTCTCATAACGTTCCCGACAGAAACTAAATTGCTTGCTTCTAAAGATTTTTATTTTTTTTAAATTTTTCGTACGCCCGCTATTACTCGAGGCGAAATCTCAGGTTAGTGTCTAACCTGAGACTGATTATTACGTGAGTATCCCTTTTGTCTTGCACAGCTACAGGTGTCCCTCACCATTCAGGCAGATACTCGCCGATTTCGGAGGTACCCATTCCCTGGTCGACGATATTTCTTCAAATGTGCTCGCCAGGTCTCAAGTTCCAGTCCAAATCCCGGTCTACGAAAAATCTTCAAATGTCCTCGCCCGGGTTTGATCCTGGATCACCCGGTCGCCAACGCAGTGTGGTAACCACTACGCTAGCGCGGCTCCCGCTTCTAAAGTTAATATTAAACACACATAGGTATGTCGCAGGTACTCGTAATAAATAAAAAAGCATAAAACGAGACAACAGGAAAATAACACAAGTAATTGACTTACCGGGAAATCGAACTCAGGACTATACGAAAGTCGCCATCGATACGCTACCGGAGAATCATGACTAACCGCACTGCCAATTCATGACACTCAGTGGTGGAACATACTCATTTGTGTAAATTATTTATTGTTCACTGACCTCTGGTTTCTCATCTTGTTTGTTCCGTCTAAGGTGTGTAATAAGTTTCCTTTGTACAATGGTCTCTTTATTGATATCCGCATTACTGTTTTTGAATCGTCCATGCAAGCATTCGACATCTCAACAAACAAATAACAGATGTGTGCTTTATTCAGAAATTCATTATTAAACAAAAACACACACACGTAATCTGAAACTCATAATTCATTCTACCTGTAATGTTTCACGGCAGTAGCAGTATCAAAATGAAGAAAGAAATAAAATTATTGTTTCTAACATAATGAGAGAAAAAAACCAACGCGCGTATGTGTATATATGTTTTTAGATTACAATGATATGTCTCACGGGAAAGATCTTTATTTTTATGAAATGATAACAATAAATTGTTCCTTATGTACACCTGTCGTTGTTTACAGAAGGTGCTCACATGACACAAACAAACAGAACACATCAATGTATGTAGGGCGCCCTTAGAGCATGCGGCGATCGGGGGCGAGTGGTTTTACATGCATCCCCTTACACTTCTAGCTGTGAAAGTTACACTCTACTGGGCAATTAAGATAAGATTTGTGAATAATATTGTAGATAAGTTTTAGATAGTTATTACTTACAAAACAAACAACGCGATAACAACTAAAATTAAAATGTTAAAAAAACATGTTCCGATTTGAATTTAGTGTTTTCTTATATAAGGATCCCATTACACGCCCATTGAGGCATATTGGGAATATGGTGTTAGGCCCATATTTTCTTGACCATCGGCACACTAGGGGTGACGTGGTCAGCATCACGCTGGCCGCCTTAACCTTCCCAGAAGTTGCTCTGGTACCCAATTGGGGCTGGGTCGACCCCGGAGCCGTTTGCGGCCTAAAAAAAATCCCACATCATCTGGGGATCGAACCATAGACCACTGAGCTAGGAAGCCAGGGCACTAACCACTATGCTACCAATAAGATTATTGTTTTTGTTAATCAGAATCGACGTCATTGCACTCCGGGCAAACCCATAGGTGCTCAGTCTCCCGCAGCAAATGTCGAAGGGTACGAATGCTAAGTGTTCCTGTTGCGCGGTGGTTGTATACACGCCGGATGCATCCTTTCACTAGTTCATCCCTGCTGGTCGTTTATTGTATAAGATTAACATTGCGTTATTTGGCCTGTCCATATCTGCCGCATAGAAGATGGTCGCATCCCCAATGATATTTTAAACCGACAACTGGCTGATGGCGAAAGAAAAGTCGGTTGACCGCAGCTGAGGTTTAAAGACGTGTGCAAGATACACATGAAGCACTGGACATAAATCCAGCAACCTGGGAGGATGAACTGCCGATCGCACCAAATGTAGATGTTCCCTACTGTTCCACCTCAGATTGGGGGAACAGAAGCTCTTACAACAAGCAGAATATAAAAGAACATCAGGGAAAAAAGGGAAAATAACGCAGTTGAAATCTATCACATCAAGGGCGCATCCTCCTCATAATCAGTTACGACGGGATAAGGCGACCACATTTGACCTGGGCGAATTGTGTCACAGGTGAAGAAAAGTTCAGCCCTTTAATGAAAAAAATCCTTTTTCTCGCGCCGGCCCCGGTGCCCCCTTACCCTTAGCGCCCATGTCAGTCACCCCTGGTCGCCCTGCCCTAACTCCGGCTCTGAGTGCACGCCAGACACCTCACAATAGTTATGAGCTTATCGATTTCATTAAAAACATTTTTACATCACATGTTGTCTGTGAATGACCCACGACATATTTCTACCTGTCCAAGCTTAGATACTAACTCAGTTCCCGTATTACTAATTGTCTAAGTGTAATTCCCTGTAGCGAACAATAGACAAATTCCACCATCTTTTCGGGAAATTACGGAAAAGGTGCGCGTTGCACCGTGAAAGCTAAATTGAACACCCATTAAAAGAGCACGGAGCTATTTAAAAATTTTTCTTGGTGCTTTTTCAGCAAAATACGAAGCGGTGCGCATTACACAGTGAAAACTAAATGAAACACCCTTGTAAAGAGCAGCGCCGGAGTGGCCATGCGGTTACAGCGCTTACCTCTCCGATAACATATGTGGGGCAGTTTTTGTAGACTTTAAAAAAGCATTTGATATGATAGATCACGCTATTTTAATTAGAAAACTAGAAACATCAAAAGTAAACCTTCAACTAGTGACGATAATTAAATCATTCCTGTCAGACAGAAAACATGTAGTTTCTTACAATAACTCTTGCTCAAACCCAACCGTAATAAATACCGGCGTTCCTCAGGGCTCTATTCTTGGGCCTCTACTTTTTGCCATATACATTAATGACCTCCCACTACACGTCGAGCACGCATCCTGCGACCTATTTGCTGATGACTGTACTGTCTACACGAGTGATACAAGTTGCAACACACTCGAACTATCGTTACAAAAAGATACAGACAATCTGATTAGGTGGAGCATCGGAAATCGCATGCTAATTAATATAATTAAAACAAAGTGCATGTTAATATCAACTAGACAAAAATTACAAAATTCAGAGAAAACAACACTTCAGATCTATATTGGTACCTTACCAATTGAAAACGTTAATGAACATAAAACTCTAGGAATAGTCGTTGACCAGCATCTAAATTGGAACTAGCATGTTCATGCACTGACCAAGCAAACGGCACAGAAAGTTTACCAGTTAGCTAAAATCAAACATTTCCTAGATGAAGATGCACGAAAATTGTTCTATGTATCTCACATACAAACAAACCTTGACTATTGC
Organism: Oreohelix idahoensis; assembly: GCA_024509875.1. Classification (NCBI taxonomy): domain Eukaryota; kingdom Metazoa; phylum Mollusca; class Gastropoda; order Stylommatophora; family Oreohelicidae; genus Oreohelix; species Oreohelix idahoensis. Next base: position 205,593 of record JAMPIV010002009.1, read on the forward strand.
TCCACAATCTGGGATGGTTGTTCTATGTCCAACACAAAAAGACTCCATTCACTACAAAAGCGTGCAGTGCGTCTAGTTTCTGACAACTGCCAAGCACAGTGTGTAGATCTATATAAAGATCTCAAAATACTGCCTCTAAGAAAGCGCTTTCTGTTCAACAAAGCTAAATTTGTTCACAAAATCCTGTCACAGAATGCTCCAACATATCTGTGGCCAATGTTCAAATACAGTCAAAGACGCAGTCAACGCCTTAACAAAATACAAGTGCCCAAGCCTAGGCTTGACTTATTCAAGAAAAGCTTAGCTTACTCTGCTGCTCATCTCTGGAACTATCTTCCACATTATCTGAAAGACAACAACCTCAGTCCCTATTCATACAATCGTAAACTTTTCGATTACTTTATGAGTTCTGATTATCTGCCCCCCTAATGTGATTATTTTTCCGAACAAATGGTATAATATTGAATGTAGGTTTAATGATGATGATAGTGTTTTTCAACATATTTTGTTTCATGGTGATACTTAGTTTGTATTTTTCAACATACTTTATTTCATGTTTATAATTAGATACTGTGAATGTGAGTATGCTATTATTTTACCTTTATAACGTTGAATTCCTTGAATTGATGGGTAAAATGTATGTGAGAATAAATGAAATCAGTATAAAAGATGAGAGAAAGGAAGGGCAGAATGTCAGACGGGCCTGCGTGCCCAATTCTCAACCCTTTGAAAATAAAGTTCGTTCGTTCGTTCGTTCGTTCTCTCGGCAAAGTTACCTGTTTCCAGGATGGAAACGTAGTAGCGACACTCTCCAGTTAACCCAGCTGTCAATGGGTACGCGACTCAACTCACGAGTTAGGGAAGGCAAAAGCAGCGAGGAAGGGGGACTGTTCGCCCAAATTCATAAACCTTGACCTAGTATAATGAAGTCTCTAACACTTCACTTCTCTACGTCTGTTCCTGCTGTGAGACTACCTACCACTAAAAGAACACGCAGGCCTATCACATTTTCGTGGTGCATTGACCATTGACCATAAGTAACGATAGGTTTTTGACCACAAAGATCCAATAAGTTGAAACGGAATGGAAAGAAATGAAATAAACACAGGAGAATTAGTAACGTCATTAGGGCATGCAGCAGAAAGATTTGGCGGGCTACTTGCTCGTTGTTCACTATTTTTGGTGTGCTAGTCCAGATTGCAGCTTTTTTATTATCAATGTTTTATGTATTTTTAAACTGATGGAGCAGGGGTATTTATTAGTAGGAGTAATTATTCCAAACGTGACACAGTTTGTATGTGTGAAAATATGTTATGTTTGTGTTATGAATTTGTGTATGTAAATTATTTTTCTGTATACTATACGTAATTCAGTAAGTATGAGTGCCACCTAAAGTTTATTTTTAAAGTAAAATGACAGGTATTATATTTGCTTTTAGCCATCAAGGCCCTTCCTGGCACACAAAATATTGCGTCATACCTCACTGTACCATTCACACAGGCAGACTTCAAACCATATATATCTTCATAAACGGACACTCACAGCCATTAATCACCTAGTTAACTTGGAGTATCACATGCAGCTAACTATTTAACATACAAAATCTAAATGAAAAGTCTAATCGTGGCTTAGACATGTCATTTCTCCATTTGTGGATTTTTTTTTTCCCAGTGGCAGGCAGAGATTGGTCGTGAAAATGCCAATTCTGGTCGTGAAAATGCTAAAGGTGGATACATGCGCGGAAAGTTTGCGCGGTGTGTAAACAGAGCGAATGTGCAGGGAGACTTAATTATGTACTCCAGTATAGAGAGCAGATGTTTATTCAAAATGGTGGATCTGCTACGTGTCAATGTGTCTAAGAGGAATGTTAACAGTAGGTGAATACCTTGATGTGACTACTGCCTATATAAGAGTCATTAATGTGGAAGTCCAGCTCCACAAAACCCCCAGACATCCAGCCAGCAGAAGAAGAGCTACAAATTAACGGTGAAAGACCAACGAAGGAAGAAATAAAGAAAGCCATAAAGCTTTTAAGAGATGGAAAAGCGGCTGGACCAGATGGCATTCCAGCAGTGGCCATCAAAGCAGATATCGACACGGCTACAGAGATGTTATATACATTACTTGGTAAAGTCTGGGAAAAGGAAGAGATACCAGCAGAATGGAAGGAAGGATATCTGGTTAAGTTGCCTAAGAAGGGAAATTTACAACAGTGCACAAATTATAGAGGAATAATGTTACGATCAGTGCCAGGAAAAGTATTAAACAGGATTATCCTCGAGAGATTAAAAGAGTACATAGACAAGAAACTGAGAGATGAACAAGCAGGTTTTCGACAAAACAGATCCTGTACAGACCAGATAGCCACTTTGAGAATAATAGTTGAACAAAGTCTGGAATGGAATTCATCACTATACATAGGATTTGTGGACTACGAAAAGGCATTTGGCAGTGTAGATAATCACTTTGGAAATTGATGAGGCATTATGGAGTTCCCCTGAAGATCATTAATTTAATACAGAGAACATATGAAGACATGACATGCAGAGTTCTTCATGAAGGACAGCTTACAGAACCGTTTGGGATAAGAACGGGAGTGCGACAGGGATGCCTCCATTTCATTTCTTACTAGCAATAGACTGGGTTATGAGAACATCGACAACACACAACAGAAATGGAATCCAGTGGACTCCGACTAAGCAGTTGGATGATCTGGATTTTGCTGATGACTTGGCTCTTCTGTCCCATAACCGTAATCAGATGCAGGACAAATTGAAAACACTCGATGAGAGGTCACAGCAATTGGGTCTGAAAATACACAGGGAAAAGACAAAAATAATGAGAATAAATGCAGGTAATGATAACAGGGTTGAACTTGAAGAAACACCACTACAAGATGTAGAATCGTACACATATCTTGGCAGCAATATAGACAAAGTTGGAGGGACAGACAGTGATATCAAAATAAGAATACAAAAAAGCAAGAGGAGCTTTCATTGCAGTGGGAAATATATGGAGATCAAGAGAAATCGGATCCAACACGAAAATAAGAATCTTCAACTCAAATGTGAAGTCAGTATTATTATATGGCTCTAAAACATGGAGAACAACAAAGACAACAACCAAAAAAGCTACAGACTTTCATAAATGGGTGCTTGCGTAGAATAGAAGGATTAAAATGGTATGACAAGGTTACCAATGTGGAACCGATGACAAGAACCAGACAAGTGCCAGTGGAACAAGAGATGAGAAGAAGACGATGGCGATGGATTGGACACACATTGAGGAAACCTGTTGATAGCATTACAAAGCAGTCCTTGTTCTGGAACCCCCAGCGCAAGAGAGGCAGTGGTAGACCAAGAAGCACATGGAGAAGAGAGCTGGAAACAGAGGTGGAAAATGATGAGGAGAACGTGGAAAGAACTTGAGATGATGGCACGTGACAGGAGGACTTGGCATGTGTTCACTTTGGGAGTGGAGGGTTATGGATGAATGAATGAATGTGTAAGTCTGAAGGCGGACGAGGCAGAAGAAGAATTAGTCATTATGTTAGTTCAGCTAAGGTTGCGCTAATTAACTAATTAATTTAAAAGGCAGTGTATGTTCTGGAATCTCCAGAGTACGTGAAATAGTGAGACCAAATACAATGAGAAGAGAAATGGAGACAGACATAAAACGTAAAAAGAAGGCATAGTAACTCGTCATGTGGCCGTCAGCAGCACCCAGTGTACGAGCCTTGGCGTATTCGGTGCCTGGGGCGAGTGGTTTGAAATGCGGGGGCCCTCCCCAAATACATCTAGCAGCGAAAATTAATTAAACTCTACTGGAGAATTTAAGTAAGATTAGTTAATAAACTGGCAGGTCAGTTTTAGTTAGTTATTACTGACAAAAAAAAACCAAAAAAAAAACCATAACAAACCAAATAAAAAACAAGACTCGATAACAATTAAAAAAGGAATGTTAAAAATAAGTCTCACGCACTTACTAGTATGTCATATACGCACTCAGGTCTCACGTACAGCTGTGGTTAATATGACATTTGCATACTGTGTCTCTTTCCTTCACACAAACATACAGCTGCAGCTAATGTGCCACATACAAACTTTCTGACATATACACTGGTGTGGTTAATGTGTGTTTAACTGTGTATGTATTATTACCATATAAAGACAAAAATGTATATTTTGTTCCGCAGCGTCGACAAATTTTCATTCAGATTTCTTATTTTTGATGTGAGCAAGAGAAATGAGTGCAGACATTTAAGCTAATCCTAGATTGTCATGTATCATACAGCTGTGAATAAATGACTTGTATTTAGTGTTATGAGAAAACGAGAATTCTTGCAATAAAAATTATGAGAAATGATTGAACATAGCGAGTTTATATGTTATTTATTTCATGAATATCTTTAGCAGAAAGCAAAAAACAATCTCGCCGATGTCTCTCGTTCTCTTCTCCATGTGTATTTCGGTTTATGTTTACTTCATTTAGCCTTGGGATTCTAGCAGTGGCGTATTCTCTATGTGTGCTGTGCGTGCTGCGCACACCTATGCCCGAAGGAAAATAAAAATTTAATGTATTATTCTATAAAATATTTCTCTTATAATGTTCTGCTTTCGGACCGCACGCATCAGGATAACAGATTTTCCCGCATAGAATCTACGAGTATATCTAGTTTCAGTTTCCCAGACGCGTTTTATAGTGCAGTTTTTTTGGTTGGTAGCAATCGCCCGGAGTTTCTCGGGTAATTCCGTCACTATGCGTGCTGCACTTTTCGGTTTTACGTTTGAAGACTGGTTTGTGTGGATAGCGTCTTCTTCTCATACCAACTTGTCTGGTTCTTGATGAAGACTCTTTGGTATTATCCTCACTGTAGATCTAGGTTTGTGCTGTGACTTTTCTGCAATTCCAAACGTGTTGAGATGAAGTCATGAGCTCCAGTTTCTCCAGCTTGGCTGGCATTTAAAGATTCGTCACATCTGATTCCAAGCTATGAGGAAGAAGATCGTGGTATGCTGTGCATAAACAAATATATTGGACAGACAGCCAAAAAAGTCACATACAGAACACATTGAAAGCACACTGACAAAGAGATGATTAAGAAAAATATGTAGAGACAGCATAAAAGCGAAGATCAAAGAAATGAGAAGTGGTCACATGAAGAAGCTTATCAAAAATTGACGGAAATGGACACACATTGTACACGATGTTCTCAAATTCATCATCTCATTTGTTTAGCTTACAACTTTCCGATCTAAAAAAATAAAAAAAATAACAGACTAGGATTTTTTTTTAAAATATTTCATGAATGAAATTTGGGGCTCGTTTCTTAATCTGCAAGGAAAACAACAAGAAAACTAAAATCAAACAAGTTACTATGACTACAAATGGAGTGATGACTTTTGTTGAAATGGCCTGTATGTGCATGGCGCTGGGTTCAGAATACTGTAAGATAGGGGAAACATGCCATCAGAAATACCAGGAACAAAATTTTATAGATCACCACTAAGGGGAAAAAACATGAACACAAGCGGTATGACCTAAATAAGTACTTAAATGTTCGCATTTTCACTAACTTAATGTCTGCGCTTCAGCCTTTGGAAGGCAGTGGACGTTGTAGAACTGAATTAGTTAAACTAATCCTGGATGCTGATCAGTTTATCACTTCCTATAGCATCAGAATAGTTATGCAGCGGATCCCTAGTCACTCAAATACATCAGGTAATGACAGAGCAGACAGATTAGCAAAGAAAGGAACAAGACAAGAACAACCACTCACAGCAACAACTCTCCAAACAGCCAAATCACTCATACGAACAACAAACAAAGAAACTTGGCTGAACAGATGGGCCATGGGAAACACCTGGAGAGAGGTTTACAGACATATGGCCGGTCCTGATCTTAATGATAACATCGGCCATCTTACAAGGAGAGATCAGAGCACCATTTTTCGGCTCAGATCACAACATACACCACTCAACAGTCACTTGAACAGAATGTAACCACACCACTCTCCAGAGTGTCAGCTTTGTAACCACACCTGCGAAACTGTTGAACACCACCTCTTTGAGTGCCTATTGGCCTAGAACTTGATGATATTAGGAAAAGGCTCCTTCCTCCGAGACCAGATAAGTGGAACACCTTGTACCAGGTAAGTGGAACACCTTGTACCAGATAAGTGGAACACCTTGGACGGAGAAACAAAACAAAATTGCAAAAACATGAAGGTACCACTACATGGCATTGGGCCGAAGGGCGTGAGCCTAAGTGCCGCTGGACCAACTACAATAACAACAACAACAACAATAACAATTTTCGCAATATGGACATTACAATGGAAAAGGTACTCAGTGTGAATGCTGCAATGGTCCGTTACATTTTTGTAGATAGTGTATCAGCAATTCAAATACGCAAATTCTTCTTCAAGAACCATGCCTTGAGGCGTGGGAGATCATGTCCTTCCACAACTTCCTGTCCCCAGTACAATTTATCAATTCTGTTGTTGACGTCTTTCCATGCCACGATGTCAAACTGTCCAGTATTTGCTCTCTTTGTCTTCCCCTATCTCTTTTTCCTTCAACCTTACCTGTTGTTACGATATATTCCAGCTTTCCTCTTTTCATAACATGCCCAAAAAAGTAGATTGCTTCTTTCTAACTTGTGAAATAAGTTTCCTTTGAGCATTAGCCTCTTTCAAGACATCCTCATTACTCTTTTTGGCTGTCCATGGTATTTTTAACATTCTTCTGTAAAACCACATCTCTGTGGCCTCTAGTGCCTTCCTTACTTCTTTACTAACTGTCCACCACTCACTCCCATACGTCAGCATTTGATCTATATAACATTGAAGAACTCTCTAAGACGCACCTACAAGCCTATAACAATTAAATTTCCAACTCCCTACCCACAATTATGTTGGTTATTATCAGACCTTCACAAACACATTCGCTTGTCTAGCCTTTCTTTGCTCTGTTGCACGCCAAAAAAAAAAAAATGGTAGGAATAGCAATATAAATTTTTTGGAGTCGCAAAAAAAAGATAAACACGGAAATGAAAAAGTAATTTAAACCATCAAAAGACAAGTATCTACACAGACATCACGAGATGGTTATCTGTAGACAGACATTAACAGAAAATGTCTATCTAGACAGATATTAACAGACAAATATCAATCTAGACAGACATTAACAGACAAATATCTACCTAGACATATTAACAGACAAATATCAATCTAGACAGACATTAACAGACAAATATCTATCTAGACAGATATTAACGGACAAATATCAATCTAGAAAGAGATTAACAGACAAATATGTGGCTAGACAGATATTAACAGACAAATATCTATCTAGAAAGATATTAACAGATAAATATCTATCTAGACATACACTGACAGACAAATATCTATCTAGACAGACATTAACAGACTTTTACAGGCTTTTTTATAACCTTCCATTTACGGTGTCCACGCCACATCTTCGGCATCTCGTGGAAAAATAAAGTGACGAATTTCGTGCTGTTGTCACGTGCTGGTCTTCAAAGCCTGTATACACTGCTTAGACAGCGCAGACTACGCTGGCTTGGCCATGTCCGCCGCAAGGAAGATGGTCGTATCCCGAAAGATATCTTCTACGGACAACTGGCAGAAGGCAAAAGAACAGTTGGGCGACCGCAGCTGAGGTTCAAAGATGTGTACAAGAGAGACATGACGGCACTGGACATAAATCCGGCAACCTGGGAGGATGAAGCTGCCGATCGCACCAAGTGGCGATGCTATTTACGGCGCCACCTCAGATTGGGCGAAAAGAAGGTCACATAACAAGCAGAAGAGAAAAGAGAACGTCGAAAGGAGCACTAGGAAAATAAGCAGCTGAGGGCTGTCACCTCAGGGTCGCATTCCCATAGTCAGTTATGACTGAAGGGGCTATTATTCTTATTATATCGTGTATATACTCTCACAGACACATATATATCGAGACAGACATTTGGAGTGAGACAGTCAGATAGATATTTTATCAGGTACTACTGCAAACTAATAAAAGCTATTATGCAGATATTAGACCGACACTTAGAAACAGTCACATTGTCTACACCAAGGGTCCATCTTTGTTTCATAGATCTGGAAAAGGCGTTTGACAGGGTCCCCTGGAGCAAACTTTGGGACTGTTTGGCAAGGAAGAATATTCCAGCACCTCTGATTCATGCTATACAGAGCTTCTACAAGTCTTGCAGAAATTATGTGAGGACAGCAAACCATAAGTCAGAAGAGTTCAGAACCACCACTGGTGTAAGACAATGTGATATCCTATCACCTTACCTCTTCATACTCCTTATGGACGATGTCATCAAGGCATGTAAGGAGAGAACAAGAAAGTATTCAGTGGGGTACTGGAAGATGAGACAGGTCTATATTTCGGAGCTGGCATTTGCTGATGATGTTGCCCTGATTGCTAAATCAGAGGCACATCTCCAATCCAACCTGCAAGTCTGGAAGGAAGAGCTGGAGAAGAGAGGGATGGTGATAAGCAGCTCTAAAACAAAATCCATGGTGATATCACGAGAAGAAAGAAAACATCAGATTAAGTTGGGAGAACAGGTCCTGGAGCAGGTCGACCACTTTAAATATCTCGGAGCTATTATTGACCGAAAGGGAGGCATCAAAGAAGAGTTGGCCACTCGAAAAGCAGCGGCTGGGAGACTTTTTCAGGCCATAAATCGTGGATTCCTCAGCAAGAAAGAGGTTGGTAAGAAAACGAAGATGGCTGTATACCGCTCCACCTATGTCCCAGTCTTGACATATGGATGCGAGTCGTGGGCAATGACTACAACCCACAAAAGCCAGATCCAAACCTCAGAAATGAGGTATCTGAGGAAAGTGGTTGAAGTAACAAGAAGAGACATGGTCCGCAACCAGACGATCCGTCAAGGCCTAAAATCCCATCCGCTGCAGACCCAAATAGAACAGTCCCAACTAAGATGGTTTGGCCATGTCTGCAGAATGGGAGAAGATCGGCTACCACGACAAGCATGGGAAACAAAGAGCCAGGGATCCAGACCTCCAGGACGACCCAGAGTCCGCTGGGAGGACAACATTAGACAACCGATTCTCACTCAAAAATTGAAAGCAACAAACAAAGCCGGGACCGAACATGATATGTGGGTATTTCTTTTAAAAACTGTACCAAGAATAAAAATGTTGGTTGACAAGAAAACAATGTACTACTAATTTATTTGACTAATAAATAATTCCGTAACTTTATAATACTAAAACAAATTGTGTGCAGAAGAAAGTTTTCTTTGCGAAAAGGTAATTAAACTGTTGACTTATTTTCTTGTATTCGTATTCTTGGTAAACTCTAGAAGAGGCATAGTCCGCAACCAGACGATATTTCATGGCCTGAAAACCCACCCCCTGCAGACCCGAGTAGAACAGTCCTGACTAAGATCGTTTGGCCATGTCTGCAGAATGGGAGAAGATCGGCTACCACGACAAAAATGGGAAACTAAGAGCTAAGGATCCAGACCTCCAGGACGACCCAGAGTCCGCTTGGAGGACAATATTAGACAATCTCTGAAATACCATGGACTAGATTAGAACCAGGCCAGGAGGAAGGCAGCCGATAGGATAGTATGGCGCCCTCTCTTCTAAACCTCTACACCTCACGGTAGAAGAAGAACGACCAAGTAAGTAAGTAAGGTAAACTCCACAATTTGTTTCCTTTCATATTAAATAGGGCATAGGGCTGGTAACCTCATCACGTAAAACATATTACCACAGAAACAACTGCTGTAAGATCACTTGAATGTTTGGTGCAGGCTTCCTGTAAGGGGACCAGTTTTAGTGGGGGCTCCATGCTCGATATGGATCACACAGGAAAATTATGACGATTATAGTAAAATGGGATTTGGAAAAGTTTACTTACAGCCAAGAGAGTCATCATCATCATCACTATCACCATCATCACCACCACTATCACCATCATCATGATCACCACCATCATCATCACCATCTTCATCCCCATCATCATCATGATCACCATCATGATCACCATCATCATCATCATAACCATTATCATCCCCACCATCAGCATCACACCACCAACATCATCACCCTCATCATCACCACCATCATAACCGTCATCATCACCATCATCACCATCATCCTCACCATCATCATGATCATCATTATCACCATCATCATGATCATCATTATCACCATCATCATCATCACTATCACCATCATCACCATCATCATCTTCCCCATCACCATCATCATTATCACTATCATCACCACTACCATCATCCCCATCACCATCATCATCAGCATCATCCTCGGCTGCCCAAGAAGCGTAAGCCTTCAGCAAACTTACGCCAAGCCAAGAAAGTACCCGGATCAAAAAAGATCATGAACGCCTGCATTACACCGACAGTGGCAATCAGCTGTCTTCACAAACACTCACAGCCGGATATCTAGACAGACGGATATCTAGATAGTCGGATATCTAGACAACCGGATATCTCGATCGCAGGTTATTCCGATAGCTGGATATCTAGATATCCGAAATCTAGACAGATGGATATCTTGACAGATGGATAGATATCTAGAAAGACGGATATTTCGATAGACGGATATCTCGACTGCTTGATATCTCCACAGACGAATATCTAGACAGAACGAACGAACGAACGAACGAACGAACGAACTTTATTTTCAAAGGGTCAAGAATTGGGCACGCAGGCCCGTCTGACATTCTGCCCTTCCTCTCTCTCTCATCATATATACTATATCCTTTCATCCTCACATTTACTATAAGCATAATTAAGGCATTTATCATTATAAAAGTAATAGTAGACAGACGGATATCTAGACCTTCGGGTATCTAGACAGTCGGATATCTAGGCAGCCGGATATCTAGGGAGCCGGATATCTAGACAAAGGGATATCTAGACAGATGGTTATGTCGTCAGACGGATATCTAAACAGACGGATATCTCGACTGCCGGATATCTAGACAGCCATATATCTAGACAGACGGATATCTAGACAGATGGATATCTAGACAGACGGATTTCTAGACAGACATATATCTAGACAGAAATATATCTAGACAGACGGATATCTAGACAGAACGAACGAACGAACGAACTTTATTTTCAAAGGGTTGAGAATTGGGCACGCAGGCCCGTCTGACATTCTGCCCTTCCTTTCTCTCGTCTTTTATACTGGTTTCATTTATTCTCACATACATTTTACCCATCAATTCAAGGAATTTAACGTTATAAAGGTAAAATAATAGCATACTCACATTCACAGTATCTAATTATAAACATGAAATAAAGTATGTTGAAAAATACAAACTAAGTATCACCATGAAACAAAATATGTTGAAAAACACTATCATCATCATTAAACCTACATTCGATATTACATCATTTGTTCGGAAAAATAATCACATTAGGGGAGCAGATAATCAGAACTCATAAAGTAATCGAAAAGTTTACGATTGTATGAATAGGGACTGAGGTTGTTATCTTTCAGATAATGTGGAAGATAGTTCCAGAGATGAGCAGCAGAGTAAGCTAAGCTTTTCTTGAATAAGTCAAGCCTAGGCTTGGGCACTTGTATTTTGTTAAGGCGTTGACTGCGTCTTTCACTGTATTTGAACATTGGCCACAGATATGTTGGAGCATTCTGTGACAGGATTTTGTGAACAAATTTAGCTTTGTTGAACAGAAAGCGCTTTCTTAGAGGCAGTATTTTGATATCTTTATATAGATCTACACACTGTGCTTGGCAGTTGTCAGAAACTAGACGCACTGCACGCTTTTGTAGTGAATGGAGTCTTTTTGTATTGGACATAGAACAACCATCCCAGATTGTGGAGCAATAGTCAAGGTTTGTTTGTATGTGAGATATATAGAACAATTTACGTGCATCTTCATCTAGGAAATGTTTGATTTTAGCTAAGTGGTAAACTTTCTGTGCCGTTTGCTTTTGAACATTGGTCCAGTGGTCAACGACTATTCCTAGAGTTTTATGTTCATAACGTTTTCAATTGGTAAGGTACCAATATAGATCTGAATTGTATTACTCGTGTAGACAGTACAGTCATCAGCAAATAGGTCACAGGATGCGTGCTCGACGTGTAGTGGAAGGTCATTAATGTATATGGCAAAAAGTAGAGGTCCAAGAATAGAGCCCTGAGGAACGCCGGTATTTATTACGGTTGGGTTTGAGCAAGAGTTATTGTAAGAAACTACATGTTTTCTGTCTGACAGGAATGATTTAATTATCGTCACTAGTTGAAGGTTTACTTTTGATGCTTCTAGTTTTCTAATTAAAATAGCGTGACGGATATCAAGACAGACAGATATTTAGAAAGACGGATATCTTGACTGCCGGACATCTAGACAGACGGATATTTAGACAGACGGATATCTAGACAGACGGATATTTAGACAGACGGATATCTAGACAGACATATATCTAGAAATACTTCTAATATCCGTACTTCAGATCAGCAGCAAAACCAGGCCCAATCTTGGTTTAGAACACTCACCCTCCGACCTTCATCCGTGTCAAATCAGTCGTAACAGAATCAATGTCACCATCTCTCACAAAAAAAATCAAATCTTTCCGATGCGAACACTGACCAATTTCTTCACATCACTTAACGACGATTGACCACGCTCTCTCAGAGTTCATGTGCTTGCATATTTGGACTATCCTGCCTTGGCGTCATCTAAATTTCTCTTTATGTTCGCAGTGCGAGAACGCCCGATCGTTACGCGGGACTTATGTGACAGGACTTTAACTGGATGTTCTTCGAAGTTCTGGAAGGAAATTGAACTAACCGGGCGGCAGAGCGAAAAATGTGCGAAATACATTGATTGTGTGTGAGTGTGTGTGAGTCTGTACTTCTTCCAACAGAAGGGATTCTTATCAGGCAAGATTTATTTAACTGGGTGCATACTATTAACAGTGTGCAGCCTACGCGGAACGAGAGAAATTAATGCCAATAATATATTACCCCAGATGATGTTACTGACGAAAGTGAAACATTTGAAGTGATCAAATCAATAATTTAAAAAAATTACTTAAGGAACACCCAGAGTTCGATATTGCAGAAATATACTATACATATAGCCGAACATATGATCCAGTCCTGCCCAACATACAACAGTGAACGGAGTTGTATATACGAACAACCTACTTCTCTTCACGAAAAACTATTTGGAGATGTCGGGAACATTGAAATGGCTACTGTCTTTATTAGAGTCATTAATGTGGAAGTCTGAAGGGAACCGAGGAAGAAGAATAACAAGAAGGAGAAGACGAAGAAGGAGAAGGAGGAGAAGACGAAGAAGGAGAAGAAGGAGAAGGAGGAGACGAAGAAAGAAAAGAAGGAGAAGACGAAGAAGGAGAAGAAGGAGAAGGAGGAGAAGACGAAGAAGGAGAAGAAGGAGAAGACGAAGAAGGAGAAGAAGGAGAAGACGAAGAAGGAGAAGAAGGAGAAGGAGGAGAAGACGAAGAAGGAGAAGAAGGAGAAGGAGGAGACGAAGAAGGAAAAGAAGGAGAAGACGAAGAAGGAGAAGAAGGAGAAGGAGGAGAAGAAGAAGGAGAAGGAGGAGAAGACGAAGAAGGAAAAGAAGGAGAAGACGAAGAAGGAGAAGAAGGAGAAGGAGGAGAAGACGAAGAAGGAGAAGAAGGAGAAGAAGGAGAAGACGAAGAAGGAGAAGAAGGAGAAGACGAAGAAGGAGAAGAAGGAGAAGACGAAGAAGGAGACGAAGAAGGAGAAGGAGAAGACGAAGAGGGAAAAGAAGAAGAAGACGAAGAAGGAGAACAAGGAGAAGAAGAAGAAGGAGACGAAAAAGGAGAAGAAGGAGAAGAAGAAGAAGACAAAGAAGAAGACGAAGAAGGAGAGGAAGAAGGAGACGAAGAAGGAGAACAAGGAGAAGACGAAGAAGAAAGCGAAGAAGGAGAAGAAGGAGAAGACGAAGAAGGAGAAGATGAAGAAGGAGAAGACGAAGAAGGAAAAGAAGAAGAAGACGAAGAAGGAAAAGAAGAAGAAGACGAAGAAGGAGAAGACGAAGAAGGAGAAGAAGGAGAAGACGAAGAAGGAGAAGACGAAGAAGGAGAAGGGGAAGAAGACGAAGAAGGAAAAGAAGAAGGAGACGAAGAAGGAAAAGAAGAAGAAGACAAAGAAGAAGAAGAAGGAGACGACGAAGAAGGAGAAGGGGAAGAAGGAGAAGATACAAAACATTACCAAGAAGAGACCATGAGATAATGTTCAGACTAAGAACCGGCCATTGTAGACTCAAACACCATCTGTACCTTACTTACTTACTTAGTCGTTCCCCTTCTACCGTGAGGTGTAGAGGTCCATCTGTACCACAAACTGAAAATCCAAACAGACAGATATGTGTCCATGTGGGGAGGATAAACAACCAGTAAGACACATTCTCCAAGACTGTCGGATCCATGAAAGAAGCAAGTTGGCAGCGTGACCAATCCAGTTGAGTGAGAAGCTGTATTGGTGATGAGGGATGCATGAGACAGACTGCCAGGTTTAAGGAGATAGATGTGGTTATTTGAGACTGAATGACGAAGAAGAGAATGGTGTTAAAAATCTACTGATGCTTTCAGCTCCCATCATCATAACCCTTGAACTTCCCACAGAGCACATGCCTTCAACAAACTTCAAATCCCTTGCCATCAGCTCAAGGTCCGTCTGTCTCCTATATATATATTTTTTTTCATTTCTGGCTCCAGTTCTTTTCTCCACGCGTTTTTCAGTCTATAGGAGGTAAAAGGATCCCGTTACACGCCCATTGAGGCATATTGGGAATATGGTGTTAGGCCCATATTTTCTCGACCGTCGGCACACTAGGGGTGACGTGGTCAGCATCACGCCGGCCGTCTTAACCTTCCCAGACGTTGCTCTGGTACCCATTTGGGGCTGGGTCGACCCAGGAGCCGTTTGCGGCCTAAAAAAATCCCAAATCATCTGGGGATCGAACCATAGACCACTGAGCTAGGAAGCCAGTGCACAAACCACTTTGCTACCGCGGCTCTTTTTCAGTCTATATCTGCCTCTTTTACCCCGGGCATTCCAGAGCACGGACTGACTTGTAATGCAATCATCAGCTTTCCTCAATGTGTGCTCAGTTTATCTCTAGCGTCTTATTCTCATCTCTTGTACACTGCCACTTGTCAAGTTCTTGTCATCAGTTCCACATTAGTGATCTTGTCATCAGTTCCACATTAGTGATCTTGTCATCAGTTCCACATTAGTGATCTTGTCATCAGTTTAATATTAGTGATCTTGTCATCAGTTTCACATTAGTGATCTTGTCATCAGTTTCACATTAGTGATCTTGTCATCAGTTTCACATTAGTGATCTTGTCATCAGTTTCACATTAGTGATCTTGTCATCAGTTCTGCATTAGTGATCTTGTCATCAGTTCTACATTAGTGATCTTGTCATCAGTTCCACATCAGTGATCTTGTCATCAGTTTCACATTAGTGATCTTGTCATCAGTTCCACATTAGTGATTGTAAAGTCCTGTGTAAAGTGGTCATTCGGTAAAGAAGGGTGGTGTATGGTGTTACTAAGATCAGGCATGCTCCAGTCTACCCAGCTGTAAATGGGTAACTCACCCTAGTCCTGGGTTAGGGAAGGCAAAGGCAGCTGTAAACAGTAGTTTCCCTCTAAGGCTCCAGGGGAAGCAGGCCCCTAAACTTGGTCAATTCAACCGACGCAGGATGGTGTATATATGGAGTAGAAGTGTAGAGTGTGATTAACGCGAATGGTGTACTGTTCGTGTTCTGACCAATCTAATCACTCATACACTTGTGTCTACAAGGCACCAATGCAGACTGCTGGAATCTTTGTTTACACAGTTTATTTAGACGCACACACTGGGACATAACGAGTAAATCATGGGTACAGGTTGACACATCAATTTGCAGGCATACATAGTAGATCCCAAGTCATGACACATTCATAAATAATGGGTAGTACATCAATAGCTTCCCATGTCATGATACATAATGGCCGCATCCCCTATCTGACTAAGCGCGTCAGTGAAGGCGGATCGGTAAGTAACTAAAGTTGCTTTATGTTCACAGTTTATATCATATTATGAAACCATGGAAGGGGTTTCTATCAAAATTGAGATCTCCTTGCCACTGTCCGAATAGTAAGATACATGCCCGTTCTTTGGACAGTGATTAAAAAATATGATGACAGGAATGTAACATGGCCGCCTTCCTGAGTTGTCGCTCACTCACTCACAGGAGGGTATATCTAAGCCAAAGTTAATTTGAAATGTATAAGAATAATTTCTTAAAGTTCCTCCAAACAGTTCTACAGTAATCCAGTTACTTCACGTAGACATAACTACTGTATGGAAGCCCGTCATCTTCGTCGATACAACCATGACCCTAGCGTTGCGAAGCACCAAAATTCCAGCTAGGTCTAACCGATATGAGATCATCAAAAATAGGGTCTGGAATTACCTGGAGTCCGAATCATACATGGTACCGTACATTAGGAGAGTCTCTAACACAAACTCTAGTAGAGACACAATCTCCTACAGAAGAAAAACCACTTCATAAATCATTTTTACTGAAGAATATACCAGCCCTGGAAAAATGCGTAACCGCCATTGTAAACGGTACCTCGGAACTCATCACGACTTGTCAAGACAACTCCTACATCCGCTAGAGCGGCATAACAAGAATATATTCCTGCCTACCCATCCAAAATATACAATATAGGACTGATTCTACTTGTACTCATAATATGTAATACATATGAATTCAGGCCATAAACATAATAAGCAAATTAATATATTTTCTGGCCCTAACAAATAAGTACGGACATGGGTGTCATATCCATGCGCCGAATCAATATCAAGAACGATTACTCCTATAATCAAAAGGGTAAAACAATCATGGATTATCTAGCTTTCCCCATAGACAGCATTTTTAATTACCACACCCCTCGGGAAAAAAAAGTGGTACATTTTTTTTTTGAAATACATCTAGGAGCAACATACAATAGGCTCACAACGCACCAGTAACAATGCGCAGATGATAAGCATAAGTTTTATGACCTTAGAGAAAGTACTTCTCTAAGTATAAATATTTCCAGAGAGGTGTCACCAACGCATACTACAATATTAGCAATGACACAATTTCTACATTAGCTTATACATAAATTTCATCTAAGATATCTTAACATTATGATCATCAAAGACGAAAAAAAAAACATTGAAAGATCAGCGGTGAATAAATATCAATGAACCGCTAAGTAGTGTTACAATCAATATATGATATTACGTATGTGTACACATTTCAACATAGGAACAACTGTATCAAAGTTGTATAACAGTTATGAATCATGTGGGCATCTAGACAAAATATCTGCCATCACATTTTCTGACCCACGGATAGCTCGCACCGAAAAATGAAATGGCTGCAGAGCAATCGCGTATCGCGTTGATCTCGCGCTCTTCAGATTTTTACTCTGAATAGCCGTAAGAGCTTTCTGGTCAGTTTCCACGATGAAATGCGCGCCAAGAAGAAATCTTTGCAGTTTAAGGATTGACCAAACCATAGCCAATAATTCACGGTCTAGGACCGAGTAATTCTTCTCTGCGGCATTTAATTTCCGAGAAATATACATCACAGGATGCAGAGTTCCAGAGTACTCTTGCATTAGTGCTGCTCCAATCCCGGTGGATGAAGCGTCACTACGAAGAATAAATGTCTTATCCTTAGAAGGCAATACTAGGATAGGTAAAGTAGAAAACATAGTTTTAACCTTATCCAAAGAGGATTGACATTCTTGAGTCCAATGGACTACATTAGGAGACCCTTTCTTTAACAAGGAAGAAAGAGGTGACATAATGGAGGACAGATTCGGAATGAATCGTCCATAAAATTGTATTAGAACTAAGAGACTTCGCACTTGCTTTTTAGTCTTAGGAATAGAAATGTTAAGTATCTTACTTGTATTATGGTCTTCTGTTTTTAGGAACCCATGACCAACACGGTGTCCTAAGAAAGATATTTCGCTAAAACCAATACATGCTTTCGATGGTTTCGCTGTCAGGTTATGCTCGCGTAAGATAGACAATAGTTCATTTATCCCATTATAGTGATCGTTCCAAGTATCACTGAAAAGACAGATGTCATCAAGATACGCAACGACATCTGAGCGATGAGATAGGATTCGACGCATCATGCGTACGAATGTTGCAGGGGCGTTCATAAGACCGAAAGGCATGAAATTCCATTGGAATAGACCCCTAGGCGTCGAAAAAGCAGTAAACGGTTTGGCGTGTTCGGATAATGGAACTTGCCAATATCCCTTAGACAAATCGAGTTTAGTAAAGAAATGAGAATTCGATAGTCTCGTAAGTAGCTCTTCTAGTAAAGGCATAGGTTCAGCATCAAATTTCGTCACTTGGTTCAATTTGCGATAATCCACGCAAAGACGTATGTTATTGTCTTTTTTCCGTACAATAACCATCGGCGAAGAATATGCTGATGTGGATGGTTCAATAATTTTTAACTCTATCATCTCATCCAACTCTTTCTCTACCTGTGCTTGAAAATGTATCGGGATAGGATACGGTCTGACTCTTATAGGACTATGGTCAGTAAGAATAATGTCATGTTGAATGACATCAGTTTGACCAGGAATGTCAGTAAGGACATCCTGAAATTGTTCTAACATAGTAGAAACGTGTTTCTGCTCTCCTGGAGATAATTCGGGAGAAATTGCAACATCTTTCCATGATTCATTAGAGTGAAGAGGAATCATTGGAAAAGGTAGATTTACATCCGAGAAACTCGTTTCCTCATCCTGTATTACTGACAGAGATGAGTACTGTCCATGTTGGACTGGAAAATCGTCCGTTGCCTGGAAAACAGGTTGTAAATAATCAGGACGTTCATGGAATTCCGTGAGCATGTTGATGTGGAAGGTTTTACGCTTCCCGTCAATATCGACGATATAGTCAACATCGGAAACTTTTGATATTATATCGTACGGACCTTTCCAAGAAATAAGAAGTCTATTTTCCCTACAAGGTAGCAAGACGAATGCTTTGTCACCTGGACAAAGTTGTCGCAAGCATCTCTTTTTATTGGCAAAATCCCTTGCCTTCTGTTTCGCAAATTCAGAAGAAGCAGTTGCCAATTTGCATGCTTCAATAATCTTGTGTCTAAGTGCGATGACATATTCATAAGAGGATTTTGTGTCATCGACAATATTATCAGCAGTTATAAGATCATGAAGTAAGGACATAGGACCTCGCGGTTTCGCGCCAAAGACAAGTTCAAAGGGAGAAAATCCTGTATGTTCGTTGGCGACCTCTCTATATGCAAAGAGAGTCGCGGGTAAAACCCTATCCCAATCCTGAGGATGATCTTCTGTTATCTTACCTAGTAGGTTTTTCAGAGTTCTATTCAGACGTTCCACCATCCCATTGGACATAGGATGATAAATACTACTTAGCGATCTCTCTATCTTAAGAGTCGACATTACTTGAGACATGGTATCCGATATGAGTTGGGTACCATGGTCGGATAATATTTCTGCTGGAAACCCCAGACGAGAAAATATTAACCAAAGAGCATCTGCGACATCAGCAGTAGTTATGCTCTTTAGAGGAACAGCCTCCGGCCAACGTGTGCACATATCAACACACGTCAAAATAAATTGGTGTCCTCTAGCAGACTTTATCTTAAATGGACCAATGATGTCTATCGCCATTTTTTTGAAATGGTCGAATGGGAATGTCTGCAGCCTGAATAGGTGCATCATGGCGTGGACCTCTGGATTTAATCTCTTGACATACTTTACAAGATCGACAATAGATTCGTATGTCCTTATTCACAGCAGGCCAAAAGAAAGATTGAAGAACTCTAGCTTTAGTACGGGAAAAACCCATATGTCCAGCACACTGCGAATCATGAGCGTGCTGTAAGATTTTAACTCTCATATTTTTAGGCACAAGGATTTGAGCATGAATGGACTTAGCGGAGTCTTGTACCATACGTACAAGTACGCCATTCTTCATCGTAATCCAAGATTTACGATTTGTATCCTTATTCGGATCACCTTTTGTTGCCAGAGTAAAGAATTTCTTTAGAGTAGGATCATCTTCCTGCTGTTTTATAAAGGAATCATGGGAAATCTCCAAGGGATCATCTTGGATCTGCGCATCATTATCTTCAGAATGTGAAGATTGTGGCATATTAAGAGCTTGAGCCCTAGTGATTACTGCATTAGCAGATTGCATATTAACATTTTCCCAATTAGAAATTTGCTGTGGAGTGCATTCTTTCACTCCATGAATGCGACCGATGATAAGATCAGCGATCGGATTCGGCAAGAGACATGCTTGCACCTCTCCTGTAAAGAAAGGCGTAGCAATATTGATAATGGCAGTGGAGTACTTCTCCAATGTGCCACCAAATGTTACACATTTGACTATATTGCCTGTAGCTCGAGAAGGATTTACGAGTGATTGCCTCACTCCAATGGTAGTGCACCCCGAGTCGAAAAGAATTGATACCGGAGTACCATCTATTAGGCCCTATTAAAGACAAGAGCACCCCTTCCATTATGCGCGATTGACGCATGGAGAGCGGGAAGCGGGTGACCGCAGCTTAAAGTAGAAACTGTGGTTGGATCGAATAATGTTTTGCATTGCGAACACTCAGATGCTCTAGCAAAATCGAAAGCGGAATTTGCTACACTATTGGAGTCTTTTTTATCATTATTCTGATTACCGGCGTCGTGGAACTCCTGTTGTGCAGAGTTAGCCTGGTAATAAGATTTACCATGTCTTTTGTGTTGTGATCTACCTCGGTTATAATTGTCTCTATAATTATTATTTCCCCTTTTATAACCCCTATTTGGGTTTGAATCATAATATTCATGATCATAATCATCACGCTCATTATACTGAGTATCCCTGTAATATTGGTTCTTTTCTCTCCATGAAGCACTTGGGTAGTTCCTATAGCTACTCCCTTTTCGAGAATTTCTAAAATTATGGGTACCCCTCGCGTGTCGAGGACTATCAGCCCGATTCCAGTTCTTCGAAGAAGAACCCTGATTTGAGTGGTTATCTTGGTTTTGATACTTATTCCAATTAACCTTTTTATCAAATTTATTTTTAGCTCCTTGGAATTTGTGTGAGTAATTCTGATTATATTCTGTTGCCGAAGCAACTGGCATACTCTCTTTAATGTTAGAGTTACTAAGAATCATGTCAGGGTGTGCCGTGGCATACTGGTCACAATATTCTTCCATTTGCTTTGATGTACTAGGTTTACGCTCATGTAAGAACTCTAGGAATGGTTTATTTACCGAAGACATGACCTTGTCTCTTAGCAATAAATCCGTAAGACCATCAAATGTTTTCTCTATTTTGGATAATTCAATCCATCGTGAGAGTGTAAGTCGTGCTTTTGAAATGAAATCTGAGAATTCTAAACCTACCTCAGGTCTCATTGTTTTAAACAAAAGACGATAACCTTCTTCTGACAGCTGATATCTCTTTATCAAAGCTGCCCTAATAGCATCATAATTATCCTTGTCGGCCTCTTCAACCAAAGATAACTTAGTCAGAGACTCCCCTTTTAAATTTTCAGACAACTGATGCACATACTGTGATTTGTCAACATTATGAGCTCGACAAGCACGTTCAAATCTATCAAGCCAGAATGTTATATCATCACTGGCAGAGTTGAACGCTGGCACCTTGACCTTATAATTAAAAGGTTTACCATTACCACCAGATGCCTGATTAACATTACTCATACTAGTCAATTTTAATTTCTCTAACTCAAATTCATGTTCTCTTATTGCTTTTCTCTCTTCAGCTTCTCTATCTAATCTTCTCTGTTCTGCAGCCGCTTCTAATTTTTTCTGTTCTGCAGCAACTTCTAATTTTTTCTGTTCTGCAGCAACTTCTAATTTCTTCTGTTCTGCAGCAACTTCTAATTTTTTCTGTTCAGCAGCAACTTCTAATTTTTTTTGTTCAGCTGCAGCAGCAGCTTCTAATTTGTTCTGTTCTGCAGCAAATCTCCTTTCCTCCACTTGCATCTGCAATTTCTTTAGATCAGCAGCAGCATCAGCTTCTTTTTCTAATCTTTTTTCTTCAGCCAGAGCTTTTCTCTCTTCAGCAGCAGCTTTTCTCTCTTCAGCAGCAGCAGCAGCTTCCAATTTTTTTTCTTCTATTTGAAGTTTTCTCTCCTCAGCCGCAGCTTTTCTTTCCTCAGCTTGCATCTGCAATCTGAAATTCTCAGCATCTATCTTCTTTTGTTCAACTTCTGCTTTCAGTACTTCTGACTTTAATGCAATAGCAAATTGAGCAGTTGCCCATTCTTCTAACTCTTTTCCAGTCTTATCAAGAGATTTTCCTTGTGCAATAAAGTAATCTAATGTAGACATCTTGTCTTCTTAAATCAGAAACCTGAAAAAGTAAATAAATTACCTTATTTCACTTTAATGGGAGACAAGTCTATACCATAGACTTAGTCTTAGTGAAAAACCCGTATGGTTATTGTGTATATAATATAACCAATGATAACTTGAGTACCTGTGGAAAACAATAACTGTATGTCTCAAATACTGTGGGAGACAAGCCTTACAAAGGTCTTGTACACTTTGTTTTATAACAATAATAATCATAAAGTACTGATCTGTACTATAATATAAGTGTATTCAACTATACCTCCTATGTCATATGTCAACTAAAGACATTACAAAGGACAAACAAGAAAAGACAATCTGAAAACATTTGCAGAGATCAAATAAAATTAAATAGGAGAAATGAAAAAAATGATCACAGAATCTGTGATGATAACTGCAATAAGATAACAAGACAAATAACGCCACAGTGTATAAACATAAGGGCGTAAAGAACTGAAATGAAAGGAAAGATGAGACCTACAATTATACAAACAAATCAAACAAAAATAAAGAACAGAAAAATGTTACAAATACAAATATGAAACAGTCGTCACAACTAACCAAATATTTGCAAACTATGTTGCATGCAAATTTCAATTAAGAAATTGCTCCCTATAGAACGCCAGAACAAGACCAATATCATTTGGTATTTCCTGTTCTAGTCACCTCCCATCCAGGCCCGCAAACACATAACAATCACACATATAAACAAATAATATATAAACATAAATATATATAAATCATCAATGTGTGTATCATATAATGAAATGTGTTGTAGTTGCAATGAAATGTAATGTATGCTCAGTTTTAACAAATTAGACTACCACTTTATTGAGTAATAGATTTGCTTTCTAATTGTTACACTGTTCAATTTTTTTGAGCACATAAGAAGATCCAACGATGAAATTTGCACTTTATGTTCCACATTGCTCTTCTATTTCAGCAGGCTAAACAATCACTAGTTTAGAACACTGACTGTACTGTGATAATGTCAACAAGTGCTGACCCAGATATTGCTACACTTGTCAGAACAGGTCAAGCTGACATTGATTGTATAGCTGTCCTACTGGTGTTGATGTGGTCAAACAAATGTTCTTGCAACTGTAAAATGTGATTCTCAACACAACAAAACTGCGTAGGCTGGACCCAGGAATCTGGCTCACCACTGTAAAGTCCTGTGTAAAGTGGTCATTCGGTAAAGAAGGGTGGTGTATGGTGTTACTGAGATCAGGCATGCTCCAGTCTACCCAGCTGTAAATGGGTAACTCACCCTAGTCCTGGGTTAGGGAAGGCAAAGGCAGCTGTAAACAGTAGTTTCCCTCTAAGGCTCCAGGGGAAGCAGGCCCCTAAACTTGGTCAATTCAACCGACGCAGGATGGTGTATATATGGAGTAGAAGTGTAGAGTGCGATTAACGCGAATGGTGTACTGTTCGTGTTCTGACCAATCTAATCACTCATACACTTGTGTCTACAAGGCACCAATGCAGACTGCTGGAATCTTTGTTTACACAGTTTATTTAGACGCACACACTGGGACATAACGAGTAAATCATGGGTACAGGTTGACACATCAATTTGCAGGCATACATAGTAGATCCCAAGTCATGACACATTCATAAATAATGGGTAGTACATCAATAGCTTCCCATGTCATGATACATAATGGCCGCATCCCCTATCTGACTAAGCGCGTCAGTGAAGGCGGATCGGTAAGTAACTAAAGTTGCTTTATGTTCACAGTTTATATCATATTATGAAACCATGGAAGGGGTTTTCTATCAAAATTGAGATCTCCTTGCCACTGTCCGAATAGTAAGATACATGCCCGTTCTTTGGACAGTGATTAAAAAATATGATGACAGGAATGTAACATGGCCGCCTTCCTGAGTTGTCGCTCACTCACTCACAGGAGGGTATATCTAAGCCAAAGTTAATTTGAAATGTATAAGAATAATTTCTTAAAGTTCCTCCAAACAGTTCTACAGTAATCCAGTTACTTCACGTAGACATAACTACTGTATGGAAGCCCGTCATCTTCGTCGATATAACCATGACCCTAGCGTTGCGAAGCACCAAAATTCCAGCTAGGTCTAACCGACATGAGATCATCAAAAATAGGGTCTGGAATTACCTGGAGTCCGAATCATACATGGTACCGTACATTAGGAGAGTCTCTAACACAAACTCTAGTAGAGACACAATCTCCTACAGAAGAAAAACCACTTCATAAATCATTTTTACTGAAGAATATACCAGCCCTGGAAAAATGCGTAACCGCCATTGTAAACGGTACCTCGGAACTCATCACGACTTGTCAAGACAACTCCTACATCCGCTAGAGCGGCATAACAAGAATATATTCCTGCCTACCCATCCAAAATATACAATATAGGACTGATTCTACTTGTACTCATAATATGTAATACATATGAATTCAGGCCATAAACATAATAAGCAAATTAATATATTTTCTGGCCCTAACAAATAAGTACGGACATGGGTGTCATATCCATGCGCCGAATCAATATCAAGAACGATTACTCCTATAATCAAAAGGGTAAAACAATCATGGATTATCTAGCTTTCCCCATAGACAGTATTTTCATACACAAATGAATGAATGTCTATATCTTTTCCATATTAAATAGCCATATCGATTTTTGTAATATGTGCGTCAAAATATGCACGCAACGGTGATCTTGTCATCAGTTCCACATTAGTGATCTTGTCATCAGTTTCACATTAGTGATCTTGTCATCAGTTTTACATTAGTGATCTTGTCATCAGTTTCACATTAGTGATCTTGTCATCAGTTTCACATTAGTGATCTTGTCATCAGTTTCACATTAGTGATCTTGTCATCAGTTCTGCATTAGTGATCTTGTCATCAGTTCTACATTAGTGATCTTGTCATCAGTTCCACATCAGTGATCTTGTCATCAGTTCCACGTTAGTGATCTTGTCATCAGTTCCACATTAGTGATCTTGTCATCAGTTTCACATTAGTGATCTTGTCATCAGTTCTGCATTGGTGATCTTGTCATCAGTTTCACATTAGTGATCTTGTCATCAGTCTCACATTAGGGATCTTGTCATCAGTCTCACATTAGTGATCTTGTCATCAGTTTCACATTAGTGATCTTGTCATCAGTTTCACATTAGTGATCTTCTCATACCCCTTCAATCCTTCTCTTCTACTGCTTCTTCTTTGATCCTTAACCGCCAACTGTCAAAGCAGTCAGTGGCCATCACGTCTGGTATCTTCTTGTAGGGCAACAACAAATTGCTTCCACTTTGCTCGGTCGGCGGCCATCCTTCGTGCAGTGCCTCGGTTCTGGTTTAAATTTCATTTGATTGTATATTTCGTAATGAGAGCAAATGTACACATTCTCAATACAAGTTATTTATTGTTACGTTTTGAGGTTACACATTGGACCAGTTTGATTCTTTTGTGTAACTCCTGTTAATGTTAATCAGAATCGACGTCATTGCACTCTGGGCAAACCCATAGGTGCTCAGTCTCCCTCAGCAAATGTCGAAGGGTATGAATGCTAATTGTTCCTGTTGCGCACTGGTTGTATACACGGCGGATGCATCCTCTCATACGTCCATCCCTGCTGGTCTTACGTTTGATACCAAATTCCAGCAGTCTTAGCCTTGATGATTCATCGATTGCAGTGTCATTCTCTAATAGACGAACATGAATTGCCCTCAGTATTTCTTCCTTATCCATGGCCAATGCACCTTTTATGGGTGCTCTTGAAGCTAGTCTGTCAGCTCTTTCATTGCCACGTACCCCGGCATGACCAGGACAGTAGATCCATATCAGTTCTTAAAGATTCGATGCTTCTATGGAGGTTTTCCATTCATGTCGCAGAAAACCATTTTGGACCTTTCGAATCATGAATTGTGAGTCTGATACAATAACTGCCTTTGTTAATAAAGTCTCAGACAGCCATCTTAAGGCAGCAGTAACTGTCTCTACCTCCATTCTCATGCTGGAGGTTGTTATCATGTAAGCCCCGCTATGTTCAGCGACGGTTTTGCCCTTTACTCTAGCAGAGAAGCCCCACCCTGATTTATTACAACAGATTACAGACCCATCAGTGGATACAATGGCATCATCATCCATAGCGTTATCATTTAAAAGCTGATCAATTTCCAGCTCTGCTCTCCCATTGGACCAAGTTCTGCATTCTCTACCAAGGCTGACGATGACTTACTGGTAGTTCATCCAGCTCTCATCTGACTTACTCCACTCTTCACCCTTGAATATACTTTCAACTGGGGTCACCTATCTAATAGTCTCCTCCGCCTGCGCCATCCATGACATCCCCCTCTTTATTCTCGCTCCTTTGATGTCAGCTATGTTCCCATGCAGGGGGTGCCTTTTATCTGTGGTTTCACGCATATACGCTTTTACCTGGTGTCGTGAAATGACGTCTGTCTCACATCACGAATTCTAAATAATTCTGACCATACCGCGGGCCATACATTGTAGAAAGATATGATACACTGACCAATGAAAACGCTTTTTTGGTCTTGTGTTTACTACCGCTAGGAAAATAAAGATGGCAAGGCCCAATCTGTGTAACCTGATTAACTTCGGAATTTTACTACAGCCTTTTGGAAGAAGTACCACTTGAAAGAGGGTACCAAAACAATATTAGGGATGTTACTCTACCCGTAAGTAATAATACTTTTACTAATACTAATATAGGAAGGTAGAAATCTTGTTTTGAATGCATTCGAAGCTTCAGGTTGTCCTAAATTTAGCAGTTTAAACTATGCATAACATAAAATGCAATTTGGAAACTAAAAGATTATTACATAGATATATAAAGCCTAATTCCAAGTATAATTTAAGCTTTGGGGGAATAAAATCGCATCAGGAATAACGGAAATTTTTTTTTTCGTACGCCCGCTAATACTCGAGTCGAAATCTCAGGTTATTATTAATTTCTAGCCTGACATTGATTTTACGTGAGTATCCCTTTTTTTCTTGTACAGAGACAGGTGTCCCTCGCCATTCAGGCAGATACTCGCCGATTTCGGAGGTACCCATTAGAGCTGGGTCGGCTCAGGAGCCGCCAATCCCTGGTCGATGACACTCCTTCAAATGTCCTCGCCAGGTCTCGAGTTAATCCAGTCCAAATCCCGGTCGACGAAAAATCCTCAAATGCCGTCGCCCGGGTTTGATCCTGCATCACCCGGTCGCCAGAGCGGTGTTGTAACCACTACGTTAGCGCGGCTCCCATAACGGAGATAATTAAAAAGTAGTTTTCCTACATTGAACGATAGGCAAATAGGTACCCATATTTTTTTATCGTGATTACATTCCTCGGGGTTCACATCTCGTACGTCTGAGGTCACACTATAAATAGACTTGCCTAAGAAACTCGGTTCAGTCACTATTATTTGAATTTACGGAGAGAGCGGCAAAAAAGGAGCATATGTTAATGCAAGTGTTTGCCTTCCGTACCTGTTAGCAGACATTAATCAACCATTAAGGGCTCGTCTGTGTGTGCCTGAGGGTAAGAACAAATATATATATATATATATATATATATATATATATATATATATATATATATATATATATATATATATATATATATATGTGTGTGTGTATATATATTTATGTGTAATTCTATTGATTAATCCATCTGTGCGATTAGACGTGTATAGATGTGTTAGGAATGGACAGTGTGTACTGGTGAAACTTACAGGCTCATGTGTAATTCTAGAGGCAAAGCCTGCCTTCGGAAATGTTTAAAATATTGAGAATGATGGCCTAAGAGTGTCTATGAGTTTAGAACTGTATTTAAAGAAGTATTTCTTGCATGGAATGAGACACCTACCAGGAACATAAGGAAGGATGAAAGGGATTGAAGTACTGTATAATTTGACCTATTACTTAGTAGTTTTATTCGCAACCAAATTATTGTATGGAGGCGAATCATGGGAAACGAATGATAATTAAGAAGGTAGAAGAAAATAGTGATCACATTGAACTAAAATGATTGTTGCTACTATACTATACCTTGTGCATCTGCTAGTACGCTAGTCTGAAACTGTCTATCGTCCCCATCTGTGTCATAGAGGGATATTGATAGCCAAATACAGGGATTGCGTTTGACTTCGTTTTAGGTTTAATCCTTTAACTTAAAGCCTACAACAAATAAGAAGAGGCTTCTCTTACTGAAAGGGCAACGAATGCAATGTCAGTCTATGTAGAGGGCCAGCCATATCGTGTGTAACAGTTGGAAGGTTTTCATCTGAAGATTCTCTCCAGCATCAGAGGGAGCCATCTGCAGTGACTCAGTTAAGTTGCTCTCAAGGCAACTATGTAGCGTATGCCTGTGTACCAAAATAAACGCATCCTGTTCGTGATGAACAGAACAGTATAGAGCTTCAATTAATTTGTACTAATAACACTATTAATTCTTCAGTGAAAGATCAAGCAAGCTAAACTGTCTACAAAATGATAGACATCTTAACACAAGAGAAAGACATTTGTTGAACTGTTCTTATTTATTTATTTTTGTAAAATATTTGATTTAAAAAAAACTTTTCAAACAGAAAAGATTACATGTATAAATAAATTGTAAATATTTACTAGCAGACTTACTTAAATTCTTTAAGTTAAGTTTTTATTCAATGTTGGTAAATTTTAATTAAATAATTTCCCCTAGCAGAGTCAGAAACAATATTATCTACCATAATCACAGAGGTGGATCAGGAGAGGTAGCAAGTAGGGAATCAGAGTATACTTTACCATCATCTCTGGTAACTTACACAGCTTGGCTCTACCTTTGTTGTCTATACGCCTTTACTATCTTCAGAGAAGGGGTATTTCTGATAAGACCAGACTCTTAGCTGGTACTATCCTGGTATCATCTGATACATCTTTATGTCCAGGATATCTTCTTATTTTCTTTAACATCTGAACCTCTCGCGACTCCTGGGCCATCGTATATCTGGATCTAATTTACAGCAATCCAAGCATGTACGAGCATTGAAACAACAAAGAGGGGAAACCCAAGGCATGTAAACAGTAAATAAAAAACATAAATGGCTATCGTTGTGACACTTGTAAGAAATAAAGAAGTAGAGTACAACTGGGGTTTTCAGCCTTATTTATTTATATTTTATTTACAATTGATTGTTGTTGGTAATGAATGCTTATATTACAATTTGTTGTTTGCGTATTTCTTGACTATTTATTAACGATATCAGACCTAAAGGTCTTGTATATTTGGACATTGGCCAGTGACGAAATGGGTTATAAATTGTGAGCACTTGGATGGAGCTGCCATCCCTCCTATTTCTTTCTGATTTTTGGCACGCCAATTTTTCTTCTTTTCGTTCTTCTGTAGATATAAGCGGGGTAATTGACTTGTCATTCTTGAGTCCGATAGGTTCTCTCCCCTTAGTCTGTATGGATGGTAGGAGATAATTGACGCATCCACAGCGGCATCATTTTTTTGGAGCTCTTTTGACCACGAGTCAGAAGCCCGACACGCAGTTGAGTGGGAGCGACAAAAAGTTCCAGAGTCTTTGACACCAGGGAAAGCTCTTGCTTTCGTGTATCGGCGGTTAGAACCTATTAAGGCATAATATCGGTTTCTTTCTTTTTGCACGTAAACACAGGAAACTCTTCCTAAGGTTCCGTCATGTTACGTGGCAGCTCGGGCGTAAGAGTGACTTTGTGTCGCGTACGAGACACCTGCACTGGTGGATGGCGGTCACAAAATCTTTCCTGTGCTTGATGCCAGGGTAAATCTGGGACTTTCTCAAACGTAAGATTGTCACTCTGTTACCCAAATTCTTTTGTAGCTTGTTGCCAGGAGAATTCTCTGGGTAATTCTTACGACTGTTGTCGGCATTCTTTACGTAAATGTTAACCCAGGTGTTCGAACACCTGGGGCCTATTCCTACTATATAACTGATTCTCTTGTGCTTCTAAATGCTTCAGTCCTAAACATTTCTGTCGTGAGTAGTTTGCCAACTAATTAGTGAGGATTAATCTCCACAAGTCTCGCAACACCTGGTCACCTCCGACAAGAGTTCTGAGCCACCAGCCTGGAATTATCTTTTTGCCTTCCTATAAGGCCGGATAAACAGCGACCCCTTTACATACTGCAGTTGTGGTTCTTCAGTCCGATTCCTTATTACGGGTCCAGTCGGTTAATTTCCCCCTTGCTGGAAACCACTGCCAACGCCTACTCGCAATGCAAGTAGAGCACTCTGCTTCACAGGCGTCATCTGCATTCACCTTCTATATATCTGCTCGTGCCTTCCCAAGAGTGGCGGGCCTGTGTACCAGTGCAGGGATTAACTTCATCGTCTCATTAAATCTGAAGTGCACCCATTGATTAATAATAATAATAATAATAAATTCTTTAAGCGCCAAACACGGCGCATAAAGCAGAAACCAGTGTTCTCCAGGGTGTACGTTGTGACGCCACTACTCTTAGCTCTTGCACATTGTTTAATCCCAACGTTCTTCGTTCTCTTATTATTGTTCTTCTGAGTGTTTCTTTTGGTCTTCCTTTTTTTCCTCTTACCCTCAGGAACCCAAGTGAGCGCCTGCAATGGTATTCTGTTGTTTTGCATTCGTAGGACATGACCGATATATGACCATCGTCTTTTCCTTATATAGTTGGAGACATATTTCTGCCTAGAGTCTTCTCTTATTTGTCGATTAGTCTTGAATTCTTTCCAACTGATGTTCATGAGTTTTCTAAGACATTTGTTCTCGAATGTATTCAGCTTGTTCTCCAATGATTTTGTTATTTTCCAACTCTCACAGCCGTATGTTAACACTGAGATAACATTTGAATTAAACAGATGAAGCTTGGTATGTATATTCAATGATCGTAATTTCCAAATGTTAGATAATCTATTGAAGGCGCTAGCTGCCAAAGCAATTCTAGTATGAATTTCTCTTATTGTGCCACCCATTGATTACCTCGGGGTTTTATCTTAGATCTACAGCACCTTGTCTGGGTAGAGGCCTAGCCTTGGGCCCAAGATTTCGTTCCAGTGGTGGAGTTATGGTGGAGTTGGTTCTACGGATTTGCAGCAGTCTAGGGAAAGAAAAGGGTAATCATCTTCCCTGTTAGCGATCTCCCAATTTCAAGCGGAATATATAACAAGAGTGTCAAAGGAGAAAGATTATTAGTTTTGTCCGGGAATTGTGCGCAGAGAATTGGCGCATTTTAAGAACTGGGGGACACTAGTGCATATACTGGCTCTATCGCTGACAAGGATAAGTCAGCAGGGTCATTTGGTGGTGTAGGAATTTGTTTATTTCAGGGTTCTTGCTGACGGATTAGCTTAAACTTCTTCCCAATAACAGCTGGAGTTAAATCAGGGTGGATTAAGCCTAATATTATGTTTGCTAGCATTGTGGTCGCTTGATACATTTTTTGTAATGCATGTGTTTCGTTGCATTTGCTTGTGGTCGATAATTCTCGTTTTTAGAACAGAGTTTTTTTGTTGTGAATAAAAAATAGAAGATTTATTAGCGGATCAGATCCTCTTTCTATTCTGTACTTAAACTTAGTTGTTTGTGGAGTCAATAATGTGTACTAAACTTTATCTCCAAGAAGAGAGAGAGGCAGTGTGACAGTAGTTAAAACATAGTCATTGCGTGGTAGGAGGGAGGGTCAGAACCTGTTCTTTACTCCTGATAACTATAAGTCACTCTATCCACATTCAACACCATTACTCATCTATCTTCTCAGACTTCACTCAGACTTTTGTCGTGTCTCAGACTTTTGTCTTGTCTTAGGCAGACTCTTGAAAACCATGCGTGACAGAGCCCTATTATAACCGACTAGGTTGAACAGGACGCTCCTCGCCAAAACGAGGCAAAATTTTTTTATTTTTTAAAACAAGGACTATTTACAGTATGTAACATTTTGTTCATGGTCGTTTTAACGTGCGTCGCGTTGATTTGGTTCTAATCCTTTTTAAAGGATTAACGGAAAGGTTTTTGAGGATTATTCCTAACTAACCACAGTTGCAAAAAGGTTACATCATTCGAAATGAAATGCTACAGAAGGATGTTGAGAATACCCTGGACAGAAAAAAAGACCAACAGAGAAGTACTGCACTCACTAAACGTAGAGGAAAATTGGCTCCTAAATACCATCGCAATAAGGAAGCTGAAATTTGTCGGTCATATAAAAAGAGATAATAGTCTGGAAAAAATAGAGATGGAAGGCATGGTCCCTGGAAAAAGGGGAAGGGGTCGACCTAGACGACGGTGGACCCAGGACATTCACAGAGAGTCTGAACTTGTCTTTGGCTGATGCAGGTCGACTTGCCCAGAATCGTGATGCGTTCAGAGTAGCTGTAATGGAGACAACATTCTGGAAAGAATGCGTCACGTGATGATGATGAACCACAGTTAGGGACATCTTTCTTCTGGAATCCCCAGTTTAAGAGAGGTAGACGAATGCCAAAGAACACACGGAGAAGAGAACTGGAGAGAGATATGAAGGATATGAAGAAGGAATGGAAAGACCTTGAGCTGATGGCACAGGTCAGGAAGACTTGGGATACGTCTGTCAAAGGTTTCCTTTGGTAGTTGAAAGGTGACAGAAAAAAGGTGATAAAGATTGCACAAATAAAGCCAACAATGTCTCATTCGCACTGTTCTAAAAGGCAAACATTTTACCGACTTTCATCTGTTCATATGCAGCACTGTCTTTGTACTGTCTTCTGTTTGTATTTTCCTTCCTCCTTCTCCAGCACGTTTATTGCCTTCCCAGTTCCATAATCTTTCAGTGGATCCGTTGTTCTTTTACTTTTAACAAAATTGGAAGTGACTTTCCAATAATTTTTGTTTTTCCCCCTCTCTGGAAATCCGAATTTGTTCCATCAAAATACAAAGCTCGTTTATCGGGAGAACGGTACATGCGAACCACGCCTGGTACTTGTCTGCCTTGAATATGCCCAGTCGCAGGAACTCTCATCGACCGCCCCTCAAACAACGAGATGTCACACGCCCCTCGGCCAGGGATAAATTGTCCCGCGGCTGATAGACCACTGGTGACGTCACATAAACTGTGCTCGACCGTCATTATGATGTTAATCCCAAGATGGGACACTTTTCTGTCATGCTTTTGGCACGACCGTGTTGTGGAACCTTTTTTTCCCCCGAATTGTGTTGTGAACTATCTGTCATTGCAAACATGTTGAATGGTTTCTCGTGCATTCTCTTGTCTGTACCATCGTCATTTTCATCGTATCCGTCGTCATTATCATCATCACCATCACTATCATCACTATGGCGATTATTATCATCATTATCATTATCGTCATCATCATTATCAGTATTATCATAAACATCATTATCACTATCATCATCATTATCATCATTATCATCATTATTATCACTATCATCAACATTATTATCACTATCATCATCATCACCATTACTATCACTATCATCATTACCAGTATCATCATCATTATCACTATCTTCATCATCATCATTATTATCACTATCGTCATCATTATCATCACTATTATCACTATCATCATCATCACCATTACTAGCACTATCATCATTACCAGTATCATCATCATTATCACTATCATCATTACCAGTATCATCATCATTATCACTATCATCATTACCAGTATCATCATCATTATCACTATCATCACCATCATCATCATCATCATCATCATCACTATCATTATCATTATCACTATCATCATCATTATCGCTATCATTATAATAATCATCATCATTATTATAACTATTATTATTATCAATATCATTATCATCATTCTCACTAATATCATCATTATCGCTATCATCATTATCATCAATATTATCACTATCATCATTATCAGTAACATCATCACTATTTTCGTAA